>CM029277.1:29703085-30268895 GCA_016920895.1 Vaccinium myrtillus
TCATACTTCTCCAAAAATTTATTGTGCCGCCGTTTTGTGAAGTAATGGAGGTAAGGGCATGAGGGAACCTTCTTCTTCCCACTACCCGAGGCTTTATCCGATGGGTTGCTATCGTCGGACCTAGCGACACCAATCTCGGCTAGTATAGCCTGTTCGACCTCCTCGGGCAAAGATCGGCATCTTGTTGAGCCAATGCTTGTTGCATGCTCGGTGCTTGTGGTCGTAGCCGTTGTAGACGGACCCGCTCGAGCGATCTTGACTCGGTGGCATCACTATCCTCCGGGGAAGCCATCCGAGACCTCCTCTTCTTCCCCTACATCAATGGGCTCTTCAACTAAAGGTTCGGGGTTCGGTGGACGGATTGAAGGGGCCTCTCATCTAAGGGTTCACTAAAATCGTAATCCATTGGTACGATCTCTCGGCACGGGTTCGGCCGAACACTTGTATTTATGAAGAAGATAGGCAATGTAGGATGCGGCGGTCTTTGGGGGTCTCGGATCCTGAGCTCTCGGTATCGGAGGAGATCTCAATGACTGGTGGCGCCAGACCTAACAAAAGAATGCACGGTGAAAGACCGTTAGCTATATGCAGAGGGTCCTAAAACCGACGCCAAACAACCTATACCTCGGCGGCCCACCAGAGATTCGAGATCCCAGATTAATAAGGTACACGTGTAAAGTGTATCCCTCGGCGAACGTGGCCAGGGGGAAAAATACTCTACGCTATACGTCCCTCGGCGTCATCTTCAACCTGATGAACAGGTTGAAGATGACTGTTCATCTTCGAGAAAGCAAACCCAGAAAATCCACAGGAAGCATGGAAAAGGCTCGATGAAAACGCGAGAAAACAAGCGAAAAATGCAGAGAAGAAGTTGGTATGAAGTTTTACCTGTAGATCTGGAGCAATATTGCCTGCAACGGTTTCAATCCGCCAAGAATCTCCAAGGTTTCTAGAGTGAGAAAGTCTGGGGATCGAAGGTGTAGAGAGAGAAAACGTTCTCTCTTATGAAGTCACGGTATTTATAGAGGGAGACGAAATTCGAAAAATTAATGGGCTTAGGCGGGAATCCCACACGATACAGCCCAGAACTCGGAACGGCGTGCGCTCGGCCATCGACTGCGTGACACGTGTCCAAAAGGACGGTGCACCGTAGCATTCTCACCCAATACGTCAGCATTACGACGCGATGTGACTACAGCTGTCACATCGTCGCAGAAACCCTACTCGTAGGGGACACGTGGCCGGACCCGAATGGTCGAGAGGACGGCGATGGCAGAGAATCTAATTATGAGCGTTATCTCGAAGTCTAGGGCTCGGATACGGACCCTGCTCGGCACCCGAGCGCTCAATCCCTCCCGTGGAGAGTGGACCACACGGAGGGCTCGAGGGGCTATTGTAGGGGTCCGGATAAACCGAGCGCCCCGCTCACTTTCAGAAACACCTCCTTGGTAATCGCCGAGAGGATAACATGGAGGTACTCTTCGGATAAGTTGTCCAACTTGCTTGAAAGAAACGTAGTCGGGCTTCGGACCATTGTCTCGGTAATTACCCGAGAGCCGTCATACATTCGATTTGTAAATAAACTTTCAGGGTTGGTGTCGAAAGACCTCGGGGTGTATCCGAGGGGCGACCCAGAATTGACTCTATGATTCGAGAATGTTCCAAAAGGTTGAATGCTGAGTCAGCAGGGCAGTTAATGCAGTCTGTGCCCGTAACAAACTATGATCGTGACAGGTGACGTGATCCGAGCGGTTACGACACGTGTCGATATCCTACTGGAGGCATGCGTTCAACGCATATTCTTTCGGGCTCGTCACCATGACGTCAGCCGAGCGGTTAAGTCACGTGACGAGCACACCAGAGCTCACCTATAAAAGGTAAACTCAATCACCTGAGAAAGGTACGCAATACTCTATCCACGAAAACCCTAGATCTACCCTTCGCCTTCTCGTTTTTTACTTGACTTGCCGTCGGAGTACCATTCTGGGCTCCAAGGTATCTAAATCAACATGTCATAACTCAAGAGCGAGGACATCACTCAAATTTCTTCCATCACCACTTGAAGGGATCATCGGAGAAAGAGGACTCCACACAAACATATCTAAATCAACATGTCATAACGTGAAACTTCAAATTTCGGATACATTTTATTTCTTGAAAGGACTACCGTCCGCGAATTCCTATAGTATCACAAACATATGGTATCTATTTTTTTTATCCGAAAAAAAAAAGTGCGAGGGGACAACCAGCGTAGTAACCCCTAGCCGTGACTACGGGAGCTCCTGACCCGCCAACGGAATTCCTATAGTACGACAAACATATGGTACCTATTTTATCATCAACATTTTCCTTGGTATCCTTTTTCCATCAATAACTAGTCTTGAAAGGCTTATAGGTTTTCAAATCCAGTAGGACGCCGGCGACTGAGCCAACTGCGGCAGCTATAGACACAATTAGGCAAGTCAAGCTCAATATTTGAAGCGCGATCCACCTGGTTGTCCATCGTTTGATCTTGTGCTGAGAAATGTACATTTCGACGGGGAAGTAGACCGTTAGTGGCCAAAATCCGAAGGCCCCAAGTATTCCAACGACGTCGTTGAAGAAAGGCATGAGCATGGCTATGATGGTTGTCAAGGCTACGAATGCGGTCCTCCATGTTAGCCGGAAGAAGTTGAGCTGGTAAACACCGAAGCAAGGGATGGGGATGTCGTATTCTGCTGTCACAAACTCGCTCTTGGACCATCTTTTTGCGCTCCATTTTTCTACGAATGCATATAGGGGCTGGCAATAAACCTGCATATATTGCCAGGACATCCGGTTATCCAAAAAAAAAAAAAAACCTGACTGATTGTTTCCCATTTATTGGAATAGGAATGAGTAGTCCTTCAATGAGCTTTCTACCTGGTATGCACCAACAAGATGGATGACAATAGCAAGATTGGCAATGTCAAGTAGCCAATATGGATTATAGAAGCCGAAACCAGTGAGAAGATTTCCAGGAGAATAATCTCCAAACGCAGCATAACCCATGCATCCACATAGTAAATAGAACACTGTTGTTACAGTTATGCTCAGTATGGTTGCCTTCTTCATGGTCTTGTACTCTGCTGGTGGAGATTTCACAGTATCCTGGAGTTGCAACGAATTTCGAATTTTTTTAGAACAGCTCGGAGTTAAAATCACAATCGTATGAAAGACAAATAACTAAAATCGTGACTTGTTTGCAAATAAGCGAAGTTGGCCCAAGTAGGCTTCCAAATTTAAGTTGGCTAAGTGTTTGTTACCTGTATTTCTAAGAGGATGATGGAATAAGAATATGCAAAGGCAATAGCCCCAAGAGCTTGAAGGCTCCTCCAAAGTTTCTGTGTAGATGTTACTGTTCCTGCTTTTGTTAGTGTCCCTATGCTGATGCCCATCAGGCTTCCTTTGAAGCTCCCATTTTCTACAAGAATATTCAATGAATTTTGTTAATTGCATGTGTTCGGTATTCGGCCAAACCAACAAACACACAACGCGCAAAGATAATTAAGAACACAATGACACAGAGATTTTACGTGGTTCCACAACAACCTGTATCGAATGAAGAAAGAATTCAAGTTACATCGGCTGTTGCATATAGATCAAACCCCAAATCCTCAAGCAAAGCACGACAAAGGTCAAATCAGGCTTCACGAGCCCAACAACTTGTACCAATTTAATAAATGAAAATTACTTTGCATGGATATGTTATCATCTAGTACTAATTTATTGATGGAAAAAAGGGTGTTCCTTTTGGGTTTGGGGAGTGTCCTTTTGCACTTACCAGCAACTTTGGCAATACCAAGTGAGAGACCAACTGTAGAGTATGTAAAAGACATAATAGCTGCAACTATTGAGAGCCACCACACTTGGTCAAAATCTGGGATCTGAGAAAATATAATCTCTATGATTCCGAACGCTATCATGTACCCATTGCTCGACATGTGGCACGGATCTTTCCCTCCGCTGTTATGGAAGCAATTCGATCTTTTTATTGCCCTGAATTATACGAAAGGATCAAACATGTCAGTTTATTTTACCGGTTAGCTTGCCTAATCCATGAGATTCGCGGTATGGTGAAAAAAATGCTGCATATATAAATCACTTACATCATACTGACTGATGCTGCAATTGTGTAACCAATTGCTGTGCCAAACAAGTTCAAGTATTGGATTGCACCACATACTGTAACCTTTGTCCCCCCTGAAATTCCAGTAGTCATAAGTTGGTATACGATAAGATTGGTGTTACCAAAAAAACACAAAATTTACATGGTTCGACTGAAAATACTTAGGGCAACGAACAATCACCGAGAGAATACAATACTTATGTCTGTAACTCATTGCGAAAATAGAAAACTTTAAAGCCCCAAAAAAACTTAGTAGTAAGATTAGCAGAAACAAATTGTCAAGTAGGTAAAATATGCTTTAAGTAAAGAACCAATTGTCCCCCAAATAATAGCACCACAACTGGGACACCTTAACACCAGATAATGGGTCAGAAACAAATCTCGTACCGGCCAGCATACAATTTTATTTATTGGGACGGTACGTACCGGTATCGGTATTTATCTTGGTATCTATTCAAATTTGCAATTTATATTTATGTATATATCTTTATATATTTAATATCTTTATGCCTAACTGCAGAACTTGTATTATTGAAATAAAACAAATTCTGACACTTCAAAATAACATGATTTACATACATTATGGACTCCAAATTTTATTCAATTACCTTAAAATTCATGCCTTTTCTATGAAAAAAAAAATATGCTAGTATTTTTGTACTGGCCAAGATTCCGGAAAGCCCGGTACAAACCGGTATAGGCCGGTATTTTGGGGAACCAGGGGCTCTGTAGTGAGGGCACTCACTACAGGGTGTAGTGAGCAACAGTGGCCGTTGGATTCAACAATCAATGGTCTAGATTTAAAATAAAACTCTTCCATGTAAGAGACTATTCTTACATGGAAGAGTTTATTTTAAATCTGGACCATTAATTACCCCATCGAACGGCCATCATTGCTCACTACACCCTGTAGTGAGTTTGGCTCATTACAGGGCCCCCCGATTCTGTATTTTGGACAGTACAGATTACCAAGGTACACGTAGCATTTTATTACCAATATGATATGTACTAGCCGGTATGGTACGGGATTGACAACACTAGTCAGAACTGACATTTTTTCTAGGGTGTAAGTGCAGGTAGTCCCCATTGTATGTACAATTCATGCAGAATGCGACACAAAAATCACAGCAATAAGCATAACAATTCTATCAGTAATCTGAATTTCTCAGTTTTAGTATCACATAAAAACTCTTGGTTTTTTCCCAGTACCTAAGTTAGCCTTGACAGCATCCATGTAGGTGTAGTTCCTGGGTCCAGTGACAGGGTCCCCTGTTCTATAGCACCGTGACAAGAGACTCGAAGTGTAAAGTATAACAATTGCAAACAGGATCAGGACTGCAGGTCCTGCGACCCACCCGAGCTGCGCAATCGCCCATGCCAACGAAAGAACGCCCGACCCGATCACAGCAGTGATAATATGCGATGTTGCAGTCCAAAAAGTCCCTGCACCACAATCACAACATTTAGCGGTCAACTAAATATTGACTTTCATCATGAATATATAGTCTGGCAAACGAACCAAGTTACTTGTTTTTTATATCAATTTCGCTATATAAAGAAGTCCATGATAAGAAATCAAGTTACTCGATCTAGACTTGTGACAACCGGCTTCATCGAAGCTTGACCCAAATCGGCTTGAAAGGTAAATAAGTCAAGTTTGATCACTTTTATAAGTGTCATAGTGGCTACCCTTATATATTTTCAATAGAAAGGTCACTTCTAAAAAGTGTCATGTTGACTACCCTTATATACTCTCAATTGAAAGCCTGAAAGGTCATGTACTCATGTTGACTAATCAAAGCATATAACTAAGGCTTCACATGGCACTGTCGCGCATGCTGGCCCAGACACCTGATTGTCACAAACTAAGGCTTTCCACGATAGTCAGTGGATGATGAGCCTAACTACCACATGATCATACAAAATTCGGCAAAAAGCTTCTTCATAGAATTAACAACTTCAGTTGTTTATATCTGTATATTCGAGTTGATTCGTTCATGCATATATGTACTCTGCTGAATTAATCTGTTATACGTATAGAGACGTAGTTTACGAAATTCAATAAAGCAAAAGGAGGTTTATGGATTAATAAGAACTAGAAAATCAAGATTTACCAGTTCTCTTCAAGCGGCCATCATCATCAAAGCACTTGGAATAGTTGTTCAGAGGGTTCATTGCTTCTGTCTCACTTTGGGATTTTGGTTGGACTTCCACTTGCATGTAGTGCCTGATATCTTGCCTTTCTTCAAACTGACATATTAAACTTGCTTACATTAGAAAGTAACAAAAAATGAAATCGACCAAATTGGCCCCAATGTTTAAAACAGTTATTTTCCGGTGTTTGGCACAACGAAAAAATTACAATCAGCAGAAAATGTTTTTCGTGATCTACGAAATGATTTGATTTTGAACCAAAAAAAAAAAAAAATTTCCCCAATTTTCATTGGTGAAAAATGTTTCCCCAATTAGTCATAATATCAACACAAACACAAAACACCACTGACTATCAGTCAACCACAACTACCACCCTTGCCGCCACCACTGTTGTGACCATCACCCCGTCACCCCACCATCAGGGACAGGGCCAAGATTTTTGTGTAGTAGGGGTGGACTATATGTGGAGGAGTGGCGGGGTTATATAATTTGATGATAGATATATCATCAATGTAATAGTAAGGTTTTTTCAAATTGTAGCAGGGGCGACAGCCTCTACTAGCTATCCCTGCTCCATCCTTGCCCACCACCACTACCACTGCTAACAAACAACAACGCCCCGCCCCCTCCCACCCTAACTGCCAAAGTCACTAGTACCTTCTACCAATAAGTACTAGCATAAACCATCCCACCAACGCCACTATTACTCAACCACAACCACCACCCTGCCACCCAACACCACCACCACTACTATAGCCCCTGGCAACATCCTTCTAGGTGAGCAACTATACACTAATAAACGTTTCAAGAGTTACAAAAACATTTACTTTCCAAAACAAACGGAGTTTAAAAACGAAGGTGGTCTTACGGCGGCATGATTGATTCTGGGTGGAAGAGTTCTACTCCTTGGTAACATGGTTACAAATTGGCAGGAAAATTCTCTAACACGTACACACACAAACACACACAGAGAGTCTGAGAGAGGTGATGGATGTGTGCTTCAACCAAATGAGCAGTGGGCTTTATAGGTGAAGATAATGCTGATTTCTGTAGAGTAAAGAAGGTATAGTGCTCTTTTAGTATAGTAATTTTCATGTGTTTGAGGATCAAAACTCTCTTAATTAAAACTTGGTGGAAAACCAACACAACAAAACGTCCACTTCTTTAAATTTGTGGTCCTTAGTAGAATTTTTAAACTAATAAGACTATTAGAAAATGATTATTTTTGTCTAATTAATTTTGGGCCCCCATTAAGATGCCAGATCAAATTATTCAAGAACTAGCTAGAACTCATCCAATCTAGGGCCGGACCAATGATTTGAACAATAGGTCCCGGGTTATCACGTATCCTACGACCTTGTATCGACAAATCACATATATTTTGTATGTCTAATGTAATATTGTGCCACATCAGATGATACGAAGACGAAATGCAAAAATGATCCTATTGTAAATTAGTACTCTTCCACGAAACAATATATAGCATACGAGCAATAGGGTATTTCCGATAGTTTCCGATAGATTTTCTATTGTTGATTATTGATTCTGCTTTATATTCTAGATTTTAGATCCTAGAAAAGTGGCGAAGAGTTTTTGCAATAATACAATTGAACCCATGCAAAGCTAGCTTAAGTGCCTATTCTACGACAACATCTTCATCTCAAGTACTCATGTACTACAAATTTTTGTTATACTTTTGCAAACTCAATCATGTTTTCTCTAGTATTGGAAACACTAAACCTTTCTCTAGAGGCTAAACTACATTTTCTATTGTTTTCCTTCCTTTTTTGGTAGGTCCAAACATCCACCACACTAATTAATGTAATATCTCTTTTCTTTATGTGGTAGTAGGTTTAATTTTCACATCATCAAGATGACGAATATTCAATTCCCACCTTGTAGCCGTCCATAATTGTTTTACACAATTTGACTTCAAGTCTTCAAGTCGTATGGGGAAGAATTGAGGACATAGTCTTAGTGAACAATGATGTCTTCCATTACTCTGTCTCGGCCATGTACTAAACAAAACATCACGGGTAAAAACTACGATCTTTTTGTCTTTTTGTAGAGGTCATTCTAGCAAGCGAGCTGATGATTTTTTTTTTTTTTTTTTTTTTATCTAGGTGCATATGGTATCTTTAATCATCAATATAATATGACCTTAAAAACACAGAAGGTCCGTTTGTTGGAGTGAAAGTGGGAGAAAATGCAAGGAAGAGAAAAAAATTTGACACTTCTGTGTTGTAGGATTAGCGACTTAGCGTGATAATAGTAGAAAGGAAATGAACCCTCTCCAATCAATGTTTTGAACTAGAGGAGACAGTCCACATTTAGACCTTCCATTGGCGCAATCAATGATTTGGATTTGCTCATAAACGTTTACCCCCATAAGAGTTTATGAGCAAATCCAAACCATTGAATGTACCAATGGATTGTCTAAATGTGGACTGTCTCCACTAGTCCAAAATATGGACTAGAGAGGATCCGGATCCTAGTACAAAATCAAAACATTTTAAGCACAATACACAATGATACCCAAAACTTATAACTTTTCAAGTTTGCCTTTCATTAGTTGCAAATAAAATAGGAGTTAATCAAGTTTTGAATTTAAATTGTTTTCCGGAAAGCAGAAAGTCTTGCCGCCAATGTAATCAGAGAACTTTTTCAAAATTTTAGAGCGGACTTTAAACTTTTCAATTATTTTTCTTTTCGCCTCATTGTTTTCATTGTTAAAAGCATCTCAATGCCAGAAATGGAATTTTACAACTTTCCTTTGTTGAAAATTCTAAATTGGCCCTATATTTTGAGACAGCAAAAAAAGTAAAGTAGGACAAATTTTTTGGGACGAAGGGAGTAACTTTCATTTTCTTTCTAAAAACACATGCAAGAAAATTTAATTTTCTTGTGAAAGTTGCCACATTTTACAAAACTTCTTATTATACCCATAAGCAGTGGCGGATTTAAGTAAGGCACAGGGGGGTTATAACGACCCGCCTCAGCTGACCTGCCAACTCTTAGCCTAACCACGTGGCTTAAAAGGTTAACCTCAAGTTATACAGTAGCTGGTCGGAGTCACTTGTATTCCGCTTCAACTACTTTACTAGCCCAAAGTGGGCTATTATAATTAGGTATTATTACCTCTAGGTCTAGAAAAGAGATGTCTAATTACCAATAAGGTAAGTCATTTTTTTAAATTACCACTACGGGAAGTCACTCTTTTTTTGGAGTTTAGGTTTAGGGTGCACTTTCCTATTATAGGGTTTTAGTGGTTTAGGCACTTTCATAGAGTACCCTAGGATTTTAGGCACTTTCATAGGGTACCCTAGTCATAGGAGTACCCTAGAGTTCTTTCCTATTATAGGGTTTTAGTGGTTTAAGCACTTTCATAGAGTACCCTAGGATTTTAGGCACTTTCATGGGGTACCCTAATCGTAGGATACCCTAGGATTTTAGGCACTTTCATAGGGTACCCTAGTCGTGGGGTACCCTAGGATTTTAGGCACTTTCATAGGGTACCCTAGTCGTAGGGTACCTTAGAGTTTAGGTTTAGGATGCACTTTTCTATTATAGGGTTTAGTGGTTTAGGCACTTTCATAGGGTACCCTAGGATTTTAGGCATTTTCATAGGGTACCCTATGATTTAGGCATTTTTATACGGGTTGGGGAGTTGATGAGAATTTTTCAGAGTTGGGCTTGAGCTGATGGTAATTATGGGATCCAAGGGTGACCTGATGGTAAATGTCCCTTATAATTATTGTGAGAACCCTCCCTCAAGAGTAAGTCCCACATCAGCTACTTGCCAAAAGATGGACTTCTATATAAAGAAAACACTCACCAGTTACTGTTAACTTGGGGTTAACCTTTTGAACCACGTGATTAGAGTAAGAGTTAGCAAATCTGCTGGGGCGGGTCGTTACAGGTGGTATCAGAGAACAACCTCGATCTACATGGTGGGGGTCACCTGTAGAATTTGCATGAGCCATCTATTGAATCCTGTCTATGCAGAACTAAGACCACCAGGGAAGGTTGTTGGGCCAATGCAATGAGAACGTTGTATCACAAGGTGGGGAGATTGTGAGAACCCTCCCTTAAGAGTAAGTCCCACATTGGCTACTTGCCAAAAAATGGATTTCTATATAAAGAAAATACCCACAAGTTACTGTTAACTTGAGGTTAACCTTTTTAGTCACGTGATTAATCTAAGAGTTAGCATGTTAATTGGGGTGGGTCGTTACAGGGGTCATGTGACCCCCTGACTTTTGCAGAACCTTTTTTTTGCCGTGAAATAAACAAGGGTGAGGGAAAGTTGTGGTTTTAGAGTGGTTCAATTGGTTCTAAAGGAATTCAAACCTAACCCAATTCAATTTCATCTTTTATTGAACCCACTATTTACAAAAATGCCATGATATGAGTACAAAAAATTTAGGTAATCTCCACTCCTTTTTTTTACATATTTTAGTAAAAATTTTACACATAAATATTTTATTAAAAGACAAAAAAAAGGGTGTGGATAATAATTTGGGGATCACTCCCCAAAATTTACACTAGAGATGCGATCCACTGCACGAAATTCCTGGATCTGCCACTGCCCATAGCCTTTCCTTTCCTATCTTGACCCATGTTAACTGTTAAGGATAAGTTAGTGACTATAACATTTTCTTGGAAGATTCTTATAAAACTTTTCATTTTAATCAAACGCATGGAGGAAAATAAATTTTCTTTTCACTGTCTTTTTTTTTTTACTTCACTTTCTCTCATTTACATTTTTTAGCGTAATTTTCTTCTAATCAAACGGACCGGAGTAAAGAAACTTTTAAACTATTTTTATTTTAAAACAAAATACTTGGTATGGGTGAAACCTTATTTTGGTAGAAGCAACCTAATTTTCACCGTACCACGAAATACTTAGGGAAGTGTTATTGGCACTCTCATTTTCTCTTTCGGCACTCTATTTTTTTTCTTTATTAGATAAACTTATTCTTGCACTTTATATGTAGAAACAAAAAAAGGAGTGCCAATAGAAAAAAAGGGAGTGCCAGTATCAATTCCCAACACTTAACGAAATATGAAAAATTACCCCCCAAAAAACTCTAATTATGCTCAAATTTGGTCGGTTGATAAAAAACGTGCATCTTGAATCCAAAAACCGCGTATTCTTTGTTGGGCGGTTCAACACGTCAAATTTAGTCCAATTCGGAGCCGGACGGTCAAAAATACAAGAAAATTTTGGGTGCGTGTAGGGTACCGCGTGCGGTACTCAGTGCGCATCCCGACCATCAAAAAATATTTTGGATGGTCCAAATTTTAAATAAACTCTTTCAATTCTTCCTTGGAAGAGTTTATTTAAAATCTGCACCATTGATTGCTAAGTGATAAGGCGTTACGAGTACCACTTCAGATGCTATGTGGTACCCTACACGCGCAAAAGTGGAGATGATTGTATTGATTCGTAGTACTTTGGTAGGAACTAGGATGGGAAGAAGGGGAGCCATTACCTAACTTGAAAGATGTTTCCACCAAGAACTTTACCCCATTTTGTAGGTGTGGTTAAGGTATTATTTCTAGTCTTCTCCTTGATCAGGTGGGAAACAGGGGGTGCTCCGCAGCCCCGTGCTGCGCAGCGTGCTGTGCGGGCCCTTTTCGGTGCCGCGCCGGTACCGTTCCGAAGATCGGAGACGTCCACCGCGTAGAGCTCGTCGAGTACTATAAGTGTACCAAAAATCAACTCAATCTGATATCGTTAAGTGCCTCATCGGAACACAAATATGTTGAAAAAAATGGTTTCAATGGTTTTCATTTAATGTTTCAAGACATGTGTGTTCCAATTTTTTACAACTTATTTGTGTTCCGATGAGGCACTTAACAACATCTGATCGACTTGATTTTTGATGCACTAGTAGTACTCGACGAGCTCTACATGGTGGATGTCTCCGATCGTCGAAACAGTGCCGGAACGGCGCCGAAATGGGCCGCACAGCACGGGGCTGCGCAGCAACTCCCCCGGTTCCATGTCGAATTTCCTACTCTACTTGTGAAACATTTATTCTTAATTTTCGGATTCGTTTTCTTTCAAAATTTATCCAACATATATAAGATTTAGTTGAATTCTAATACGTAGACCAACTTCGTTCATTATGGAAATCCTTTTATGAAATCAACATATACATAACAATTAACACATACAACAAAACTTACCTTTCTTTTCTTTTCTTTTTTGGTTAGCACATTTAAATTAATTTTCTCGAAAATAAATTTACTGCTCCAAATATTTGTTTCAAATGATGAGGGTATTTGGGTAAACTAATGTGCATAGATAAACTCTCTTGCACAAGCTCGATATGGAAAGTTGTCTCCTCTTTAATTAAATAATGGACAACTCAAAGAGGAATGTGATGATGTGAAGTAAAGGTAGTCTAGCTTCTTCTCATTGAGGTATTTGGGGCAAATTAACAAAGAAATGCTTGCTGACTCTCAATTCCACCACAATCAGCAGCACCCAAATGGGACCAAATACTCAAATCATTCCCTCAAGATATTTATGAATCCTACCTTCCATGATTGGGTGGTTTACCACTCAAGCTATTCGGGCCAGTTTACGTGCATCTTGACTAACTATGGAGATTAATCCTACTATCCACTAACGAAAAGCCAGACTAAAATCAAGACAAAGCCCCGCTAAACTGACCCCACAAGGATTGATTGCTGATAGATTTCGAATCAGAGACCTAGGGTACGTAGAGCAAAATCCTGTATTTAGGGGTGATGAACGAGACAAGAAGTTGGTTGTTAACCAAAATTTTAACAAGTTTAAAAAATCAGCTTAACTTGTTTATGAGACAAACGTTCTCAAAAAAACTTTAATCGAGCCGATCTCGAGTAGTTGAATTTCTTATACCTCATAAAGCAAATAGTAGCTAGCTAATGTTCGAGCTTAATATATGGAAGTTTAACGAGCTTTGAGAAATGTTAAAACTTGATTTGTTTAAGAACAAACTGATTTGGAACAAGCTTTAATGACTGAAAACGAGTTTGAACTCGAATAGCTTAGTCTTTCTTTCTTTTCTTTTTTTTAATGAATGAAAACGAGTTTGAACTCGAATAGCTTAGTCTTTCTTTCTTTTCTTTTTTTTTTTGTGTGTAATGCAAGGTGTTGTGGGCCAGCTTAAGCACATCTAAGACTAGTCCGGTCCCTACACCTCTTTCACGTATTTACGCGTGAGTGTGAATTGGTCCAAGAGTTGTTGGAAAGGAGAATCGAATTGAGCTATTAAGAGAGAGTAAACTCCTAAGTTTCTCTTACCGATTGGGAAAAAAAATTAAAAAATATCCTAAGTTTTAAGCCAGGACCACCATGCAAATCTTAGCTTAGTTTGTTTATTAATTATACCTGAGTTTCAGGCCTTGATTACTAGTTCCAATCCCTTGTACTGAAATGTGAAGTATGACAGATTTTTGAATGAAGAAGAATCTGAGGATTTGCGCTCACTGATACCGGAGAAATTATTTTTTGCTCTTAGAGCGCTGCCATGCCATGGTCCGGAGGCCGGCCGTTTTCACCACATATTTGTAGGGGCTCCCCCACCAATTAAAGCTCTTGGAGCACCACGTGGTGATTTAATTACCTGTCGTGATGCTAACCGATTTATGTGTGGTTTAAGAAAATTACATTTACTTTTTTTGGGTGAAGCTAAGATGATAGGAAGCCCACTAGAAAGGAGCTTCCTTTCTAAGTCCTTCAACTAGCCTTTCCATAGCTTCATGAGTTCCCCTCTTCTCTTTCTAAAACAAAACTGTTCTGGTCTACCCTCATCGACCCCATGGTTTCATAACTTTCATTTTTGGAAAGTTTCGTTGGTGTGATTGTCAAAGTTTTTTGATATCATTATGATTTCATTGAAAGAGGAAGACTAATTACTCATACATGGAATTGGAATGCACATACTAAATATACAGACAAATATACCCATTACACTAAACTATGTCGTTTTGATGCAAAACCTCCGAAATTCGCTTTCAATGTCGTTATCAAAGGGTGTCATGTAATTTCACGGAAGGAGTATCATTTTTCAAACAAGGAGAAAAGGTTATCAATAAAACAAAAGGTTTGGTTAAGAAAGCACACTATCAATCCAGTCGTTCTCATTCCGGTGTAATATTATTATCAAAGGGAGTCATATCATATAAATAAGTTCACTCAAGGAGCAACAAATTTTCATACAAGGAGCGTTATTTTCCCAAAACAAAAGTGGAATTAAGTGTCATTATTCTGGTGCAATATTATTGTCAAAGGGTGTGCCATGCATGTAAATTCACTCAAGGTGACATAGGTTTTCACAAAAGGAGTAAAAATTATTTTCCCAAAACAAAAGGTGGGATTAAAACAGCACACTGCCAACACAGTTGTCATCATTCGGGTGAAATGTTGTTGTCCAAGGGAGCCATATAAGTTCACTGAAGGTGCGACACGTTTTCATACACGGAGTAAAAGTTATTTTCTTAAAAGAAAAATTTGTGATTAATTAAGACATCATAGTTCTACGATTTTTATAATGCAATCCCACAAGTGCAAGATGTCGCGAAGTAATAAACTCAAAACGTCCGAGGTCGATCCACAAGGACAAGGAATGATTAGAGCACAAGCAATTATTAAAATCGAAATCAACGAAACCGTTGAAAGTTTGATTGTTAATAGAAGAGAATTGATTTTTGAAAATAGTATTTCGAAAATACTAAGATATCAAGGATTCACACACAACAATCCTACGATATTTGCTGATCATGATTCTTTTTATAACTCAAATAATATTAGTTGGTTCAAAACACAGGGAATTCAAAGCATTATTCGTACTCGAAGTTAACAAAAAATCAATAAATTATACAGAACAAAAACTTTACTAAAACTTGTATTGAACCAAATAACATTAAATATCAACTGAAAACCTTGAAAAATTGGTTACCAAATATCATAGTCTTGTTGTGGTTCTTAGATTCCTAATACGTACAAGAAAATAACCTAAATAATAAAATTCAGAATTAATCAGTTGATCCTCCATATATTGAATCCAACCTTCTTTTTAATGCAAAACACATGTAATGAGCTCTTTTTAAGCACTTTTCTCCTAATCTTTATTCACTGATCTCTGTGCTCGCTCCAAAATAAATCTCAATTTGAGAATCGTCTTAATGGCCATATTTTCCTGCAAAGATAAAAATTAATCGATTACTGACAATCAAGCATCAATTATGTGAATTATCATAATCTAAGCGCTTGAAATATTAACCAAGAATAATGGAATAAATATATATGAGAACAAACTGAAAACTGAACAAGTAAACCCTAACTTGATTGAACGAAATGTATCTGAGTATTTGATTCTAAATCGATAGCACAAAAGCTGAGGGATACAAGTACTTATACAAGAAAGAAAACTAAGTCACCGACTTAGTTAACTCAACTAATGACAGCTTAACTAACTAAAACAGCAATTACAGTTACAACAAACTACTAGTAACTAACTTGTACTAAACCATAGTTAGTCTCCACTAACTTGTAACCGTGGTCACCTCTCCACGTGTAAGGTTGGTTGACAATATACTTTTGACCGTTCATACTTGCTACCCGGCGGTTCTCAATCAGGGTTCAATATCATTGTCAAATGGTGCCGTGTAATTTTTCTTAAGCTTCAATGTGATTTCATACAAAGGGCATTATTTATACCAAAACAAGAGTTGAATAAGACGTAACACACACACACACACACACAAAAAAGTCTTCCTTTCCATGCAATTTGTAACTTCCAAAATATTGACCACGTACCAGTCTGCAAATATTTGCCCCATTTTCTTCTAAAATGCAATTTCCCCATCATTTTTCATCAGTTGTTTACTTTTATGGAGTTATGCTTAAAAAGAAGTCAATTGGACATAATGAATGTTCCAACTTCCAACATGTGTTACACATATTTTAAACTTGAGTTTCACGTTGACCATTATACCCATTTGGGAAACTACATTTAAAAATTGAGATTGTATATCTATAATCTATGGATATGTGATTGATATCTTTATTAATTCACAACGAATTGCGATGGATAGGTTTTGAGAAGTCAAAAGTTAATTTGAATAGGCAGGTCGGTCAAATGCTGGCACGGGGCGGCACTGACTTCTTCATTATTCTTTCACTAACACATAAAATATAAATTACATCGCTACAGGCCCCCTGGATCCATATTGATATATAGGTAAAAAGATTACACGAGTCGCATATTCGATAGTCACACAATGGTAAGATGTACATTTTTCTTCAAAAGCATGGATGATTTATCTCCTAGCTCTCTATTTATCAAGGCTAACGCAGCTCTATCGCACAGTTGCAAAAGTACAATCTAATCTAACATATAGGATGATCTTCTCAAAAATAGCTTCAAATTAAATCAGTTAGAGCATTCTCATCAGGCTGAACAAAAATTGGGTCAAATTTAACCTCAAAAACATCTTTTATAAATTAAAAAGTCACTTTTTCAAAAACTCACAAAATCAGATTCTCTATCAGGAAGTCAGGAGAGAGAATTGCTTTAACCTGTGAATAGTGCCTCAAAGGATTTACCGAGTTACTGTAGCAAAGTTAAAACTTTTGCAGATTTACAAAAAAAAAAATGTTGAGTGTGATTTTGGGGGATTTTTTCCCCTTACACTCAACAACTTAGCCATCAGGGGAATTAGTCTCCCCTGATGAGGATGCTCTTAAAGGGTTCGAATCATTAATGTGGAACCTGTAGAAACTGTATATCCATCTCAAAGTCAATTGACAATGAGTGGAGAGGTCCCAACATATATTAAGTGATCACTCATTCCACTCCCAAGCAATTTTAAAGTTTTCACAGAACCAGCTGGCAGCTGAGGATAAACTCCCAAAACTAAAAGCACCCGAATTTTCCGATTATCAACATTTTCAGTTTTTAAGTCATTTTTTTAGTGGTGAAATGTAATAAAATGTAGGCCGTAACTCTTACCAAAAAAGTGTAGGCTGTAATACAAAAATGTATGCATGTTTAGATAATCCCACATCGGACAAAAAAAAAAAAAAAAAAAAGATGGATAAACGTGATGTTCAATCATAGGTTATTATCACTGCGTTGACTGTATTACTTATAATATAGAGCTTGTGAAAGGAAATCATTTGTATGTCGGAAATTAAACACCACCCAAACTGGCAGAGTAATTGTAGGTTTGAAATAGGATTTGTCCACTCTCTTTTATTCCTTTTTTTTTTTTTGTTTCCGGTCGACATGATATATATTCGGGTCATTTTATGTGCACTTTGAGTATTTCCTTTCCTAGTCCAGTCAAAAGTAGGTCATCTACGTTGTGATTAGGGATTTACGAGAAATTTCTTTCTTGTGATCGGACCTCAAGAATCGAAGTTTGATTAATTGTGAGGAGCAAATCCATCAACCAACAATCCGTGGATTTTTCCTTTTATCTCTACAAATTGTTAGAGTACAACAAAAGTTTATCTGAAAGCGTACAAGAAAGAGAAATGAACAATTCAAATTCAAGACGTTTGCGAGGAAACTCTTCATCTTCATGTATCATATTATCCCTCTTTTATCTCTCACTCGTTAAACACAACTACAAAAAGGGCTGGTCAATTGGGCATTTGGTGTCCCCACCACTAAAATGTTTGGGCCCACCATCCGCGTGTCCCCTATTAAGATAGTAACCTATCAAAACATCCTAATGTTGAGGGTGAGTTTACATTTACATTAGGTACTTTTTACTGTGTATTTTTTGATATTTTTTCACAAGTTATTCCTTGCATATACATCACAAAAAAGCTATTTAGTGAAAATAACACATATTTTTTACATTGAAGATAATATTTTTAATGGAAACTCAGCCTAAGTGTTACTCTTACCAATTCTCTTTCTTCATCCATGATTTTAAAATTTTTATGACATCACAAATGTACAACTTTTACATGAGATATGTTAAAGTAAACATATTTGGATACTTCAAAAAAATCCATTTATAATGGTTTCATATTTTATATGCAATCTATCGCGCATAAGTAATTTGAAACATAAACATATTTTTATATCAAAGTGGGATCACAAAACATAATTTGAAACTTTAATTGTTTACATTTTTTCCTTGCACAAATTTATTTTGTTCATATACATATCGAGTTTGATCAAGCTAATTTTTTTACGTTGATGACATACTTTGACAAGCTCTACAAAATAAATGATTTTGATCATTATTATGGGCTCAAGAGGAGCTTCCAAAGTCCCAAATTGAACCGGACTGAACCAAGAAAAACTGGACAAAAGCTGCGTCCACCATCGCAAGATGATAGATGCATGGATCTAATTTGAATATCTTGGCCAATGAACATATAACTGAAGAATGAAATGACATACAAAACTTAAGAAATGGTTCTAGCCCATTGGATCCCGAAAGAATTTTCTAGCCCATTGCAATCTTTTAGGAAGAAACCCAAAACCTTTATAGTTTGTCTTTATCAAAGATAATAACTTAGAAAAACAAAGTGGTCTAAGAGGTAAGGGTGTAGCCAAGTTCATTTCCCACTAAATTGTATTGCCGTCTTACAGATATGTTCTGGTTAGTTTTTTTCCAAAGGAAAATGCTAATGAAAATCAAAAGGGTGGCCTTTTTTTTTTTGAAAAGCAAAAATTTTATTAACCTTTGAAAACGAAATACAAAGATTAAAGGGATCCAAGAACAAGGCCTAAAAGAGAAAGAAGGGAAGAACAAACCCCTCACACCAAAAGGCACAAGCTGCAAGGAACCAAAAGGGAAAACACAACCTAAAGTTGGCAAGAAGCCAACCAAAACCCCCAACAAGAAAACACTCCTGAGAAAAAACAAAAAAACCTACGCCCCAAAAAAACCAACTGAAAAACCTCAAACAAACACCACCAACGGCAGACTCAGCTTGCAACAGAAAAACCACTTATGATCTCATCATCATCCCCCAAATAATCTTCACCCAAGATCTTGCTTATTGATCGGGAAGCCTGAGCCGAATTAAGATGAATCTTGTTAATGCTATCAGAAGAAACACATAAAGCAGCCGCAGCTATAGCAGATCTGAACACAACGCATTTTTTCTGTTTTCGACGACCCTTCTTCTTAGCTTTGGGAAAACCCAATCTTTTTTCAATCCTTTTCTGTTTCAATTTTCCTTTCCCGATATCTTCCATCGCATTTGCTGAATTGAGATCCACAACTAATTGGATACCTTCGACATCTTTCTCATTAAAAAAACCCACTTCGAAAAGATTCCAAAAGCCTTGATCAAAATTCATAACCTCCTCATCCTTGTTGCGTGTCCCTTTCCTTTTGAATATCCTTTTACCCCTGTTTTGAATACTCGTATCTCCGCTTGAATTCATAGATTTAGGCCCATTAGAAAGCCCAACATTTGCATCCACAAATGGCCCACATGAAACACCCTCGTTCTGGACCAAAACAGGATTAATATATTCAATGACCTGAGAATCAAAGGAATCCGGAACCACCTCGACCTCATTTGAATTGTGACTGTTGGCAATAACTTCCATAGGGAACCGAAAACCATCATTGGCCTTTAGTCTCCATTTATTGTAAAATGTACTTTGATAGGTGAAAAATTACATTAAGAATGTGTAAAAAGTTGTATAAAACTTGTATTGTTTTGCCATGTTCTTCACCATAATAACCCAGTAGCAAGTCTACCTTTGGAATCAAATTAGCTTTGCGAAATTAATTGTTGCACTTGCTACGCTATTAAAATGACAAAAAATAAAATAAAATGTAATACTATCACATTGGTTTGGTGACACAATCTCAAATCTAGGGCACACTTTTACCATTTTGATTCTTAGTGTGGTGGGGCAGGTTTTCACCTTAGAAAAGCCAGTCACAGAAAGTCGTGTTGAGTGGGTTCCGACGAGAGCACCTGCAAGACTCAAAGAGCGTCAGGCTACCCGGCCGGGGTTTGGCTGGAATACCCCTCTGATGCTTAAGTCAGAGACTGAATGTAGGAGAATAGAGAAAATTAGGGTTTCAGGAGTAAGAAATGTGTGTACCTTTAGTTGAGGGTGAATCCCCTTTTTATAGGCTCTCCTCACTTGGCGTTCAAGACAACTAGCCCGTCTGGGAAACACTCGTATCACTAAATTCCCGAAGCTTTTCCCTTACTGGGACACTTGATCACGCTTATCAAAATAGCCTCCCCGATTATGGCGGACTCCAATCTCAACTAGCTCTACTTCCGGGATACACTCCTATCTCTCCAGAGCTTGGCCCTTATCGGAACACTTGATGACGCTTATCAAGGTTGCTTTCCCAATTGGGGCAGACTCCAATCTCAACTAGATCTCTGTTTCCAGAGCTTTCGCCCTTATCGGGACACTTGATGACGCTTATTAATGTAGCTTCCCCGATTAGGGTGGACTCCTATTTCTCATTAAGCACCTTCTAGAATAATTTTTACGCTGATCGGACTTTTACTCTACCCATTGAGACAGTCCATATCAATTGGGCCTAGTCCGTCCGGGTCACACCCTATCTAGCACAGTCCGCTAGTTTGACCCAATTAATTCGGAGGCCTAAAATCGGCCCACTTCACTTATGAAGCCAACCTAGCCACAATAAATCCTCTAAAGCCACTGTAGAAGTCAGGTAACAAAACAAATTATTCAAACCTCACATACAACCACAGCTAGGGTTTTTTTTTTTTTGCTCAGCAAAAGAAATTTTATTAATCTCTGAAAAGACAAAGATCAAAAGGAACAAGGGCGACAAAGCACCCGAGACCCAAAGAGGGCGTTGGCAAGATACCAACAAAGAAAAAGAACAACCAAAACACAGCTCAACCTAACACCGAAAGCCAACTACTACAACCCAAAGCCAAGCACCAAAAAACAAACAAGCAGCGAAACGAAGCTACAACTCCAAGAGCAAACCAACCAACCACAAAACAGCCCAAAACCAAACAAAACGAAACCTCAACAAGCAGACCCAAAAAGACCAACCTCCAAAAGACGCCACTGCAAACACAACACCCCAAAGCAGAAACAGCCGAAGAAAAGCACTAGAACACCCAAAATGGATCCAGGGAAGCAATAACAAGCTCGCACAAGGGAAAAGAAATCAGAAATCAACTGAGAGGGAGGCCCCTTCCTCTTATTCAACATCGGCATCTATCTCCATTTCAATCTCTTTTTCAGAAATATCAACACCCTCTAATTCAATATACTTCTTAATATTGAAACTCTCTGATCCATGAAATTTTACACCTAATAAAGCACCCATCTCCATTTTCTTACGAGCTTGCCTGATTAACAACGAATTTCTATTATGAATGTCACAAGATGAAAGAGAAGAAAAGGAAATCTCCTTATCATTCTTTCTCCACTTGGCCTCCTTAATCCCAAATTCAGAGAGAGTTTTAAACTTTCTCATCTTTCTTCTAGATCTATTCAACCGCCTACCCAATTTCTGAATAGCTTGATGAATGGATTTTTCTCCAGGAATACTAGGCTCCCTCCTATTCATCACCACAGGTTTCGAAAAAGAAGGGGGACTAGTAATAGATAACTTGGGAGAATCAATCTTTTCAAGATCCAAACCATCTTCACAAATCTTTGCATCATTCTTCTTTTCAATCGCCAAATCATCAGCTTCTAAATCTGCCTTATCTAAACCAGTAACAACCTTATGACTCTCACCATTCACATCCACAACTTCATCATTAAGAGCAACCTCAGGAGTAAGAGGGGAAACTAAAAAGTCATCCCCAATAATAGAAAAATTGTTGTTCTCAACAGATCCATCCTCAACTTCAACATTAACACCTTTCACACCTCCAGATTTTACCTCAGAATCTGAGTGGCTCAAAAGATTGGCATTATTAACGCCATTACATTCGCACACAGCTTTGACGAAACTAGTAACACCCACATGTTGTTTAACAACCCTTACAGGATACACAATACCATTGAGCTCCAAATAAACAATGTTATTAATAATTTCAAAAGCATTCGTAGATATCTTCACTTTACCAACAGCGAAAGAGGATTTATTAGAGGTCTCTTCATCTAAGGTAATAACCTCGCCCCACAATTTGCCAATACTGTAAAAAGTTTCTGCATTCCAAACGTTTAGAGGTATTCTATAACAATCAAATTCAAACCACGAGAATATTCCATGTTCGATGGTTCAAGAATCCATTGCTTTACTTCAACAAATCAATTCATAAGCCAACAAAGACCTCCTCCTTCAAGCATAGAATTCATATCTTCAACAGAATTGAAGGTAAGTAAGACATAAATACCTCCCATAGGTTTGAGATGAATGTTCCAAACCCCTTCCGATATGAATGCCTCCCTGAGGGAATCTACAGACCTCTGAGCCGGGAGTTTGGCAACGGCACTCCTCGAAAGCCATTGACCATCCTCTTCATGGACCTTAATAGAAGATCTGGAAACAGAAGAATTCTTACCAGTAACAATATCAGCATAAGAGGGGCCACTAGCATCAGTAAATTCACTATTACTTTTGCTCTTCACCTTATAAACCACAGATTTAGGGTTCCTCCCACTGGTTATAAAATCATTAGAAGAGAGCAATAAGTTATTGTTACCCCTATTCTGAGAAAACCTAGCAAGATTCACCTGGATATCGAAATCTCTGATACGAGTCCCATGAAGATCCTGAACAACCCTTAACGCCTCATCCTTCGAATTAAATCTGACGAAGCCGAACTTGGTATTAAATCTTGAGCTTCGCTTCTTGGGAATGAAAACATCCACCACTTCACCATAACCCCTGAATAATTGATTGAGCCAGACCAAGTCCATCTCAAAAGGGAGATTATCAACATAGACAGACACTAAGTCCCGAAAAGACCTCGCAGAAGAGTGATGGGACCTCGACTCCATAGAACACAACTCAAAAGGGAAACATCACCTCAAAAGCAGCGAGACTGGAAAAAACAGAGCAGAACACAAGAAAGTGAGCAAAAACTACGTTATTTTTGCTTGATGTAGTAGGTGTTGTGCTGTAAAACTACGTTATTTTGCTTGATTTTTGTGCACACTTCCAAAACTTCCAAGGGACTTGTTTGGAGAAAGAAAAAACTATTACAAAGTCCCTGAACCCTAAACCTAAAGTGCCTAAACCCAAAGTGTCTAAACCCACTATACCCTACCCCAAAGAGCCTAAATCCCCTAAAATTGAATCCCAAAATTAAACCCCACACTTAACTCTCCAAACAGGGCCCTTGGATATACTAAGAAAATGAGCAAAACGACGTAGTTTTGCAGCACAACATGGCGCACAACACCTACCGCACAACGTCTCCCCCGAATTCTACAAAACTAAACTAAAACTCCAAAACGGTGAGGAAGAGAGGTCGAATGCAAAAGAGGGTTTGGAGGAGGCCAGTAAACTGATTCCGGACTATTTTCACTGTGTTGGTATGATCAACTTCTCTGTCTTGTTTTTCTTTTATTTGCGTAGTTGGCATCTTGACAACTATTCTTTGGCTTTTTATGTATGTTCTGTTAGTTTTTGTTTCTTATAAAGTCGAGTGGCTAAGGAATAGGTTGAGATTTCGCGAGCAACTGCAATAGGATTGTTTCACTCTTCAAAGCTTTTCCAATGCATTTCTTTTCCGGTTGTTCTAATTTTATATTATATCTTTGTGATGCATAAAATTTATTTTTCCCATTAAAAAAACAAAGGCATGTAAAGCTTAAATTTATCGTCTAAGGCATCATCTATTTATTATGTTCGTCGCGTTGAGGGCTTTAGGAAAGTGTATTATTTGTAATTTTACGAGCTCGGAGCCAAAAAAAAAAAAACGTTGTTAAATGATCACAGTGGGTGTCAACAAGCCCTCTAATGGGTCCGGGTCGTCATGTACTCTTTTGCTATCTAATCTGCATCACATATCGTAGAGGAACTCTCTAGTCCGGGATCCCTAAGTCTTGGACTCATAGTTCCGGATCAAATTTTCATGATCCGAACCGTCCAATTTATTTAAAACGTGTTTTCAAGGATCCTTGCGAGAGAAATCATCCAAAAAAAATACTGGGAAGGGTTTGATCCGAGTAGTTTTTCATAAAACTGAAAATGTACAGTTTTTGTGAAAAACTGTTTGGATCAAACCTTTCCCGGTTTTTTTTTTTTTTTTTAAGATTTCTCATGGGGACTCTTAAAAACACTTTTTAAAACACATTAGGCGGTTCGGATCATGCAAAAACACATTTTAAAAACTTCAAAACACCCAAAAACCTCCAGTCTGGGATACTGGACTGGAAAGTAGCCGTCGTAGAGTATATCACTATATTGTTCAGATTTTGGAAAAGTTTACACAAATATATCAAAAGCTTAAATAAAGGAGTCAAACAACCCCTTCATGTCTTAGGTTCGCCCCCCCGTGATCAACAATTCTTGGGACCACCTCACCCCACGACTAATTTGCGGGAGTTGTAGGGATTAATCTGAAGTGCAAGCTAGCTAAGCCTTGTTCTTTTAGCACACTGATGCACTACTGGGCGTAGTGCACCTCGGTATGCTCTACCGGAATCTTATCATTGTGATAGAGTTTTAGAGATTGTTGTTTACTACAGTTTTACTAAAAATGAAGTTAATCGAACATTGCTAACAAAGTGATCAAGACAAATTTGTCTTACAGTTCTGAAACTATTCTGAATGCATCTATTTTTGTACAGGGAATATTGGGCGATCAAGGGATTATTGTTGTCCGATAGATTTGTTAATTTTATCTTTCCTAGGTGATCTACTTAGTGAATTCTGCAAATTGAACAGTTTCAATGTTATTAACGTTGCAAGACTGCTTGATGTGATTATTGCTGCAGACTGTTTGATGCGATCGACAATGTAGACACCAGGAACAATGCTCTTCAACATATTAAAAAATTCCTTCCTTCGGAAATAGGTTGAGCGAAAGTTTGAGGCATATCACAGGATTGGGATTTCGATTGTGTTGGTACATGCACGTGATGTTGGGGTTTGTCTTCCGGTGTTGATGTTGCAATGTTTTTGTAACATATAGATGGAGAGAGTTTACATACTCAGAAGGAAGTCCTTCATTGACATGTTGATGATCTTGGTCTATATTTCCCAGGTTATTTCCTTTGCAAGAAACCTCTCAGACCCAGAGGTTAATGAAGCATAACATTCATTGATGCAAATGTTTTGTTTACCAGACACACTCGCTTTTGGGAATGTGTTGAGAAAAATTTGGTGGCTGTAGTGGGAAGATTCAGCGAGGAGTGCCTACTTCCTGATGGTGTACTCTTCCGTCCTATCAATTGATCCTGCACCAAAAGTACAATGGTGAGTGTCACTTGGGCCTCTTGCCCAAGGACACTCCGACGATCAAGTTAGTATCTAGAGAGAGAGAGAATACAAAGACTAGTAGATCTGAGATTGTGTGTGTACCTCTAAGATTTATCCTTTGGTATTTATAGATATCCTTGTACTTGCTCTCCAAGTTTCATAACGTCACTTGTGACGTCCTCGGTCACGTGACACGGCCGATAACAGAGCGCCATGTGGCCATCCAGAGGCTTCTAGAAGCCCCTTTCCCGATGCCAGGTGGCCCACGACATGTGTCCCTTGTAACCGCCTCTTGACCCGTTCCGGCAAGCTCATGGGTCTGGCAGCACCGCCCGCCCGAATACCGCCTGGCCCGGGTAGCTTACTCCTTGACCCGGAGGTGTTGCTCCGTGACCTTTGGTTTAACTGGGACCCGTAGCGTACCACCGGTAATAAGTACCTACGGCACTTTACCCGTACCTGGCCCATTTCATCCATAGAACATACTGCCTCTGTAACGCTCAGCCCAAAATACTTAGGACCGAATTACTATACATTCGGCCCCCCACAGTGGCTTATAATGGGAATGAAAAGTCAATCGAATTGGTACAAATGCGCACTACTAGGTTTGATTTTTTATATTGGATGTAGCTATTTTCCTCTTAACTAAGTAACACAGTAGAGGGAACAATGTCCCTATATTCTAAAAAGAACTCTCCATAGTCATCCTCCTTGCCTCGGATGTTGTTTCTTTCGTATTTTCTGTGACGAACAAAATCCATGAAGGTTTATGGTCATTTCGGCACGCTGACTTTGCCGTCAAGGTTTACGCTCATTTTGGCAGATTCAATGTTGCTCCTTATGTAGGAAATATTTTGATATTGATCGTAGATGGCTCGACGATAGGCCTCAACAATATTTGAATACTCTGAAATACGAAAAATTGGTACACACGGAGAATTAGTTTCTTTACCCTCTATGACGATGAGGCTACATGTTACATTTATTAGGAGAGAACCATCGTCCAAGACAAGCAGGATGACTATGAAGACTTTTGCAGAGCCATCGTCCAATTCGATCAAATCCCACGTCCATAATTTGCCTAAGAATAATGCACAACACATTTCCAGAGCCAGCATTTTGCTCCTTCCTGGGGAAAAATAAAAAAGAGCAGGAAATAGATAGGGACTGCATTTTCAAGTTGCTGATGGGGTAACACTAAAAAAGTAAAATCACCCCCATTTCGATCCAAAATTTTGAATGAAATGGGGTGATTTTGGATCGAGCTCATACAGCCGTCCGATTGCCTCGATTCCCGCGTAGGCCCACTCGGAATTTGATTTTGAGAAGGGTGAACGGCTCGGATCGACCGGTTGGGACCCACAACGGCGTCGGCGACGCCGTCGATACGTGGTCGGTGTACCACGGTCGGTGCATATAGAAGGGTTCGTTGTAAAGTAGATTGGTTTTGGACTTAAGTAGAAGACAACAGTGGAGTGGTTTGCCGTAGAATAGGGGAAAAAGTGTTTGGGGAAGGGAGAAAGAGTCTTGTGACAATTCTTTAGTGATGTGTTCTTTTTCTTCTTTTTTATTTTAATAAACGGATGTCTGGATCAGCTTGCGCGCACATCAAATAATTTTGGGGCCCTGGAGATAACGACAGGGCATAACTCCCAGTAGCCCTAAGAACACTTTGCTGACTTGGGGAATCGAACCTGAGACCTTAGATGACAGCAAACCTTTAAGTTCCAAGGCAAAACCACTTTGTCAATCTCTTGGGGTTAGTAGTAATATGTTCTTCATTCATTGATGCATAAATCAAGTTACTCGAACACATGTATCTATCTTTTTTTATTTATTTAATCTATAACCAAACACATAGAGTATATCAATCTGAATCAAGCATATTTGTCTATAATAATAATAATAATAATAATAACAATCAGATTCTGATAATTTATTTATCTACTGATAAATATAATTGGACCAAATTGTTTTTAATTTTGATTAATCTGTTTTTTTCATGAATGACAAACAAATTAGAATTTAAAAAAATAAGCAATTCAAATCATCAAATGAAGTCGAACCTAATTTCTATTTTTCGTCACACGTGTAATTACATAGAAAGCTCACAGGAGAATTAATTTGGAAATTGCTATAATACATGCTCTTAATTGGATGTGTATGTTATGCACTCCTCGAGTCACTTTGTATCCGTAACATTTACTACTACCAGAAATCAAGTTTTTTGCGAGGAAGCTACACATAAAAGTTTGGGGAAATTGCTTAAAAATGGAAGTAGGGGCAAGTAATGACAAACTCATGTTGTACTTTTACTGAAATTGCTCAATACATGAAAAGGAAAATTTTAATTGCACATACATGGTATCAAAATTTGTGTTTCCCGAAATACCCCCGTATTGAAAATTTCCCCTAAAACAACCCCTCACTTTCCATCCTCTCCTCAGTTCACGTAAAAAAACAAAAACAAAAAAAGAGAGCAAAGAGAATGACGATTTGAGAGAGGAAGCAACCCTAGATCGTTCTCACTGGCTCCTCCTTCAATCTCAATCATCTTCTTCTACCTTTCTTATCTTGTGATTCTTCTCTCTCTCAACCACCATCATCGACCACCACCACCACCACCACCGGCGAGATAGAAACAAACAGGCTCTTTGTGAATGCCCCCTTCGAACCACCATCACCGAATGCTCTCGCTCACACCCACGGCGATCGAATCAGACTCTCTCTCTCTCTCTCTCTCTCTCTCTCTCTCTCTCTCTCTCTCTCTCTCTCTCTCTCTCTCAACGGAGGCCTCCTTTTTTAATATACATTTGTGGGTTTCAATTTGAGAAACCCTATATTGAAATGGACAAATTGATGGTCAGTGCTCGGCTTTGTGGCAAAACCCTTGCTTGCAAAATGTACAAAATGTCTGTATATCTATGCTATATATACATAAAGAGAAGGCCAGAGAAAAGGAATTGAATGACTTGTTCAAGATTGTTGTTGTGCAACTCAGAGTACCAGTCTGTAAGTAGCCTATTAGGTGATCACGTTTAATGAATAGTTCAATTTTTTTCATGTTAGCTACTGAAAGAATAAGATTGAAGGAATGGAATAGAACAAAGATGTTGCTTGTTACTGTTTTTGCTAATAATATTGAGTAATCAGTTTGTTGCTCCTTTATGCAACAATTATAAATGTTGTCGCTTGGCCGTTATGGGGTGATTCTTCTAATGGAATGTCTGCCCGAGCAATTATGTTGTCTAAGGTCAAGATTTCTGATTTTCACACGCTTTAGAGTTATTCTTTACTTCCATTACAGCTGAGAAATGAACTATGTCGTCTAATAGAATCTTCTGGTTTGCTCTTGTTTAGGTTCAGAAACTTGGAATTGCTCTCGGTTGTGCATCCAGGTTGACTGCTGTAATTGATTATGAATTAGCTAGTTATCACTCTTCCGCTGTTTCACTATTCAGTCATGTTAGGGATTTGTTTTTTGATGATTATGTTATTTGTTAAAATGAAATTCAATTACATGGATAAAATTACTGGTTTTTATTTTGGCCTTTAATGCTTAATCGTTTTTTTGCTTGAGTTCGTGTTTGACAGTTTTGAGGAAGACATCATAGTAAGGCCAAAGTGGGAGACATTCTTTTATGGAAATGGACCTTTTTTATATAAGCTTTTTTGGCATGAGTGGACCTCTTATAGTCTGCATTTTGCATTCTCAGTGGAGCAATTTTTAATCTCCTATTATTTTGGTCGATTGAATAGTTAGACAATGAGCATTGTACCTTGTTTATTTTATGCTAGTTTAGTCTTAGTGGTTCTCTTTCATGCATTATTAAAGTGTGCAAATTGCAGTCCTTTTTTATCCTTAGGCAACTCCGGATGGTGAGGGCAGCAGTTCAGTTTTTGTGCAAAAAATAGGACACCTCTGTCTGATTCTTCATTTTTATATTTCAACTCTTGTAGTATTCAATCTTTCACTTGTGCAGAGCCATTCTTAAATAAGAACTCTCTTTATACCTAAAAATGTTTTCTGCTCAGAGAAACAGGGAAGCCTTTTTCCCGCAAAGCTGCCAGCAGATATTCAGTAGCAGAGCCGAAAGAATGTTTTCTCTGAAGCCATTTGAAGTCCATGAGCCGAAAGTTTGCCTTGAGCTTTGTAGTTTTTTTTTGAAAAAACGTTTGGGATCTCTTTGGGTGTCATATAAATGAAGCCAGTTCACTTGATGATTTACTAAGTCTTCACAAGGTAAAGTGGTTTGTCTTCAGAGAGCTATTCATGTTACAAATTGTCTGAAATTTTACAGTGTAGATTTCTTTTTCTTTAGACTCCTCAAGAGAGAAAAAGCTTTCATTGTTGAATCTTGCTTTACTCTCAGAGGCAGTAAGCCACGCTTGTATTTCACTTCACTTATCCTACCTGGTGAGAGAGAGGACCATATCCACTATGTTTTAGTTAGGTTTGGTGTCTCTGTGTTTTAAAGTTTACTAGTCAATGTGTATCAGTAAGGCAAGAGTTTGGTTTTGATATGAGTGTACCGGAGGTTGGGCTTGAGAGAAGCATCCGTTTGTTAAAGAAGTGTTCGCTTCTGAGAAAACCAACAGTGGTGTGTAATCATGTATATGTAATGCATATACATGATATCTGGTCTGAGTGTTGGCTCCAACGCAATTTGGATGGATATGTAATGCATTTAATGAAGCAAATGTTATGGAAATCTTATATCAGTTCAGTCTTTTTTTAATGTAATCATGTATGATCCAATATGTTTGCTATGTTGTGATTGTTGATTGAGATGCTGGCCGAAAACAAAGGAAACTCTATCGAATTTTCCAGAAAATAGGATACATTTTTCAAGACACATATACCACTCAAACATTACACCGTGTCTGCATTACAATTGCACCACCCATTAAAAGCATTGCACTGTTTTAGGCCAACTTTCCTCGCCAATGTGGGTGCAATGAATTTGTTGAATAGTGCAACCGTTATCAATGTAGAGTGCAACAAAAGTGGAGGAAGAGTGCAATAGTCAGTAAAAATATTTTCAAAAAGTTTGACTTGAGTAAAAAAACGTGCAACATGGGTGCAAAGTAGTTGTTGAGGAGTGCAACAATCCTCCGTTAAGAGTTCAACAAAAGTGAAAGAAGAGTGCAATAGTCAGTAAAAATATTTCCAGAAAGTTTGATTTGAGTAAAAAAATGTGCAACAAAGGTGCAAAGTAGCTGTTGAGGAGTGCAACAGTCCTCCGTTAAGAGTTCAACAAAAGTGGAAGAAGAGTGCAATAGGCAGTAAAAATATTTCTAGAAAGTTTGATTTGAGTAAAAAAAAACGTGCAACATGAGGGCAAAGTAGTTGTTCAGGAGTGCAATTGTCCTCCGTTAAGAGTTCAACAAAAGTAGAAGAATAGTGCAATAGTCAGTAAAAATATTTTCAAAAAGTTTGATTTGAGTAAACAAACGTGCAACATGGGTGTAAAGTAGTTGTTGAGTAGTGCAACAGTCCTCCATTAATAGTTCAACAAAAGTGGAAGAAGAGTGCAATAGTTAGTAAAAATATTTCCAAAAAGTTTGACTTGAGGAAAAAAAACGTGTAACATGGGTGCAAAGTAGTTGTTGAGGAGTGCAACAGTCCTCCATTAATAGTTCAACAAAAGTGGAAGAAGAGTGCAATAGTAAGTAAAAATATTTTCAAAAAGTTTGACTTGAGTAAAAAAACGTGCAACATGAGTGCAAAGTAGTTGTTGAGGAGTGCAACGGTTCTCCATTAAGAGTTCAACAATAGTGGATGAAGAGTGCAATAGTCAGTAAAAATATTTCCAAAAAGTTTGACTTGAGTAAAAAAACGTGCAACATGGGTGTAAAGTAGTTGTTGAGTAGTGCAACAGTCATCCGTTAATAGTTCAACAAAAGTGGAAGAAGAGTGCAATAGTTAGTAAAAATATTTCCAAAAAATTTGACTTGAGGGAAAAAAAAAACGTGCAACATGGGTGCAAAGTAGTTGTTGAGGAGTGCAACAATCCTCCATTAATAGTTCAACAAAAGTGGAAGAAGAGTGCAATAGTAAGTAAAAATATTTTCAAAAAGTTTGACTTGAGTAAAAAAACGTGCAACATGAGTGCAAAGTAGTTGTTGAGGAGTGCAACGGTTCTCCGTTAAAAGTTCAACAATAGTGGTTGAAGAGTGTAATAGTCAGTAAAAATATTTCCAAAAAGTTTGACTTGAGTAAAAAAACGTGCAACATGGGTGTAAAGTAGTTGTTGAGTAGTGCAACAGTCATCCGTTAATAGTTCAACAAAAGTGGAAGAAGAGTGCAATAGTTAGTAAAAATATTTCCAAAAAGTTTGACTTGAGGAAAAAAAACGTGCAACATGGGTGCAAAGTAGTTGTTGAGGAGTGCAACAGTCCTCCATTAATAGTTCAACAAAAGTGGAAGAAGAGTGCAATAGTAAGTAAAAATATTTTCAAAAAGTTTGACTTGAGTAAAAAAACGTGCAACATGAGTGCAAAGTAGTTGTTGAGGAGTGCAACAGTTCTCCGTTAAGAGTTCAACAATAGTGGATGAAGAGTGTAATAGTCAGTAAAAATATTTTGAAAAAGTTTGACTTGAGTAAAAAAACGTGCAACATGGGTGCAAAGTAGTTGTTGAGGAGTGCAACAGTCTTCCGTTAATAGTTCAACAAAAGTGAAAGAAGAGTGCAATAGTCAGTAAAAATATTTCCAAAAAGTTTGACTTGAGTAAATTTGTCATCGTTTTGCTTGGTTGGACATATTCTTAGACTAACAAACTAAAGATAGCAACAAGATGCCCCTTCATTATGCTTCTTCCAACATTGGAGAATATGTTTTTTGGTGCTGAAACTGTGTTTAAAGAGTAGGTTGTTCTGCAAAAATTTTGACAGCATCTCCCCAATTTTCTTGCCTAAGCCGACGTCTCAGCGTCTCATCAGACAATCAACAAGAAAACTAAACATATTTCATATAATTTGGATTCACGTCGAGTCATTCTCATCCTACTAACAATACATATCCAAACACATTGTAACGTTGGGGCCATGCTCATCTCATAATCGAAACATAACTCTCATTTATAAAATTCATCCAATACAGACATTCACATGTTCAAATTGAATACATAATGTTTTACAAAAAGGGCATGAGCTTAACCTAATTATCATCGTCTACCTTAAGCTCTCTATATACAAGCAAAATGAAAAACAAAATTCCTAAGTTTCGCTAGCATCTCTTTTTTCCTTTATTGGCTGGCTGCTCCAAGGCACCTCTGCCTCTTCTCCGAACTTGCAGAAGTAGCTTGCTCATATTATGACAACTGAATTAGACTTTACATATTGCAGGAGTCGCTTGCTCATCCCGCTGTTTGAAAGAGAATAGTGAAGCTGTTTCCTTCCTAGTACTTGGTTTGGTGAGGCTTTGGGGTCTTTTATTTATCATCATCAAGCTCGTTTGTTGTTGCAGCATTGGCTCGTTTGCTGTTGCAGCATTGGGATTTTCTTTTGACTGTCACTGAAACTATAAACAAACAACAGCTCAGCACATACTTGACACAAGATTCAAACAAATTGAAGTTTGCTTCAATGGAAATATGATGAGTACATGACACTAAAAGATAGTTCACATAATGATCAAGGTAAAGGGAACATCAGCTTCCCAGACTGAAGTTTCTAAAGATAAGCTCTCGCAATGAGGATGCAAGAAAAGAAAAAGGAGGCATTCAAAAGATGTCCTTTAAACATCGGTAAAATGATCTCCTCGTAAAATGAAAGAAAATAGATAAGAACTAAACTTGCACGGCAGACTCCACTTCCATATGAATATGGATACCAGTTTCAGACTTCTCCCAGAACATCTTCACAGCATGCTTCAATCAAAAGATAAGAATAAATGAATCAGATCCCCTCCAAGTAGGTTCAGACAAGACCTATGTACATTGATTGAAACCATATGGCTGCCCATGCTTCCATCGTCCGGGGGACGACGTCGCTGCAACATACCTAAGTTACTACCCACCAACCAAATTTCCATCAGGGCATTCCAAATCATAATGCAGAAAATACAGTCAATAGATGCATTACCCAAAAATGCCTCTTCTTCGAGCAAGATCCCCATAGCTACTATATTCAACATACAACCATCTTAGGGAGAGACCACATCAAAAACAGTGGAATCACAATAATGACTTTATTAATAAAAGACACCAAAATTAGCAAAATGTATGAATACCCGAATGTTGAAAAAATATAATGAATCCTAGCAATTTTTTTTTTTTTTTGGGAAAGAGCATTCCAAAACTTTTCGAGAGAATTTGATATCCATGGCTATTGGTAGAGAAAATGATATAGACGTGCTTCTTTAAGAACTTTTCATTAGATATATACATGCATCCTTGAAGTAGTTTCTTTACCAACTTAAGAAGAAGAAACAAATGCATAAACTGGGAAAATACTAAACAACCAGCCAAGAAATAACATCAAGACTCTATTTCTTAGCTGATATTGGCGGATGGCTCTTTGGAGCTTCTTAAAATTAAGGTTTGTAAAACACTATTTTGCAGATCTTTGTAGACAAAAAGTCACAATAAATAATTTAGCATTTTAGGTGCTAACCATCGAACATAGAATAGTGAACCACTTTTCCATTTCCACTTAAAATGACCTCACTCTTCCATGATACATATGACGTGAATTGACTACCGTGCATAAGCCAACTAATTTGTATCATTGGGCTTCAGCACAAGTAAGAAGCATATATATACATACAATCTAATTTTTAACCACAAACAAGAAAAGCTTTGAAGAAACTGTCTTACCTATTATGCCTTATATAAATAGACAACAAATCAAATTACTCTAACACTGCATATCATCATTCGACTCTATAGATTAAATAATTTCTTCTACATAGCTCGGCAAAATGCGGTAAGCCATGAAATCAAACATTGTCTGTATAATGGCCTTTGGTATGGATATAAGTTAATGGCATCCCTATCCCTAATACAACAAATGCTATCACCACTATTACTAGAAGTAAATACACAGACCTATCACAATTCGATTAATGTAAAGCATACATTAGGGATGGTATTCCACTTGAACAGTTGAAAATACATCATAATCAACCACTAATTTCTCATAATCAAATAAAGCATACATTAGGGATGGTATTCCCATTGAACAGTTGAAAATGCATCAGAATCAACCCATGATTTCTCATAATCAAATAGCAGGTACAACAAATCTGACTCTCTGATTATTCAGTACAATATCAGAAATTAAAGTCGGAATCAAAATCGAAACCCTAGCTTTTGGAATGCCGAACCAGACACATAGAGAGAGAGAGAGAGAGATACCTTAGTCGAAGTTGGAAGGTCTGGTTCCAAGCTCCAAAATCCCCAAACTTTGTCTTTGTGTTTCATTTGATCGACTTTCATTGTGGCTTCAACTCCGTCTCTGTGTGGAGTGTAGCAGACCGAGAGACGGGGAGAGAGAGATCGGGCCAATTGAGGGAAGAGAGACAGAGAGACGGAGGGAGAGACAGTGACGAAGAGATCGCCGGAAAAGGAAGAAGGTGGGTTTCAAATTTTTTGGTTTTGTTAGAGACGATCGAAGAGAACGTGATTTTGGGATTTGGAGGGATGGGGTGTTTTGTTTGGGTAATTTTACAACTGAAGGGTATTTGGGTCAAATTCTATTTGTCTTTCCATGTATTTGCAAATGTTTTTCTGCTTCCCATGTTTTTGTAATTCCAGATAAGTACACCATGCATTTGCCATTACTTGCCCCTACCTCCATTTTTAAGCAATTTCCCCTAAAAGTTTCTCGCAAAAGCTTTTTTGCAAAAAAATTTCATTCGGCGCCATTTCCTCGACAATGGGTAGTCTCCGATTGTTTTTGTTTTGCGTCCAAAATTTTGTTTCCTCGCTAAAAAGTTTTTTTTTTTAAGGAAATTTAATTTGTTGCTAATGAGTGAACCCTTATGCGAGGAAATTCATATGCTTGGCAATACGGCATATTCCTTGCAAAATGGTGCACTCGGTTGCAACAACTCAAATTTCCTTGCTAAAATACATGTTTAGTAACAAAATATTTCCTCGCAAAATGGTGCACTCAAAAGCAATGACTCAAATTTCCTTGCCAAATATACATGTGTAACGACAAAGCATTTCCTCGCAAAATAGTACACTTAGTAGCAACCAACCAAATTTCGTTGAAAAAAATGATTTTTTGGTGAGAAAACAAATTTTTGTCGAAAAACAGAAAATACATTTCACGGGGAATTAGGTTTGTCGCAAAAAAAAAAAAAAAAAAAAAAAAACCTCTAGGTAGCTGGTTTTAGCGCTCTAAGGTAGGTGTGAGCTCGAAATTCCTGAAACGAAAACATGCGGTATTCCTATCCCAAAAGTGGATCAAGGCTTCGATCAACAAATAGTATAGTGTACCCTGACATTTAACAATGACAGAATGTTCTCATACTAACGCCGGAAGGCAAGAGTGTCTTTTGCGGACATGCGCTCTGCCCATCGTCTCAAAGGTTTAGGCGAAAAGGGAAATTGCCTCAATTCTAAAAACGGTGACATGACGGTATCTCCCGAACACAAAAAGGGTGTTTGGGCGACTCTTTTTTGCCTTTTCACCTTCTCCTTTTCTCTTTATTGTTGTTTGGCTGACCAACATGAAAACTCATTTTCTGAAAACACATTCTCCATTTTTAACACTCTAAGCCAAAAGCCAAAAAGAGCTCTAGAGTTCCTTTTCAACTTCTACTTCCCATTCTCATTTTCCCCTGAAATTCTCGCTCCTATTCTACCCCTCTACTCCATCAACACCCAGATCAAAGTTTCCAACCTCAAAATCGTCTGTCGTTGACCCGTACTCGTCCACGATCCCAAATCTCTGCACCTCCGGCAGCGGCGGGGACAACGGAGAAGGAAGAGTTGGTGTTTGGGAGCCTATTTTTATAGGAAGAGTCTGTCGTTGACCCGTACTCGGATCCGGGGTGGGTGTTGTTCCTTCGGGGATAGCATGGATGCTGGCCAATAACGTCCGTCCGTGGTCAGTGATGGATAGCTCAGATCACATCTTGTCCAAATAAATCTGAACCGTTCACTATCGAACAGATCTGAGTCGTTCATGGCCAACCACAAACGACCGTGATCGGCCCAACACCCATGTTGTCCCGGAAGGGACAATACCATTCCCCCGTTTCTGATTTGTCATGGTTATATGTGTAGATTTTGTTGCACAGTCTTTTTAGTTGTTTTATTTTATTACTTTTACTAGTATTGAGTTAAATTTTTACATCATATTTTTCTCGATAAGATGAATCGAAAAAATATTAAAATTTAGACAAAAGTTGAAACTATAGACATTTCAAGTCTTTTTCGCCCTTTCAACTTTTTATACTTTTCTGATTCGTCTGATCGAGTCGAAAAATATGATGAACAAATATGATCTGAATCTAGTAAAAATTAAGAAAAAAAAAACAACAAAAGTCCGTTTCAAAAAAGTTTGGAAAAAGTTCAGTTAAAGGGGCTTTTAGATTTACTATGAGGGCCAACTTCTTGGTATTGGAGTCGAACCCAAAATCTCACACTCCATAAGAAAGCTACAGAATCATTGGGCCAAACCATGAGTTCTATGTGTAGATTGGCAAAGCTAGAGAAATAAAATGATTTTTCCTTTTTTTTGGTTTTGAAATTAGGTGAAAATAAAGAACACAACTATATAAAACCAAATACAAAAGAAATTTTAAAGGGAAGAGCAAGAGAGTTGAACCATTTTTCTTTTTCTTGCAATACAAAAGAGGAAGAGTTTATTTTCTCTTTCTTCCTCAAAATCCAAACTCATCCAAAACTCTAGCAGCGACGCAGCCGAGATTCCGGTTCAGAGATGACAGCCAAAATCAATATTCTCTCTCTGTCCCACAAAGTAGTTTATTATAAAACAATGTGCAATTTTTGGATAAAAATCTCAATTAGTTCTTTAATTTTGTGTTGAGAAATATAAAATGTACTTACTCCACCAACTTGCAAGGTTGACTATCACCACCAGTGAAATTTTTTCTTCATATACTGATATACATCAATTAAAAATGTTCAAAAAGCTAAAAAGTCAAGCTAAATGCAACGTAGCATACCAGGATACTCAGCTATTAAAAAATTACAGTGGTTATATTTAGCAAAGAAATTGAGTCAAGCACCAAAGATTTTCATCCGGAGTAATCTTATTTCTACATCTTATGTACTCCAAGCATGTCTACGTACAAAGTAAACTCTTCTTATGGAAGGAAATATTTTTCGACAAGACTTATGCCAAGGAGTGTGTGTTTTATTTTTATTTTTAATTTTTGTGTGTGCGCGCGAAAGATTTTCATCCGGAGTAATCTTATTTCTACATCTTATGTACTCCAAGCATGTCTACGTACAAAGTAAACTCTTCTTATGGAAGGAAATATTTTTCGACAAGACTTATGCCAAGGAGTGTGTGTTTTATTTTTATTTTTAATTTTTGTGTGTGCGCGCGAGCTTGTGTAGACTGTAGAAGGCAAAAAATCTACTCTACTTTACTCTAAGGATTGGGAGTAGGGTGGGTGAAATTTGAACTTTTACCAAATGTACGGGAGTACAACGTACTACCATTGAGCTACCACTTCACCTGTGAAGCAAATTGTGTTGGAAGGTGATTCTATTGAGGTTAATTCTATTCAAGGTCAGAGACATGCCTTTGATTGCGTAGATAATACAATATGTTCTAAGACATTAAGGAATGAAAATTTTTAAGCTTAAAAGTAGTGTCCTGTATACCCATATATATGTCTAACTGGATAGCTCGTCATTTAGCTAAAAACTTTTTAGCTTATCGCCAGGATTGTTCGTGACAACTTACGTACATCTTGACTAATCCCTTCTCGGCCCGGTTAAAAGCAGTTAAAAACTCTATTCCGCTTTAGATTTTGATATATGAATGGAAACAAAAAGGAAGTAGCTAGATTTAAAATTCAATTATACCCTTACTTTCGTGAATGAATAGAAAACATCATGTCTAGGTACATGATACTTTGACACACCACTAACTTCACATATATCACAAAATTTTATATACCATAAACTAAGGTTACAGTCTTTAGCAAAAGTTGTTTCTTTTAATTATGCCCCTTTACTTCATGGCTGAAGCAAAATAAGATGGAACAGAAACCAATTAAACAAATGAAAGCATCTCTTTCTCTATATATATATCCATCCTTCTAGAAACACATTCTTTATGTGTTGATGAATTTGGGAGCTTTTGCATAGTTGGTGTATAAGTGGAGACCTCTTCACCAAGTAGGTTAAAGACATGTATCATTATGAAATTTAAAATCAACTGAATTACTTAAACATTTTGTCTACTCCTCCACGATATAATGGAGTACCAAATATAAGCAAAATTTTAAATCAAGCTAGTTCATATCTCCATGATTAGGGGTGCAAAGTGAGCCAAGCTGAGCCGAGTTCTATAGTGTTCGAGGGCTCAGTTGTAAACGAGCCAAGCTCAATTAATTTAATTAACAACCCTTTTTAAACTGCGTTTTTAAAAGTTGAGCTCGGCTCATTAATGAAACGAACCTAAAATTTGAACTCAAACTCGGCAAGATTAATTACTAAATGAGCCGAATTACAAACTGCTCGCGAACAACTCGGTTCGTTTATAGTGAAACTGACGATATAATTCTCGCGACCACAATGTGAGATTCCTCATTAAAGACAATCCACAACATACAATGGGAAATTCTCATAGTTAAAGTGTCTGTTGCTTGCGTACATTGCAAGAAGATATAAGAAGGAAAACTGTTTTTTTTTTTTTTTTTTTTGAAAGGAAAATTGCATATTCTTGGGGTGACGATCGAAAGTGTATGACTCAACAAAATTTTATATGCTAAACAAGATTTTATTTTATTATTCTTGAAACTTTGGGATGGGGTTTCCCTATTTTGCCCCGGGTGCATCGCCTAATAATGTGGCCTGATATGTACAAATGCACACATATAAAATAGAGGAAGATAGAAGAAAGGTTTGGTGGTGGTCTTCTAGTGACAGAGATGGATCAAGGAAAGAGGAAGAACTCCATGGCCCCCAAGCACTTGGGTCAACCACCTGTCTTTTTCCCTAAACTTAACATCACTCGTCCTCCCTAATTAATGCAAGAAAAATACGCCCCCTCCCAAATTTCATACCCAATAAATTCTATAAAGAATTACTCTAAGGTCCATTATAGCTTTTTGTAACATGTCTAGTCCACCTCTTAGTTTCATAACTTCTCTAATCCACCTTTTTGCAATTTCTAAGGTGTAAGGTCCACTCTCTATTTTTAATAGACAAATGTACCCTCACATTAAATTTAATACATAATACTATATTTTCATAGGGTGCCCTAGGGTTTAGGTTTAGGCACTTTCATAGGGTACCCTAGGGTTTAGGTTTAGGCACTTTCATAGGGTACCCTAGGGTTTAGGTTTATGGTGCACTTTCCTATTATAAAGTTTTTAGTGGTTTAGACACTTTCATAGGGTACCCTAGGGTTTAGGTTTAGGCACTTTCATAGGGTACCCTAGGGTAAAATCTTAGGGTACCCTACCCTAAAATTCTAGGGTACCCTAAAACCCACCCCTAGGATTTTAGGGTAGGGTACCCTAGGGTTTTAGGGTACCCTAGGTTTTTAGGATAGGATACCCAAAGATCTAGGGTATCCTAAGAAGCGAGGGGTATTCTTGTAATTGGTACGTGTGAGTGGACTGGATGTGTTAGGATAATATTAAGTGGACTAGAAGTGTTAGGAAATAGCTATAGTGGACCTTATAACAATTCTCCCTAAATTCTATGGGTACAAGAGGTGCACCGATCATGCACAGATGGGCCAGTGGAACCAACTTAGGGTATTCTTATCTGACACCAAAAAAAAATTACCAAATTTAATCTCAAAAACACATTTTATAATTTAGCAAGTCACTTTATCAAAAACTCACAGAATCAGACTCTCTATTCAAACTTTTACTCTTCCCTCCCTCCTCCTCTTTTGGTGAGTGAACAGTAGGTCACCAAATTTGTTAAGTTACTGTAGCAAAGTTATGAAATCTTCAAATTGGTGAGTTCATTTGGTAAGGCTGATTTTTGAGGTTTTGGAGGAGTTTGCTCTTTACTTTAACTTTAAAGTTAAATTGTTAAGCCACATATTGATGCTCTTATGAGTTCCATCAGGACAAAATTGGGTTTTAGTTTTGTGGGTGACACTATTTACAGATGGTGCACAGATCGGCCAGTGGAACCAACTTATGAGTCGCATCAGGACGGAGTTGGGATTTAGTTTCGGGGGGTGACACTATTTACCGGGAATCTACTGATATTATTGTATATTTTAGAGGGCACGCGCAACGCGATCAAATCTGGCCGCCCATCCGGGCATCGGACGGCCCGTAGTGCACTGCACGATGCATGACACCCACCTCGGTTCCATTTTTAGCAGAGTAGAAATATTTTGTAAAAAATGAATAGAAATGTTAATTACAAAGGCAGGCTTTGTCCTAGTCTTTATTTTATTTTTCTTGTTAAAACAAATACAAAGGCTTGATTCAATTTTCCTATGGTCTTTAAATAAAAGTTTTTGAGATATTCTTTTAATGATCCGAACCATTCATCTCTTAAAACACTGTTTTACCATCGTTTGTATGAAAAAATCAAGTTGTTTAGATACCGATAGGTGCCTAATTTATTAATCTAAAATAAAACTTTTTTGGAACTAGGGGTGGGACGTGCCACCCGCCCCACGATATAACTCCGTCCCTGCAGTCCCACACTAATTCAAGGGCTTTGCTAATCTTTAGATACTCATTTCGGAGCTTTCCTAACCACTATAATGGAAGTTGGATCTTGAATTCTAAATGAAAAATTGAAAACATTGGATGAAATAGTTACGGTTGTTAATTCAATTGAGTATAGTTTTTCACTAGGCCACTTCAAAGGTTATTTTAAAATTGATGAACGACTCGGATCATTTACGGTTGTGGACCTTTTTGTAACTTATCCACTGTCATCGATCGAACACCTCAAAAAAAAAAAAATTTGGGACAGGAGTAGCTCAAAAGGGGTCCTTTTTTTTACCTCCTCCAATTTCTTTACTCCTAGCAGTTGGTCGATTTGCGGGTCCACCCAAGTCTACAAATATTATCTCAACAATCCCGTAGAACCCGTGCGTAAATTATTGACAACAAAAATTATAGAAATCGATAGATACGTGAACAAAACATACTTGGACAAGACAAATTTATTTGAGGAAAAAAACTGGCATAAGTTCAAAATTTTAATCGTCCACTAATTTTTCACCAGCAAATCTATCTCGCCATGTACCTATGATGTTTGAGCAATATGATTTCGTGGTGTGAATAGTCTTCCTAATGAGATCTAGGAAATGAATAACGTTAAGGTTGAGTTTCCACCATCGTTTAAATGATATTTTTGCTAGTTATCTACAAGCGTAAAACCAAGTCATTTTCTTTAGATAAATCGTAAAATTCTATTATTCAACGGTAACTACAATCAGTTTTGACTACAACATGAAGACAATATTTTTAGTGAAAGCTTACGCTAATTATCAAACTCGACGCCATTGAAGGGTAAGAAAAATGGCGGATAGCTACATCCAGTTTGTCCCCATTTATTTTGAATCAAACCTCCGGCCCCGTGCCACTCTTCACTTCATGACATGTCCCTATTTAAGCCCACCTACCCCCATTTGTCACTACTTTAAGCCCACCTACCCCCATTTGTCAGCCGGCCAAAACTTCATCTCGAGATTAGTAGTCGCAACGATGCTAAATATCAAACCTTGATAAATTATGTGGAGGAACAAAAAAATCAACCAACCTGGATTTAATCCTTAAAGCAAATAAGATCACATACATATATATATATATATATATATATATATGAGTCGTTTAAAAGTCCGGGAGTCCCGGATCAAGGACTCATTCCCGATATTTTTGAGATCCGAGTCAACAGAAGGTGTTAAATATCAAACTTGAAAATTTGTGGAGGAAAAAAAAAGGGAAGGGCTTGATCCAAGCAGTTTTCGCAAAAACTTTATATTTAAAAAAAAACTACTTGGATCAAGCCCTTAAATATTTTTTTTTAAGATTTATACCTTGAAAACATATATATATATATTTCCCAAAAACAATTTTTAAAAGATCAAACAAAAACCCCAATGTAATGACAGGGATCACAGTTGTAATGATATATATTTGTCTAAATAGTTGCCAATCGCCGGCATTTTTCACCCATGTAATGACAGCATCAAAATTAAAAGATTTTCTCTTTATTAGAGTCCTAATTTATATTATATTATATTGGTTATGATATGGGTTTGATTACAGATCCTCGAGTAGTTGAATGCTTTTGTCTAGTACTAGTTGTTCGGTAAGTAAAGTGGTTCATGAATCAAAAAGTGACCAAAGGCAAGGCATGAAAAGTCACGTGACGCTGACACCTTTTTGGGGTTAGACAAAGCAACAAATAGGAGCAAAAATGATTGTGACATAAATTTTGTGCTACAATCAACCATAACCTCACTCACATGGGATGTAGGTCCCACCAAAACCTCACTCACATGGGGTCTAGGTCCCACATGAGCCCCACGTGAGGGCCCCACACCCCATGTGAGTGCAGTTGTGGTTGATTGTGGCACAAAGTTTGTGTCACTATCATTATTCAAATAAGAGTAATATTTTTGATAATAATGTTGGTTTAATTTACCAAATAGTAAATAAATAAATGGAAAGTAGTTGAGAGTCGTACACGTGATTGCCCATCCTAATCATCACACAAAAATGGATGAAGTGTAATCACCCACCACCTGCCATCACCACAAAGATTGGCCCCTCTTCAAATTCTTGAATTGCTTAGGCCTCCTTTGGGTGAATTGAAAAAACTGGTTTTTTGGTGGTTTTTTGGTTTTTTTGGTTTTGTCCTTATTCAATTTTTTTTTGCATTTGTTAGTTTTCGGTCGATTTGTTGTGGTTTCTTGGCTCCTCTCTACGAGAGAAATCTAAAAAGTATAAAATTATTAGTCAAACTTAAAGTTTTGTGAATAAAGACGAAAAATAAACCACAATGGTTTTTTTACCCAAAGGAGGCCTAAAGGTACTTTGGGAGAGAAAAAAGTGGACCAAAAGTTTAATTTCTTTGATGCCCAAAAATTTTTATGATGCTACAAGAGTAAAATTTTGCATTATGATTGTATCAAGGTTTTGAATCCCATATCAATACCCGTACGTAATGTTTTTGGTCAAATTTGATACCCTAAAGTTGCAATTCCGGCTTAAATACTCCTTTGGGTATTCTGGCCAATAATTGTCAGTACCAGATGTACTGAACTATTTTATTTTGATTTTTATGCTAAATAAATGTATATTTTAGGCTTAAATTTTCAACGTAGATAAATAATACTAGAGATAACTCTGAAACGGTACTCGGTATCTCACCAGCATCGGTAAGTTTTTTTTCATTACCTTGGATTATACATTACAACTATACAATGCCAAACACGGCAAAATCTAGAACAAGTGGTGTTGTATTGTAAATACACACACATATATGCGCTTGCAGATCTGCTGTCCCGAAAACCCTGTTCCGACTCCATGTCCCGTTCATCCGAGCCGTCAATCTGAGTACTCGACAGCTTAGATTCGCAAATGAATGTGTATGGCTCAGATTTGTTTGGATGGACGGTTCGGATGAACGGGACAGGAAGTTGGGACAGGAAGTTCGAGACAGCGGATCCGCTTCCCATATATGCAGTCATACATTTTAGCTTTCCCTTTACATTTTACCTACTAACAACACAGGGGCCTCACAGAGAGACTCTGTTCAGAACTGAGATTAGCTGTTTTACAAATCTAGGGTTTAAACCCAAAAATGCAAATCCGAAGCAGAAAAAGACAAGGACCCGGGGACCTTATAGCTGAGATTAACTGATTTTCCTTGGAAGAATTTTTTTGAATGCAAACCGTTGAAAACACTTTTGGATTATTTTAGATATGCGTTTCACAGTGCAGCGCTTTTAGTGTAATGTACCGTCCCCGCTTACGGCAAAGACTAGCCAACGAAAAGTTTGGCCTGGTTCATGAAGTGTAATCCCACAATCAAGGAAAAAGACAGGCCAGAGTATGTTAAGCATTTTCATTTTTCTTAATTTGACTTGATGTCACAACTGCTACCTACCCTTAGCTCAAAAGGTTCTAGAAACATGCTTACTCACTCTACTTCCTAAATCAATAATAGTTCGACACACTGCATTCATCTTGGTAGAGGGTGGACTTTAATTCAAGAAAGAAAAATGCTAATCATAGCCCATACGGCGGTTGATAATGTCTTAGAGGTGCATCGATATCCGAAAAATATGTTTTGATGTCTGTGAATATATATTTATATCTGTTAAATGTGTACTGAAATTCTTACTTTTTTTTATCTTAAACCAAATCAAATCAAACCGAACCGAGCCTCATGTCCCAATTACTTGGGGTCGGCTACATGAATCATTTTTTCTCAAATGAGCTCTATCAAGGGCCGCTGTGTACTTTCTGTGGAGGGAGAGGAATGGCAGGGTCTTTCAAGGCAAGGGAGTCTCCTCCGAATGGGTTGTAAAGGCTATTTTAGAGGCTGTTGCAGCATGTATTCGTTCTTGGAGAGGGATTAATCCATTAGGGGATGATAAGAGGATATGCTCTGAGTGGGGGGCTCCCTCCCAGATTTTTCTTCCAATGTAATTTTTGTTTCTTTCTGAACTGTTCAGGGTCTTTGGTTTTGTTTTAGGCCTATGTTTTCACTAATGTAGTTTGTATTTGTTTAGGTCCAAGGTCATTCCCTTGCCTAGTTGTGTTTTGGTTTTCCGTTTCAATAAAATACCTTTTTCCAAAAAAAAAAAAAAAAAGGGCTACTTTTTTGAAGTTACGTGTAGAATATCTATCATCTCGTGGACGGTGGCTAGCATGACCTTTTAAGAAAAAAATGCAGTGTTTCACCAACTATGTCACCCTCCTAAATGTGTAGAATGTAGATATACTCCTGAAAGAAATAAGTGAGCACGTGTTATAGCGAAAGATTTCAACTTGAAAACATTGTGCAATTTGACTTTACCGTAGGACTATGCTTAAAAGTCATTCGGCATGAAATACTCTATGAACAAACGTACCGAGAAAGATGAATACGATTACATGATGGAAAATATACGATTATATGAATCCGACACCTTGACACATACACTCAAATCCATGAGTGCACATACTGCTTGTCCCGTGCCAAAAATTTAGCCCTTTTTCTTGAGAAGAGCAAGTAGAAAAGGTCTTAGACATATCGGCGAGAGTGGAAGAGCATGTCTTTTAGTATCAGGCGTAGGAGAAATTGCAGGCGTGCTAAGAACTGACTGTCTAAGGTTTGTTTGATGGTGTTATCCCTAACCTGAACCTCCTTTAGCGCTGCGTGCCGCCTAAGGACCAAAACTAACTACTGGTTCTTTTCTTGCCTCAGAATGAGGACTTCAAATTTCACAAGGAATTAGAGTAACAAAGTGCAAACTATTTGGCGTAGCTTTTCTACCTAAATAGGATAGGAATGATACTAAGTTACTAACTAAAACAAAAGCTTAAGAGCTTGGAAATGAAAGTGAATAAGGAAATATGAATTGTAATGAGTTGTTTGTCATGTCTGTGTCTTTGGGACTGGAATTAGATGAATCCTACACCTTGATACATACACTCAAATCCATGAGAGCACAAACAACCAATGCGTGTTTGCAGATTCGGGGGGCCTGTAGTGAGGAATCACAGTCGTTCGTTCGGCAATCAATGGTCCCGATTAAATGAAATTATCCTATATATAAGATACTTATCTTTTTTATATAAGATAATCCAAACCGTTGTTGCCGAACAAACGACTGTGATTCCCCAAATTATCCTACATAGTTTGCGTTTGGAACTTTTGGGCCGAATTTCAATCCAAAGAGTCTGTGGTAAGTTGAACAAACAGGACGTGAGCAGCTGTTATTCTTAGAGCAATGGGAAAGGGATGATGGGGATTGAAGCCAGCCACATTAGCTGGAACTGCTAGATTCTGACATGTTTTTCATTTGGATTGATCAAAGGGCAGAATTTGCTTAGAATTTGACGTGGAACGAAAGGTTGGTACTCTGTACCAAATATAGCTCCATCCGCATTTGAGGACCCCGAAAAAATGTTTCTTTCGGTTTGATTCCATGCATCTTCCTCAGGGCAACTAGACATGGTAAAGTAATCTAGACTGGAACTTGCACCCGAAATTAGGCGAGACGATATTGACAGTGACAATCCTTACAACAACTTCCATGTTTTCTAAATGAGAAACCCAAAATGGACTCTATTCTGGCCACAAATCCTGTTTTACAAGAAACCTCCAACTTCACCCAATTTTTTTCGTCCTGTTTTTGTTCATTCTCCCACTTTATACAGCTGGTTTTCGGTATAGGTGACAGTCTGGTAACAACTAGTTAGCAAGACAATTGGTTCAACAACTAAAACACAGTGTGAAGGGAAACCGAAAAACAAAAGCAAAGCAAAACTGGTGCTTTTGGTTGTCCGAATGCCAATCAGTAGGAGCAAATTAGCACTATATCATGACTCACGCGAAGTCCAACCATCGAAGGCCACACGAAAAGTGTATCCCTTGCCAAATAAATTAACTTCACAAAAAGAATAACATGATGAAGTAACAAGTTGAGTACCAGAACTATAGCAGATGTCAGCTTCTTGCGAAATGGCCTTCTTAGAGGCCTAGCCAGCTTCTTTCTCCACTTCAACTTCTGTCAGAATTGTACCACTTTTTTTGCTTTTTGAAGCTTTTCTTGGGCATGATCTTATGGCAGCAGCAAAACAACTCTGCTGCTCTCACCCATTTCTAACTACCTAAGTTTAGGACAATAAAATAGTGATTGAATACCTTACTTATTATAAATCAAACTTGGCAGTGTAGCTCTAGCTCCTGTCCCGGCACCGGTTAGCTCGAATCTAACATGATAATCTCCACATTAAAATAACAAAAACCAATCAACCTTAAATTTTTTGTTTCTCTAATGATAAATGACCAAACATAATGTACTACACTTAATTGTCATGAATTGCTTGCAAGCAAAGCCTGGCATGCAAAATGAACTTATTGACAATGCAACGGGTTACTGTAAAAGCATGGCAGCAGGTAACCACAATAGTAATCAATGACCGACTGACCATAAACTCGATATTCTGAACTGGTAAATTGTCATAAGCCAAATCTCTTAAATAATGGGCTCTGAAAAATTAAAATCTTAAGTGGGCATCGTTTGGGCAGTCAATCTTAAGTAGGGGTGGGCTTCGTGTCGTGTCATGTCATCTCATTTTCGTGTCAGAATTCTCTCAACCCTAACCCGACCTGTTTAGCTTTTCGTGTTATCGTGTAGTGTTATAGTCATATTTCGTCCCAGAAATAGCCGATTCTAACCTGCTAACTTCGTGTCGTGTTATCGTATCTTTTCATAAATTACTCACCAACATCGTGTCACTTCGTGTCATCTCGTGTTCGTGTCAGAATTCCCTCAATCCTAACCCGACCTATTTAGTTTTTGGTGTTATCGTGTCGTGTCATATTCGTGTTCCGTGTCAGGAATATCCGATCCTTACCTGCTAACTTCGTGTGGAGTTTATGTCGTGTTCTCGTGTCCAGTTGGAAATTCCCACCTCTAATCTTAAGCCACTACTAGACTGGGCTACTCTCATGGGTGATTTGTATCCTACTGTAGCAGCCCAACCTTTTGGACAATATGTGAATTTCTTTGCAAGATGTGGTTTCACGGATTTCCTGCAAGACATTCTCAGCACGGAAATAAAGAAAATAGGATGACAGGAGAGTTCACCTCCCCACGAATTAGAATGCCCGAACAACAACAGTATGTATAGGTTATTGTTTATGATTCTACGCATCATTGAACCTTGGTCTCGTCCTGGGCTCAACACACACATTTTGGGGGAGAAACAGAATAGCATTTGGATAAAACGCTCATTCAGCATAAGGAACACTAAAACACCCAAGATTTTGGCAATCAAGAGGCCGAGGCAAATCAGCTAACGGCCATCAAGAAAAAGATTAAGAACTTCGTAGCATCCAAATGCAGCTAGAGCCGGAATGCCCAACCCTGCACTATGTTGGTTAGGCAGATTGCTAGTTACAGCAAAACTAGAAAGTTAGGACGATCGATAGTCATCTCAAGAGACCAGCGAAATACATGTTCTGGCAAACTGATTACTACCCAAAGCACGCCTAATGATTAGAAAACAATTCTTATTGGAGAAATCTATCATAAGCTTTAAAAGCTATTCTGGACAATAAACGTCGATCCAAAATCTTACATAACTCTCTTTTTGTGCTTTAGTGAACAGGCAGAACAGCAGGGATATTCCTGTTACCAAAATCTAGGTTGGTCCAGTAACTGATGTTACCGTAGAAAGTCAGTGGCTCGCCAAAAAAACATACTCAAACAGACATACAAAAACTGTCAAACACAATAGCAGTACCTATATAATCCCGAATTGATGATGGTGCAAGCAGGGAGGACTAGATACATATCTAATCTTTTGGCAATATATGGACAAAGTGGGCAGCTCTCAGAAAATTTTATCACTAAAATAACGCCCCCCTACAGCATTTTGCCAAAAGAGACACATTTTGCACTAGGGTATGGTGTCCAGTATGAGTTATCGTCTAAGAGTTCGACTTGTCTAATGGCACGCCCACGAACCCAAAGATACGGTAACATACTCCTATTTCTTTCTTTCACAAGTACTTTCTAAGGTAAAACGGTGTTTACAAGGTCAAATAAAGCATTTCGTGCACAATAGTATTACATTCCACATATCGCACTCCCTTGGATTGGTCCTTTGTCCAATGCGGATACTTCCATGTATTTAGAAGAGTACATGTGATATAGGCCTTGTTTGTTAAGTAAGATTTGAGGGTGGGATATGAGGTGAAATGGAGTGGGACCCAAAATCCGGTGTTTGTTGTCCTTAATTTGGATGAGATTTCAAATCTCCACCAATTTTTTATCACACTCCGCACCAATATAGAATCCCATGGGGTGGGGTGGGAATTTGGATGGGATTTACCATTGTTCTAAAAATCGGTCAAATCGGCCGACTAGTCGGCCACAAGTCGCTAGTCGGAGGTCCCCCGACTTGATCAAAACCCGACTAGTTAGCCCAAAGTCGGCGATTAGTTGGTCAGTTGGTGATTAGTCGGCCAAAAGTCTCAAGTCGACAGCCGACCGACCTGGGACTGACTAGCGTCTTTTAGAACCTTGGGATTTACCTTGTTGCCTAAATGCTACACCAAAAACAGTGCTTCCCAATGGCTATATCTCATTGAACATAAACACCAGATATGGATTTTCTCCATCTATTTATGTCCTGAGCAATATCCCAATGGATTCCATATCTAGGATTCTATATCACATCCTTTTATCTCAGATCAAACGAACGAGCTCATAGAGTAAACAATATGAACAGGCATTACACAACTGAATGACCTAAATTCTTGACTCATGGGTCATGGTGTTGCTCGAATGAAACTTCACAAGATTTGTCCCAATTTGAATGGACTCGGCTACAATCTATAACTGTCCACATTTGGAACACCACCACCCCATAATATAGTTCCTGTAGCTAGAGGCTTATCTTTAATGCTTAAACAAGATAATGTAACTCAAGCACTACAGAAGTAATGAAGAGCAAAGATAACAATTGATTTGGTCAGGTGGCCAGGGCCCGAAATTTAGGGGTTTGCTCCCTCCTTATCTCTCAAGTTTGAAACTTTCCATGTGCATGATAATATCACCAAATAGTTTGACATAAGCACCTCGATCGCGAAGTTAAACGACAATTAGACCTCAAATTATTGTTGTACTCCCAAAACAAAAGTGCCAAATAGAGCAAAGTAAAAATGATAATCAGAGCTCAATTACGATTCGAATCCACGGAGATGTTAGACTAATGCACGTACATCAATTTGCGAAGCAGAACTCGGTGATGAGCTCTCTGCGTATATATCTCTACGTGTGGATACAAAAGAATATGCTACGTATACGTAAATCCAAGTGGATCACGATTTGCTTGGATGGTTCAACCCGTTTTCCTTCGGACTCCTTGCGCCTACAAAATTGTATTTAGATATGAACCGGCATACCTCTTTAAGGTTTATCATAGGGTATTTATAGGCAGAAATGTAGTTGCTCTCCAAGTCATGCGTGCTAAGCAAGCGCGAGCCTTGACGTCACCAATAACCGCTTCGGCACGTGACATTCTGGATAACGCTCAATGGCCACATGGCCAAGACCATGTGCCCACCACGTGACATCCAAAATATCTTTAATAGACTCCCAGGTCAGCTCTTGGGTTGGGTCATTTCAGCCCGAACCGAAACCACTGAACCCGGGCGATTATCCAATAAGTGTTGGGCCATACGGAACCGGTCAGTCCATCGGCTTCGGCCCACCAACGTTTGGCCCAACATGCCTCTTGTGGACTTTAGCCTGCTTTATACTGGTAGGCCCAAGAGGAGTCTGATTCGGCCCACTACAATACCAAATGAAGGGAGACCTAAATTTTTCATCAAATCAAGGGACAATTAGCTAACATCAATTCCTTCACTAAATTTTTCATCAAATCAAGGGACAATTAGCTAACATCAATTCCTTCACTAAATTTTTAACGGTAACATTCCATAAATACTAAAGGCTTTTGTGTCCTAATTTCCTTAAATTGGACGGTAATTCATTAAATACCTTTGCATATTCGTTTCCTAGTCAGTCATTTGGGATAGCGGGGATTTTGATGAAATATAAGATGATATCGTTAGAGTCCTCATATCAAATCAAACTTTTGACCAATTTTTTGCTCAAATTTGGTGAAAAAAAGGTGAAGGGATGGAGATGGCCTTATTGGAAAAAAAAGTTCATCAGAAAACTTGAGAAGAAAGAGAGAGAACGTGGGTCCATTGTGGGCGCGCGCCAGTGGTGAAGCATTTCTCTCCACTGAAGCATTTCCCGACAGTTTGTACGTGATGTTTTGGGGTTGATTTTGCTCCTGTTTTGGGCTCTTTGTTTCAGCTATATTTGGAGTATTTGGTCCATCCATTTTGTGGGATTCGGGGGGCCTGTGTAGTGAGCCCAAAACAGCGTAGTTTTGGCCATTTTTCACTCTTACAATTTTCTCCACAAAACAACGTCGTTTTGATAAATGAAACTCCTATAAAACTACGTCGTTTTGCTAAATGAGCTGCATCCCTATTTGCCTATTAAACTACGTCGTTTTGTTATGTCTTCCAAAAAAATACATCAAACACCATTCCATCAAGAGATTGCCTCGTGGGGATACCTGGGCATAAAAAATTTGGAAAAATTCTATGCTAATGCCAAAAAAATTCTCAATACCTGGGCATCAAAAAATATCTTTCTCAATGACTATCACCTGGGCAAAGAAAAAACTATCAAAATAAGTTGATCAAAGAAATACTCTATGGAATATTTTCATTCAAAAGCAGTTCAATGGATTGTTAACCACACCACGAAGTCTGGTGCTCATTCGAAAGACTCTGTAACAGAATGAATTGCTATCAAAATCAGAGTTCACAAGTAACACCAACTATAAACAAAGAGGACATGGAAATATGTCATACTCCATTACTCCAGAACCATAAATCAAACATCCCTCACTATCATTCTCATTCTCATGGGAATCCCAAATCTAAAATTAAACGAACTAAATCCACAATGGTGTTGTTCAACAAACACATTCACTATTCTACTTGGACTGTAAAAACCACTGAAATTAAATCGTTCACAAATTCATAAGAATTGGCAAAACATAATCATCCACAAATCGGGCACAATTCAAAGTATCCCAACATTTTAATAACTCCTCTTCATCCATATTTCCTTAAACGCAATATTTGAACTCCTTGGGAAATTTGGAATTACCCTTCAAAGCACTTTTTTTTGAACTATCAAAACGACGTCGTTTTGTGGGGAAATTTTGTAAGAAAGAAAAGTGGCCAAAACTACGCCGTTTTGGGCTCACTACACAGCCTGTGGTGACTTGGTCACCACAGGCCCCCCGAATCCCACTCTAACACCACCATTGCAACACACAATACCTTAATTGGGCAGTAGGCTAGATGGCAGAAATCAAACATAATGAATGGCGATCTTATAACCACGATTCCTGTTACTCAACAAAGTTCATGTGTCAATACCATTCAATTTTTTTGATTTGGTTAGGAATCCCATATGAATAAATCTCAAATAGTGTGGCCCCATCTGCTACAATCCCTCGGTGGAACGCTTCCTCAGTGGAACGCTTGCCTATGCGCTTGTCTCTTTGGGCAAAACTTTGCAGAACTAACTGCGTAACTTGCTGGGTTATGAGACTTGCTACGTACCTCTAGGCAGAACTCTTTATGAAATTCAGCTTGTTGTCTACGGATTTAAGCATCAACATCGACATGGACTTGGCTTAATGATCTTTTAAAGGCAGCAATGTTGGTTTCAAAGGTTTGCATGTCATGTATGGTTCGTTGAATTGAGGACACATCATTTTGAGTAGTAGTAAAATTGGTTTCCAAAGTACTAACCCTTTGAGTTAAAGCGGCTGCTTGGTCGGTTAGTTCACGCAAAGTCATGGTGAAAGAAAAGAGGGCAATATGCTGATATCAGACTCGAATTGCAAAGTCATGGTGAAAGAAAAGAGGTCTGTGGTAGTTATTTGGGCCAATGAATAGAATCTGGGATCAGTAAGGGTTTTGCTTGGTTGAGGGATTCCTAATAATGTGATTTCTATCTTCTCCCACGAATGACCAAGACGATGAACAGAACGCCTTCCTCAGCGAACTACCCAAAACAAGATTGGACAAACTCCTGGCGTGAAGGTGATGGAGATGATGATTTCTGCAAATAAGGAACTGATTCGGTGCAGCAGCAATTACGAATTGAGGTCCGCTCTGATACCACTTGATGCCGGACAGCCGGCGTGGTTAAACTCACAAAAGAAAAGAGAATCCTAAACTAAATTTTATCTTTATTCTCAATATCAAAAGGTACCTAATGAAGGTAACAAGCCTAGTATATAGGCTAGCCACAATGTTTCCAAAATAGAAATAAACATATTACCAAAATAAATTAAACAATAGCTTCCTAAATTAACATAAATAACATAAATAAAAAGCAATAGATATTAATTCTTTTTTCCACGCCCCATGTATTTGTGTGGAATTTTGGGCCTTTCGCGATGTATCGATCATACCTAATTTTGAGGTCTTGATTAGTCAATGAAGGACAAGCTCTAAGAGTAGACAATGTAGATATAAAATGTATAGTTGCAGCTAATACTGCAACTATCTTGCTTCAAAACTACATTTCCCCAAACTAGATATGGAGATGGTCGCACTCATTTACAGAGAAACTACAATATCAACAACCGCATAGTCTGGTAAACGTGATGAATGTACTTTGAAAAAGTACTAACAACTAGCAACCAGACAACATAAACACCCTAGAAAACTGAAATTCTTGCATATGTATCAACTCTAGTGCAAAAACACACAATTGTAGGAATGCATAAAGTTCCCAAACCAGTTTAACATGCATTATGTAAAAATTAAAAAAGGCCCACATTTACTACATGACAATGCTAACCACATTACCCGTAGATATTCTGAACTTTGAGCCCACAAAAAGTACACCATGACACAAATAGTTTAAGATACAAATACCTCTTACCCATCACTCAGCCGCCACTGCTTTCGCATCTCCGCTCTTCACTGCCTCACCAGAGCAACACCCACCGCCGTGGTGGTGGGTGGTGGTGGTGGTGGTGGTGGTGGTGGTGGTGGTGCTGATGGGTATGATATTGCTTCCCCTTCAACTGCTTCCGCATATCATAGGCATCCTCCCCATCCGCATAGTATTTGGCCTCCACGTCATGAATCTTGTACCCGAGCGTCTCAGTATACAAATGGAACGCTGCCCTATTGCTCTTCCTCACATGCAGAGACACGTAATCAGCGCCAAACACCTGTTGAAATTCGGTGGTGGCCCGTTCATTAGAGGTGGGAATCAATACGACATGAACTCGACACAAAGTTAGCGGTTTAGGATCGGATGTTTCTGACACGGCAACATGATAACGCGAAAAACTAAACAGGTCAGGTTAGGGTTGAGAGAATTCTGACACAAATACGAGAGACACGACGCAACACAATGCGGGGTGGGAATTTATGAAAGGACACGATAATATGACACGAACCCGACACGAAGTTAGCGGGTTAGGGTTGAGAGAATTCCGACACAAACACAAATATAACACGACAGGATAACACGAAAAAGCTAAACAGGTCGGGTTAGGGTTGAGAGAATTCTGATACGAAAATGAGATGACACGAAACGACACGAAGCCCACCCCTACTTAAGATTGACTGCTCAAATGATGCCCACTTGAGAGTTTAATTTTTCAGAACCCATTATTTAAGAGATTTGGCTTGTGACAATTTACCAGTTCAGAATATCGAGTTTATGGTCAGTCGGTCATTGATTAATATTGCGGTTACCTGCTGCCATGCTTTTACAGTAACCCGTTGCATTGTCAATAAGTTCATTTTGCATGTCAGGCTTTGCTTGCAATTCATGACAATTAAGTGTAGTACATTTATCATTAGAAGTAAAAAAATTAAGGGTTGATTGGTTTTTGTTATTTTAATGTGGAGATTATCATGTTAGATTCGAGCTCATCGGTGCCGGGATAGAGCTAGACTGCCAAGTTTGATTTATAATAAGTAAGGTATTCAATCACTATTTTATTGTCCTAAACTTAGGTAGTTAGAAATGGGTGAGGGCAGCAGAGTTGTTTTGCTGCTGCCATAAGATCATGCCCAAGACAAGCTTCAAAAAGCAAAAATTGGTACAATTCTGACAGAAGTTGAAGTGGAGAAAGAAGCTGGCTAGGCCTCTAAGAAGGCCATTTCGCAAGAAGCTGACATCCACTATAGTTCTGGTACTCAACTTGTTACTTCATCATGTTATTCTTTTTGTGAAGTTAATTTATTTGGCAAGGGATACACTTTGATGGTTGGACTTCGCGCGAGTCATGACATAGTGCTAATTTGCTCCTACTGATTGGCATTCGGACAGCCGTAAGCACCAGTTTTACTTTGCTTTTGTTTTTGGGCTTCCCTTCACTGTGTTTTAGTTGTGAACCAATCGTCTAGCGAAAACCAGCTGTATAAAGTGGGAGAATGAACAAAAACAGGACGAAAAAAATTGGGTGAAGTTGGAGGTTTCTTGTAAAACAGGATTTGTGGCCAGAATAGAGTCCATTTTGGGTTTCTCATTTAGAAAACATGGAAGTTTGAGGATTGTTATTGTCAACATCGTCTCACCTAATTTCGGGTACAAGTTCCAGTCTAGATTACTTTACCATGTCTAGTTGCCCTGAGGAAGATGCATGGAATCAAACCGAAAGAAACATTTTTTCGGGGTCCTCAAACGCGGATGGAGCTATATTTGGTACCGAGTACCAACCTTTCGTTCCACGTCAAATTCTAAGCAAATTCTGCCCCTTTGATCAATCCAAATGAAAAACATGTCAGAATCTAGCAGTTCCAGCTAACGTGGCATTGATTGCCGAACGAACGACTGTGATTCCTCACTACAGGCCCCCCAAACACGCAGTGGTTGTTTGTGCTCTCATGGATTTGAGTGTATGTATCAAGGTGTAGGATTCATCTAATTCCAGTCCCAAAGACACAGACATGACAAACAACTCATTGCAATTCATATTTCCTTATTCACTTTCATTTCCAAGCTCTTAAGCTTTTGTTTTAGTTAGTAACTTAGTATCATTCCTATCCTATTTAGGTAGAAAAGCTACGCCAAATAGTTTGCACTTTGTTACTCTAATTCCTTGTGAAATTTGAAGTCCTCATTCTGCGCTAAAGGAGGTTCAGGTTAGGGATAACACCATCAAACAAACCTTAGACACTCAGTTCTTAGCACGCCTGCAATTTCTCCTACGCCTGCTACTAAAAGCTCTTCCACTCTCGCCGATATGTCTAAAACCTTTTCTAATTGCTCTTCTCAAGAAAAAAAGGGCTAAATTTTTGGCACGGGACGAGCAGTATGTGCACTCATTGATTTGAGTGTATGTGTCAAGGTGTCGGATTCATAAAATCGTATATTTTCCATCATGTAATTGTATTCATCTTTCTCGGTATGTTTGTTTATCTTCTAGGGTAATATGAATTGCTAACTTGTGTTTGCAAGCTGTCATAGAGTATTTCATGCCAAATGACTTTTAAGCATAGTCCTACAGTAAAGTCAAATTGCACAATGTTTTCAAGTTGAAATCTTTCGCTATAACACGTGCTCACTTATTTCTTTCAGGAGTATAAATATATATACACATTTAGGAGGGTGACATAGTTGGTGAAACACTGCATTTTTTTCTTAAAAGGTAGCCACCGTCCACGAGATGATAGATATTCTACACGAAATGTCAAAAAAGTAGCCCTTGATAGAGCTCATTTGAGAAAAAGGATTCATGTAGCCGACCCCAAGTAATTGGGACATGAGGCTCGGTTCGGTTCGGTTTGATTTGATTTGGTTTAACATCAAAAAAGTAAGAATTTCAGTACACATTTAACAGATATAAATATATATTCACAGATATCAAAACATATTTTTCGGATATCGATGCAACTCTAAGACATTATCAACCGCCGTATGGGCTATGATTAGCATTTTCCTTTCTTGAATTAAAGTCCACCCTCTACCAAGATGAATGCAGTGTGTCGAACTATTATTGATTTAGGAAGTAGAGTGAGTAAGCATGTTTCTAGAACCTTTTGAGCTAAGGGTAGGTAGCAGTTGTGACATCAAGTCAAATTAAGAAAAATGAAAATGCTTAACATACTCTGGCCTGTCTTTTTCCTTGATTGTGGGATTACACTTCATGAACCAGGCCAAACTTTTCGTTGGCTAGTCTTTGTCGTAAGCGGGGACGGTACATTACACTAAAAGCGTTGCACTGTGAAACACATATCTAAAAGAATTCAAAAGTGTTTTCAACGGTTTGCATTCAAAAAAATTCTTCCAAGGAAAATCAGTTAATCTCAGCTATAAGGTCCCCGGGTCCTTGTCTTTTTCTGCTTCGGATTTGCATTTTTGGGTTTAAACCCTAGATTTGTAAAACAGCTAATCTCAGTTCTGAACAGAGTCTCTCTGTGAGGCCCCTGTGTTGTTAGTAGGTAAAATGTAAAGGGAAAGCTAAAATGTATGACTGCATATATGGGAAGCGGATCCGCTGTCTCGAACTTCCTGTCCCAACTTCCTGTCCCGTTCATCCGAACCGTCCATCCAAACAAATCTGAGCCATACACATTCATCTGCGAATCTAAGCTGTCGAGTACTCAGATTGACGGCTCGGATGAACGGGACATGGAGTCGGGACAGGGTTTTCGGGACAGCAGATCCGCAAGCGCATATATGTGTGTGTATTTACAATACAACACCACTTGTTCTATATTTTGCCGTGTTTGGCATTGTATAATTGTAATGTACAATCCAAGGTAATGAAAAAAAACTTACCGATGCTGGTGAGATACCGAGTACCGTTTCAGAGTTATCTCTAGTATTATTTACCTACGTTGAAAATTTAAGCTTAAAAATATACATTTATTTAGCATAAAAATCAAAATAAAATAGTTTGGTACATCCGATACTGGCAATTATTGGCCAGAATCAACCAAACGAGTATTTAAGCCGGAATTGCAACTTTTGGGTATCAAATTTGACCAAAAACATTACGTACGGGTATTGGCGAGTAATATATGGGATTCAAAACCTTGATACAATCAGAATGCAAAATTTTACTCTTGTAGCATCATAAAAATTTTTGGGCATCAACCAATGTTGTCAAAGAAATTAAACTTTTGGTCCACTTTTTTCTCTCCCAAATTACCTTTAATGCAATTCAAGAATTTGAGAGGGGCCAATCTTTGTGGTGATGGCAGTTGGTGGGTGATTACTTCATCAATTTTTGTGTGATGATTAGGATGGGCAATCACGTGTACGACTCTCAACTACTTTCCATTTATTTATTTACTATTTGGTAAATTAAACCAACATTATTATCAAAAATATTATTTGTTGCTTTGTCTAACCCTAAAAAGGTGTCAGCGTCACGTGACTTTTCATGCCTTGCCTTTTGTCACTTTTTGATTCATGAACCACTTACTTACCGAACAACTAGTACTAGGCAAAAGCATTCAACTACTCGAAGATCTGTAATCAAACATTCAAACCCATATCATAACCAAGATAATATAAATTAGGACTTTTTTTCTGCAAATAAAGAGAAAAATCCTATTAATTCAACTGTGATGCCGTCGCTACATGGGTGAAAGGTGCCGGCGATTGGCGACTATTTACTTGGCAAATATATATATATATATATATATATATATATATATATATATATATATATATACACTCCTTATCTAGTAGGAGTCCCGGATCCGGGACTCCACCTTCCCGATATTTTTTTGACGATCCGAAGCCGTCAATGTTTTAAAAGGTGTTTTCAATTTTATAAATCTTCAAAAAAACCGGGAAGGGCTTGATCAAGCCCGGTTTTCGCAAAGCTGTAAATATTTTTTTGAAGATTTTAAAACCGTGGACCCTTAAAAATGCATTTTAAAAGATTTCAGCGTTGCCTTGGAAAAAACATTTGAACACATTGGCGGCTCGATTTCCCAAAAACAATTGGGAAAAGCATCAAATTTGTGTTTGAGGAGTCCGGGAAATCGGGATCCTTGATAGATATATATATATATATATATATATATATATATATATATATAAAAAAACTTCCAATCCAAACTCCGGATTTTATAACGTCGGACCTCCACCTTCCCAATATTTTTTGAAAATCTGAACCGTTAGATGTGTTTAAACGTGATTTTAAGGTCAACGCGAAGATTTGGCAAAAAAATACCGGAAGGGCTTGATCGGCGCGATTTTTCATAAAATCTGTTTTTATAGCGTTTTTTGTGAAAAACTGCCCCGATCAAGCCCTTCCGGGTATTTTTTTTTGCCAAATCTTCGCGTTGGACCTTAAAAACACGTTTTAAACACATCTAACGGTTCGGATTTTCAAAAAAATATTGGGAAGGTGGAGGTCCGGACGTTAGGTCCGTAAAAAGGGGTTTGGATGTGAAGGGGTTCCTATATATATATATAACTTCTAATAAGGACCCTTATATCAGGACCAAAGTGAGGACCTCATGCTTCCCGATTAAATTTTGACGATCCGAACCGTTAGATGTGTTTAAAATGTGTTTTTACGGTCCACCACATGGATTCATCCAAAATAAATACCCGGAAGGGCTGCTGCGAAATCAAACACCAAAATAACAGTCTTTCACTCACTCTCTCTTTCTCTCTCTCTCTCCCCCCATCTATGGCGGACGACAACAGAGATCGCATCTCCGGTGCCCATCGATTTACTGGTGATAGGTGACTCGAAACGAAACAAAATGAAACGGAGACGAAGAGCCGACGACGACTACTATCAGATCTGGTCTCTCTCTCTCTCTCTCTCTCTCTCTCTCTCTCTCTCTCTCTCTGTGTATATATATATTTTTTGAAAATCTATTTGTAAATCTGCTAGTGTTTATTTGTAAATCTGGTAGTGTTTGTAAACAAAACAACAATATTTATTAGTTGCTAGTGTTTGTTTGTAAATCTGTCAAGTTTGTGTATCTGTGATTCTGGATATGTAACTGTAGATTTGTATCCTATTCTTCCTCTTCCTTTTTTTTTTTTTTTTTTGCATTGATTCTTGTTGAGTTTTTTTGCATTGACAGAGAACCGAACCGATCACCGAACCAATGAGAACCAGGCCAAACCGAACCGGTCACTTCAAAACCGGTTTTGGTTCCTTATTCTCTCCAAACCGGTTTTACTCGGTTCACTCAAAATCCTCCCCGAACCGAACCGGTTACACCCCTAACTCCCATGCATGTGGGCATGGTTCGATTCCTGTAAGCACCCATCCCCCTCCCCAAGTCCCCAAGGATAGGAGTAGATTAGGATTAACGAATGGCAAAAAAAAAAAAAAAAGAAGCCCTTGCGGGTAGCATTTTTAACAAAAAATGATCGGATGACGCCCTTCTGGGTATTTATTTTGGACGAATCTTTGCGGTGAACCTTAAAAACACATTTAAAACACATCTAACGGTTCGAATCATCAAAATTCAATTCGGAAAGTGGGAAAATTGCTTGGTCCTCACTTTATTTTAAATTAGGGATCCCTTATTGGAAGTTGATCATATATATATAGTATATGATCTTATTTGCTCTAAGGATTAGTCCAATTGGTTGGTTTCTTTGTTCCTCCACATAATTTATCAAGGTTTGATTTTAGCATCAGTTGCGACTCCTAATCTCGGCATAGATAGCATGCTTTTGACCGGACCTGAAAGTGAATTAGTCGATGTACACGTAAATTGGCTCAAACATCCCTGACGGTCGAACCAAATAGTGACAAATGGGGATAGGTGGGCTTAGGGAACCTGATGCAAATTAAATAGGGACATGTCATGAAGGCCCTGATTGGCTATGGGATGAGAAGGGGTATAAAATTATACCCCTTGGTTTTATCCCGGTCCCACCTCCTTATGCATGGTTTGGCAAATTTTTGGGAGGGGTATAAATTTATACCCCTCCCAGATTAATACCCCTTAATACCCCTGGAGGGGTATAAATTAGTAACAGGGGGGGTGTTATTGTTTAGTACCCCTCAATACCCCTAGTTAAATTACTCGAATACCCTCCCTTATCCCCTCCCCTTACCCCTCCACGTTTACTGTTTTTTTTTAAAGCAACCGAATTGCTTTTTAAATATTTTACGAACTCTTGTAATTTCCTTCGGATCAAAAAATGAAGTACTTTTGCGCATAATTTTTTAATTTTTTTTGCACCAAATTAAACTACTAATTGAGATCTTTAATTCGATACAAAAAAAATTGAAAAATTTTATACTTTAGAATTTGACATTGTTGCCTTGCTTTGCAATATCCTTCGGATAAAAAAATAAAGTATTTTCACATTAATTTTTTTACTTTTTTTTGCATCAAATTAAACTACAAATTGAGATCTTTAATTTGATACAAAAAAGTTTGAAAAATTTTATACTTTAGAATTTGACATTGTTGGGGAATACCATAAAAATTACTAATTAGTTAATTATTAAAAACATACAATTAGAAAGGGAAAAAAAGCGGGGTGGGACTCCATTTTAAAAATGTAGGCTAAGTTGTGGTAAGTGGTAACCAATGAGAGCGAGGGTAACAAAATCGAACTTCTATTGATTAAAAAAAACAATGCAAAAACAAAACCGAGCTCCTTATACATGTTTGTTTTGTTTAGGTAACCAAATGAAGAACGGGAGTCAATTTTTTACTCGTACACCACTCGTCTGCTTCATTTTATTTCCCTATATTTTGCTTTTCTTTTGCCTTCACAAAGTACTTTCACATTATACTTTCACATTATTTTTATACTTTAAGAATTTGACATTGTTGACTTGCATTGCAATATCCTTCGGGTCAAAAAATAAAGTACTTTCACATTATATTTTTTTTTGCACCAAATTGAACTACTAATTGAACTACAAAAAATTTAAATTTTTTTATACTTTAGAATTTGACATTGTTGGGGAATAACATAAAAATTACTAATTAGTTATTATAAGTAAAAAACGCATAGTTAGAAGAAAAAAACAAGCAAAAAAATTAGGTTGTACGCAACATTATTAAAATGAATAATTAAAAATAATAATTAAATATTTTAATTTTAGATATAATTAATAAAAGTAATTATTATATCATATCTATCGAAAAGTATAATTAATTTAATTAGTTTGTATTTATGTATTTATTTTATCGTAATATTTAATATTACCCATGCACAAGGGCAAATAAGTCATTTGTCCGCTTTTTACATCATCCACCCAACTTTATCCCCCTTTATCACAAATTCATCCAAACCACGTACTGTTTAATCCCCCCTCCATAAACATCACATCAATGTGGGTCCACCCTTACTAACTAATACCCCTTACTATCTTATCCCCCCTTACTATTTAATCCCACCAAAACTTATCCCACATCCAATCGGGGCCGAAGTGAAGAGTGGCACGGGGCCGGAGGTTTGATTCAAATTAAATGGGGACAAACTGGATGAAGCTATCCGCCATTTTTCTTACCCTTCAATGGCGTCAAGTTTGATAATTAGCGTAAGCTTTCACTAAAAATATTGTCTTCATATTGTTGTCAAAACTGATTGTAGTTACCATTGAATAGAATTTTTACGATTTATCTAAAGAAAATGGCTTGTTTTTACGCTTGTAGATAACTAGCAAAAATATCATTTAAACGATGGTGGAAACTCAACCTTAAAGTTATTCATTTCCTAGATCTCATTAGGAAGACTATTCACACCGCAAAATCATATTGCTCAAACATCATAGGTACATGGTGAGATAGATTTGCTAGCAAAAAATTGGTGGACGGTTGAAATTTAAACTAGCAAAAATATCATTTAAACGATGGTGGAAACTGAACCTTAAAGTTATTCATTTCCTAGATCTCATTAGGAAGACTATTCACACCACGAAATCATATTGCTCAAATATCATAGGTACATGGCGAGATAGATTTGCTGGCGAAAAATTAGCTAACGGTTGAAATTTAAACTTATGCCAATTTTTTTTCTCGAAGAAATTTGTCTTGTTCACGTATCTATCGATTTCTATAATTGTTAATAACTTACACAACGGGTTCTACGGGGTTGATGAGATAATATTTGTAGACTTGGGTGGACCCACAAATAGACCAACTGCTAGGGGTAAAGAAATTGGAGGAGGTAAAAAAAAGGACCCCTTTTGAGCTACTCTTCTGTCCCAATTTTTTTTTTTTGGGTAAACTTCACCTACCTCCCCTGAGGTTTCTGACAATTACAGGGACCTCCCCTAAGGTTTTTGAAATTTCACTGACCTCCCCTACTTTTGAAAATAAATGTCACATACCTCCCCTCCGTTTAACTTCCGTTAGAAAAGCTAATGCAAAACGATGATGTCAGCGCCACCTCACTCTCCTCTTTTTATTTTAAATCTTAAAATGTTTATAACTTTTGTTTTATATATTCACTTTTTATGAAATTTATATATTTAAAATCTACTCGAAAAGATCTATAAAATGAGATCCATATTCAATGTGAAATTATGAAAAAATAAAATCTTATTTTTCAATGTGAATTATCATGCTACATAATTTAAATTTTTCAATGTTTAACTCAAAACTTTAAACCTCAAAATTCTTACAACCTTTTTTGTAAGGTTTTGAGCTCGATTCCTATGGAGAGGAGGTCAACCCTTGTAGTTTACTAACATCTAACAGCTAACTCTATTGATGGATATCAAATGACAAAAAAAAAAGACAATATAATTAAAATTTGCATTGAAAATTTAAAATTTTATTGGGACAAAGTCACCATTAAATAGAAAAATGGACTTACAAATTTACCATGTTCATTTAATTAAGAATATATTTGGAAAAAACAAAATTGTTAAACAAGAAGATTTTATGATGTTTCGTACTCCCTCTGTTCCAAATTGTTTGCCCCCCTTTTGGGAGTGCGTGCGTTTTACACTAAAAAAATAACGTGTCTAGGAGAACTTTTTTTGAAAAAGAATTACACCAATTTTTTCTTCTCAATAAGATCTTTAAATTGGTATAAAGTTTGTTGAAAAAAATTAATGTTTGTCCATTATTTTTTGCGTGTAAAATGCATGCATTCCCAAAAGGGGCAAACATTTTGGAACGGAGGTATTACAATTTTTGCGTAAAATTTTGACTTACACATTGAAAATAATTTAAATTATGTAACATTATAATTAAAATTCACATTGAAAAAATAAGATTTTATTTTTTCATAATTTCACATTGAATATGGATCTCATTTTATAGATCTTTTCGAGTAGATTTTAAATAAATAAATTTCATAAAAAGTGAATATATAAAACAAAAGTTATAAACATTTTTAGATTTAAAATAAAAAGAGAAGAGTGAGGTGGCACTGACATCAGCATTTTCCGTTAGCTTTTCTAACGGAAGTTAATGGAGGGGAGGTATGTGACATTTATTTTCAAAAAAGTAGGGGAGGTTAGTGAAATTTCAGAAACCTTAGGGGAGGTCCCTGTAATTGTCAGAAACCTCAGGGGAGGTAGGTGAAATTTACCCCTTTTTTTTAGATGTTCGATCAATGACAGTGGATAAGTAACAAAAAGGTCCATAGTTGTAAATGATCCGAGCCGTTCATCAACTTTAAAATAACCTTTCAAGTGGCCTAGTGAAAAACTAAACTCAATTGAATTAACAACCGTAACTATTTCATCCAAAGTTTTCAATTTTTCATTTAGAATTCAAGATCCAACTTCCATTATAGTGGCTAGGAAAGCTCCGAAATGAGTATCTAAAGATTAGCAAAGCCCTTAAATCAAGTACATCAACGGTTATCTAGTTAGCAAAGCCCTTAAATTAGTGTGGGACTGCAGGGAAGGAGTTATATCGTGGGGTGGGTGGCACGCCCCACCCGCAGCTCCAAAAAAGTTTTATTTTAGATTAATAAATTGGGCACCTGTCGGTATCCAAATAATTTGATTTTTTCACACAAACGATGGTAAAACAGTGTTTTAATAGATGAATCGTTCGGATCATTAAAAGAATATCTCAAAGACTTTTATTTAAAGACCATAGGAAAATTGAATCAAGCCTTTGTATTTGTTTTAACAAGAAAATAAAATAAAGACCAGGACAAAACCTGCCTTTGTAATTAACATTTCTATTCATTTTTTACAAAATATTTCTACTCTGCTAAAAATGGAACAAAGGTGGGTGTCGTGCATCGTGCAGTGCACTATGGGCCGTCCGACGCCCGGATGGATGACCAGATTTGATCGCGTTGCGCGCGCCCCCTAAAATATACAATAATATCAGTAGATTCCCAGTAAATAGTGTCACCCCCGAAATTAAATCCCAACTCCGTCCTGATGGGACTCATAAGTTGGTTCCACTGGCCGATCTGTGCACCATCGGTAAATAGTGTCACCCTCGAAACTAAATCTCAATTTTGTCCTGATGGGACTCATAAGTTTGGTTCCACTGGCCGATCTGTGCATAATCGGTGCACCTCTTATACCCATAGATTTTATTGGGTAAGAAATTTGGGAGGGGACGTATTTTTCTAGCATTAATTAGGGAGGACGAGTGATGTTAAGTTTAGGGAAAAAGACAGGTGGTTGACCAAAGTGCTTGGGGGCCATGGAGTTCTTCCTCTTTCCTTGATCCATCTCTGTCACTAGGAGACCACCACCAAACCTTTCTTCTATCTTCCTCTATTTTATATGTGTGCATTTGTACATATCAGGCCACATTATTAGGAGATGCACCCGGGGCAAAATAGGGAAACCCCATCCCAAAGTTTCAAGAATAATAAAATAAAATCTTGTTTAGTGTAAAATTTTGTTGAGTCATACACTTTCGTCACCCCAAGAATATGAGAATTTCCCTTCTTATATCTTTCCTTTCAAAAAAAAAAATACAGTTTTCCTTCTTATATCTTTTTGCAATGTACGCAAGCAACAAACACTTTAACTATGAGAATTTCCCATTGTATGTTGTGGATTGTCTTTAATGAGGAATCTCACATTGTGGTAGCGAGAATTATATCGTCAGTTTCGCTATAAACGAACCGAGTTGTTCGCGAGCAGTTTGTAATTCGGCTCATTTAGTAATTAATCTTGCCGAGTTTGAGTTCAAATTTTAGCTTCGTTTCATAAATGAGCCGAGCTCAACTTTTAAAAACGCAGCTTAAAAAGGCTTGTTAATTAAATTAACTGGGTTTGGCTCGTTTACAACTGAGCCCTCGAACACTATAGAACTCGGCTTAGCTTGGCTCACTTTGCACCCCTAATCATGGAGATATGAACTACCTTGATTTAAAATTTTGCTTATATTTGGTACTCCATTATATCGTGGAGGAGTAGACAAAATGTTTAAGTAATTCAGTTGATTCTAAATTTCATAATGATACCTGTCTTTAACCTACTTGGTGAAGAGGTCTCCACTTATACACCAACTATGCAAAAGCTCCCAAATTCATTAACACATAAAGAATGTGTTTCTAGAAGGATGGATATATATAGAGAAAGAGATGCTTTCATTTGTTTAATTGGTTTCTGTTCCATCTTATTTTGCTTCAGCCATGAAGTAAAGGCATAATTAAAAGAAACAACTTTTGCTAAAGACTGTAACCTTAGTTTATGGTATATAAAATTTTATGATATATGTGGTGTGTCAAAGTATCATGTACCTAGACATGTTGTTTTCTATTCATTCACGAAAATTAAGGTTAATTTATTGATCAATTGGATGGAATATCAAACGAAAGTAAGGGCATAATTGAATTGAATCTAGCTACTTCCTTTTTTGTTTCTAATCAGCGATCCACTTCCATTCATGTATCAAAATCTAAAGCGGAATAGAGTTTTTAACTGCTTTTAACCGGGCCGGGAAGGGATTTGTCAAGATGTACGTAAGTTGTCACAAACAATCCTGACGATAAGCTAAAAAGTTTTTAGCTAAATGACGAGCTATCCAGTTTCCTATATGTCTAACATATATATGGGTATACAGGACACTACTTTTAAGCTTAAAAATTTTCATTCCTTAATGTCTTAAAACATATTGTATTATCTAGGGAATCAAAGGCATGTCTCTGACCTTGAATAGAATTAACCTCAATAGAATCACCTTCCAACACAATTTACTTCACAGGTGAAGTGGTAGCTCAATGGTAGTACGTTGTACTCCCATACATTTGGTAAAAGTTCAAATTTCACCCACCCTACTCCCAATCCTTAGAGTAAAGTAGAGTAGATTTTTTGCCTTCTACAGTCTACACAAGCGCGCGCGCAGACACAAAAAATAAAAATAAAACACACACTCCTTGGCATAAGTCTTGTCGAAAAATATTTCCTTCCATAAGAAGAGTTTACTTTGTACGTAGACATGCTTGGAGTACATAAGATGTAGAAATAAGATTACTCCGGATGAAAATCTTTGTTGCTTGACTCAATTTCTTTGCTAAATATAACCACTGTAATTTTTTAATAGCTGAGTATCCGGTATGCTACGTTGCATTAAGCTTGACTTTTTAGCTTTTTGAACATTTTTAATTTTTTACTACGGTGATAGTCGACCTTGCAAGTTGGTGGAGTAAGTATCCTGCACTACAGGAAATTACACTTTTAGTAATCAAGAATTTAGTCACCAGAAGTTCATATTTAGTCACCGAAAATCTACAGTGACTAACCAAAACTTAGTCACAGAACCCTGGTCACTGAAAGGTTTTGGTGATCAATTCTAATCTAGTCACTGAAACATTTCTTCCGTGACTAAATTTTAGTCACTGCTTGTATCCTACACTGACCAACTAAGTTTGGCAACAAGAACTTTTGGTCACTGAAGATTGTTTTCTGTGACTAACTAGTAGTCACTGTTGGATATTTGTTGACTTTTTAGTCAACAAACTTTGATCACCAAAAGCCTATTTTTTGCGATCAAATTATTTGGTCACTGAAAACAGTTTTCAGCAATCAAATTAATTGGTCACTGATGGGGTCATAAGAGAAATTACTACCCTTTCCCTACCAGTAGGTTGGTCACTAAACAATTGTCTTCAGTGACCAAAGTTATACTTCGGATTGGTCACAAAATGAGTACTTTCTCATGTGAAATGGAATTCATACCGGGTCAAATAAATCTCCATAACCTTTGCATTCCATATAGCTATATATGCATTCACACATATATACCATCTCCAAATTAATGCCCCAAACCATTCAAGAATGAAATTTAAATAGTCAATGATCACAATCTAAACTTTAACAATTGAAGTCCAAAATCATCATATGATGTCCTTACAGTCACCATAATACACAATATTCATATATGCCTAGTCATAATGCAATAAACATCACCTTTTATACACATACCCTCAAAATAGCTTAAATCCTTGAGACCTAATATGTAAGGTTTAAATCCAACTAGTCAGGCATCTCAACAAAAAGCATCCATATGCCAAAAGCATACTTCTTTGCAACGTAACAGGGAGGGTACTTTATATCCGAACAGTCGTCGTCCCAACAAAAAGGATCCATATGCCAAAAAGTATACTCAAGTTGTGTAGAAGTTCATCGTGGTCAACCTGTACATAGACACAAATAAAATTTGAACAAAAATTTGGAATGCAATACGACATATAGTCATGAATAGAGGTGTCAAACGTGCGTGTCGTGCCGTGCCGTGCCATTCAACTTCCGTGCCAACCGTGCTTCGTGCCGTGTCGTGTCATGCCTATTTACTTCATCGTGTCGTGCCAACCGTGCTACATGTCGTGCCGTGTCGTGCCCATTTACTTCATCGTGCCATGGCGTGCCGCGTGCCTTGTCCGATTAGTTAATCGTGTCGTGTCGTGCCGTGCCGTTGACTTACTCGTGTTGTGCCGTGCCGTTCCTTTTTTTATCGTGTCGTGCCGTGCCTTTTTGTCGTGGCGTGCCGTGCCTTTTTTTCATGTCGTGCCTTTTTGTCGTGTCGTGTCGTGCCGTGCCTTAGTCGTGCCGTGCCGTGCATTTTCTTAGTCGTGTCGTGCCGACACCGTGCCTTCTTATCGTGTTATAGTTTGGATGACTTACCACTTGTAAGTTTGGATTTTTTTTTTAAATAGTTGAAGTACTTTTTTTATTTATTAAATAGTTGAAGTACTTTTTTATTTATTAAATAGTTGAAGTACTTTTTTTATTTTATTGTGGGAATAAATGGCTTTGCCATTTCTAATCCCAAATTTGACTAAGTAATGGCAAAACTATTTTTTTGCTTGAGAAATTACATACCATCGGCCTGTGGCTCAATGGTGTCAGGAGTGCACTTAGGCGTTAAGAGTTCAATTCCTCTTTTAAGGTACTAATCTAGCTAGTCTAATAATATTGACTTTTGCCAAAAAAAAATAATAATAATAATACCGACCAGTGATGGTTATTTTTTTAGGTCTCATGTCATATAATGAGCTTGAAAGATGGCTTACTATAACACAAAATGGAGGATGTCCTTGTAGCAGCTTGTGAGCGCATCATAATCTTCTCTTTCAAAAACACCTAAATGAATAAATAACAAAAAATTTGAGTAATACTCAATTACGCATTAAAGTTGAAATTTACTTGAGATACCTAATCACTGATTGTAGAACTCGTAGCCTATAGGTAATAGAAGACTCCTTTCTTGGATACATATATAACAGTATAAAAAGATAGTGCCAATTGTGGTTTGACATTCAAGTCACAGAATTTTGTCCCAATGACACCATCAATAATTCTAAACCATGAGACTGTTCTAAAAAAAAAAAAATTGATATGGAGAATAGAAGAATTTTGATCATTCCTCACTTTAAAACAAAGATGTTCAAACTCCATTTCATACCTGTAGAACCCACTGAGCACAACTGAAGAACCTGGCAACGCCCAATGCAAATGCATAATGAGCCGTGAATGGTTCAACAATCTGAGAGTTCAAAAGACAGGAGTCATGTAACCAAGCGGCATGGACCAATATTAGAGTGAACTAACAAAATTTGATTATGTCATTAATTTTACCTTAGCGTTTTGCATGACACGTAGCTGGGGTAATACAGAAACAGCTTAAAAACACATTTTAAACGTTTTGCATGACACGTAGCTGGGGTAATACACGTAGCTGGGGTAATACCAAATCATTTCGTACAACCTTAAAAACACATTTTAAACACATCTAACGGTTCAGATCATCGAATTTTACTTCAAAAATTAGAGTTCTAGGTCTGAATTTTTACACTTTGCGGGATCATTCATAGTTCATATGAAGCTTAGCTTATTTTAGTTAAATAAACTTAGTATTTTCGTTAATTAACTTCTATAATATAATTTATATAATTTGAATAATTAATATTATTTATTAATTTCTATAATTTAATTTCATAATTTCTATAATTTAATTAGATAATTTCTATAAGTTCTATAATTTAATTTCTATAATTTGATTAATTTCTATAATTTAATTTCATAATGTCTATAATTTCTATAATTTAAGTTGATAATTTCTATAATTTAATTTCCATAATTTCATAATTTCCCGATCGGAACCGTCTATCTTTCACATATTACAAAAACTATCATATTAACGCTCTCGATTGTTCAATTAGTTTAATTTAATGGAGATTTGAACATATTTGTACGGAACCTTGTCGTAAATTTTTTTAACCCATTTTTTTAAAAAACAATTTGTAATTTTTTTTTCTTTTTTTGTCCATCTCTCTCCCTAAAAAATTGTAACTTTTTTTTCTAATTTTTATTTTTTTATTTTTTTGTTCATGACTTCCTGTTTCTTTTTTTAACTTGATATAATTATGATGATCGGGAACGTAGATTTTGTTGTGCTTGTTCATTTAATGATTTATTCAAAAAATTGGCTTAATCAGGTTTACAAAGCCCCTTTATCGGGACGCGATTGATAGTAAAGTAATATTTTGCACTAGTTCAATGTACTGTAGCCACACGACCATAACACAATCGTAAAAATCAAAATCGGTCATGTTTTTGTGCTTCTTGACTGAATCCTTCATGTGAATATTTGGCTTGATTGGGTTTAGAAAGCCATTTCATCGTAATGCAACTTCCTAGTAGATACTTTTCTGTGACTAAACAAGTGCTCACTAGAAATATTGAAACTATGTCTTTGGTGTCCAAAAGTATTTGATCACCAAAAGTATACTTTTAATGACCAAATACTACTCACCAAAACTATTTTGACTTTTTCGTGCAAAATTTTGGCGGTGGCGCCAATATTTTTTGTGACTACAAAAAATTTAGTCACTATAGAATTAGGCATTGGTGATTAAACAAAAGTTTAATCACTAATTGTCTCACCTTTAGTGGGTAAATAATATTTGGTCACTAATTGTATCATTTTCAGTGACCAAAATGCGGTTGGTCACTAATTGTGTCTTTTTCAGTGACCAAAACACGGTTAGTCACAGAATCTGGTCACTGAATGTGTAATTTCCAGTAGTGTTGCTTGGTACCATGCTCCTTCTTGAGGTTAATGATCACCAGAGCTCAGGGACAGAGGGTAAGAGGGGGAGGTGGCACGTGCCATCTCCTGGTCATTTTTGTATAAATAGTGTTATTCTTTAATATGCGTGTGTCATTTTTAGTATTAAGAATATTAATGAGTGATTAATTGATGAAAATGTATAATATTTTAGTATTAAGTATTTGATGGAATTAACATATGAAAATGTGTATCTTTTCGGGTAGAAATAATTAATCTTAGAACACTTGTACTTTTTTTATATTGATTACTCCCTCCGCCAGTAAAATTAGTCCGCTACCAAAAAAAAAACCTCCAATTTTCAGATAAAAAATAAAGCACTTTCGTGCATAATTTCTTATATTTCTCAACACAAAATTAAAGAACTAATTGAGATTTTTATCCAAAAACTACACATTGTTTTATAATAAACTACTTTGTGCGACAGAGAGAGAATATTGATTTTGGTTGTCATCTCTGAATCGAAATCTCGGCTCCGTCGCTGCTAGAGTTTTTGGATGAGTTTGATTTGAGGAAGAAAGAGAAAATAAACTCTTCCTCTTTTGTATTGGAAGAAAAAGGAAAATGATTCAACTCTCTTGCTCTCCCCTTTAAAAGTTTTTTTGTTTTTGGTTTTATATGGTTGTCTTCTTTATTTTCACCTAATTTCAAAAGAAAAATCATTTTATTTCTGTAGCTCTGCCAATCTACATATAGAAGTATAGAATCAATGGTTTGGCCCATTGTGTAGCTTTCTTTTGGAGTAATAAAATTTAACTCAATACTAGTAAAAGTAATAAAATATATATAACAACTAAAAACACCGAGCAACAAAATCTACACATATAACCATGACCAATTAGGAACGGGGGATGGTGCTGTTCTGAATGGGTGTTGGCCCGATCACGGTCGTCCGTGGTCAGTCATGAACGACTCAAATTTATTTGGACGAGATGTGATCTGAGTTGTCTATCACTAACCACGGACGGTCGTGATTGGCCAGCACCCATGATATCCCCGAAGAGACAGTACCCACCCCGGATCCGACAAATTATCTCTGCCTCTTATAAAAAAAATAGTAGTGTACATCTCCTCATGCACAACCGTGTTGTGCAGCCCCATGAGTGAGAGAGTGGGCCCACAGCCGTACAAAACAATTATGCTACGTTGGGCGGCTCCCAAGCTCCAACGACCACCCAAAGGGGCGGAAGTTGGTAGGGCGTGGGATACCGACGTCGCAGAACCCCCACTCCATAGTTGCCCCTTCATTTCTTCCCTATTTACAAAATATACCACCCTTCTTATAGCCTGTTGATAATCCAGCAAAATTTTGTGTTCGGGAGATACTGTCGTCATGTCACCGTTTTTAGGATTGAGGCAATTTCCCTTTTCGCCTAAACCTTTGAGATGATGGGCAGAGCGCATGTCCGCAAAAGAAACTCTTGCCTTCCAGCGCATGTCCACAAAATTTTGGACGCAAAAGAAAAAAACAATCGGAGACTACCCATTTGCGAGGAACTGGTGACGAATGAAATTTTCTCGCAAAAAACCTTTTGCGAGAAACTTTTACATTTAGCTTCCTCGCAAAAAACTTGATTGCTTGTAGTACTGAATGTTACGAATACAAAGTGACTCAAGGAGTGCATAACATACACATCCAAATAAGAGTGTATTATAGCATTTTCCCAATTCTCCTGTGAGCATTCTATGTAATTACGCGTGTGACGAAAAATAGAAATTAGGTTCAACTTTATTTGATGATTTGAATTGTTTGTTTTTAAAAATTCTAATTTGTTTGTCATTCATGAAAAAACAGATTAATCAAAATTAAAAACAATTTGGTCCAATTATATTTGTCAGTAGATAAATAAATGATCAGAATCTGATTGTTATTGTTATTATTATTATTTTGGACAAATAAGCTTGATTCAGATAGATATATGTGTCTGGTTATAAATTAAATAAAATAAAATAAAAACAGATACACGTGTTCGAGTAAACTTGATTTATGATGAAGGAATGAAGAACATATCACTACTAACCCCAAGGGATTGACAAAGTGGTTTCGCCTTAGAACTTAATTAAAGGTTTGCTCCCACTTAAAGTGTTCTATTCTCTTTGCCAGCAAAGTGTTCTTAGGGTCAGGGCCGGCCCAAGGTATTTGGGTGTCGACCTAGGCCTAATCCTGAAGAAGTGCCCTACATTACCTCCAGGACTCCAAAATTAGTCGAGGTACGCGAAAACAGATGCAGACATACGATTATTAAAAAAAAGAACATATCACTACTTCTAAAATAAACGGTTCAAATTGTTGGAAAAGATCGAGGTATGTCTTACATGGAAGACCACATAAAGAATTGTCACAAGACTCTTTCTCCCTTCCCAAAACACTTTTTCCCTCTTCTACGGCAAAGTGCAAACCACTCCACTGTTGTCTTCTACTTAAGTCCAAAACCAACCTACTTTACAACTTCATCCGCCACATTTTAGGTTGAAATTTTCAGCTTGCCCACATGCAAAAACTCCCCTAAAACTATGGGGCCGAAATCACATTTGAAATTCTATGGGAAAATCACCTCCACTCGTCCCGAATTGGTCACATTTCATGGTCCCCATCAACATCAATCTGTATAGATTCCCAATATATTTTTCTTGTCAAGATTACTCTATTATTAGACATTGCTATCTTATTTGGTTAAGGATTAGATCTAGAAGGGTACCCAGTGGCCCACCACCGGAGGTCATGCATGTGATGTTGGTAGGAGTTGGTGCATAGAGTACACCAACAATTACCCTAGTGATAGAGAGAGAAACAATAATACTAGTAAGTGATTATGATGTACGAAACTTTACTAGGCAATTTCCCCCCTTTTTTCCGGTGGTCAGGGGTGTTCGGGTTAACTTACGTGTATCTCGACTAATTTCTGTTTCGGTCTGGCTAAGTCAGGGCATTTGTGCCGAGAATCACAAGAATTTCCTTTCTTGATGTCTGATCCCAAGAATCAAACTCTGATAAATTGTGAGAGAATTAATGCCGGGGCTTAGGAAATTTCCTCTTGAGAGAGAAAGTGAGGGAATGGGGGTATATAAATGGAAGCTTCTAATGTCTCTACCTAACTCCATTGAAAAGGAAAAAAGAAAGAAACAAGAAAGAGTGAAATGTTGAAAAGTGACCCCCCCTTTTTTTCCATACATGAGGGGCCTTTGTTTATGGGGTTCTACCAAATCACCCTTTCTTGTGTTCTTTTTGCTTAAAAATCATCCATGCCTTAGATTTCGTTATCAAGGTTTGATTTTCTTATATTTTGGACGGATTATTCATCGGTAAAAGAATACAACGTAGTGGAGACACTCTATTAATTGTAGTAGCTATTAACTTGGTTTTATAATCAATTGCAACGAGATATATATCACTAGTAACAAAATTTAATAACACATACTTTTTATAGAAGTATCTAAACATAAGGATACTAACTTTAGATTTTCGTGGATAAAATTTTGAAAACGAACATCGAAGGATTTCTAGAATGAGATAATTCTATTAATATTAGTTTAAAAGTATTTATACACTACTACTAAAAACTAAAAAAATCAATAATAAATTCGCCATCAGACAAATAAGGGGAAATTATATCAAGTCGTCTAAAAATGGGTACCGCGATTACATAGACTACTATGAGAAATTATAGATTAATGTGATAGGTTGTCAGTCTAGGTGACTGATTTATTTTTATTTTTATTTTTTTGAATGAGAGGTGACTGTTTTGATTTTATTGAAAAAGTGGATGAAGAACCACTCATAACTGCCGGAAAAAAGCAAATTAATCGAGTACCCATAGAAACTTTAATAAATCGAATTATTTTTGTCTCGTTTGTAACTGACTAGTCTCTCCGATTAAATGTAATTATCTTAAATGTAAGACACTAATATTTTATGTAAAATAATCCAAACAGTTAATTGCCGAACGGATAACCGTGATTGCTCACTATACTGGCCCCCTGAGTCCTCTTTTCCTTCCATTTTTTTATGGTCTACAATTCTATTTTGATTTGTCTATTAATAATAAGTATCCATTTGGAAAAGTTACTAGGTAAAAGTTGATACATTGCAATTTTGCCCTTTTGACTACATTCATTTTTGAAAAGTTGGTGGGAAGAAGTATAATGATATCTTTATAAAGGTGATTGCGGAAATTAAGAATGTTAAAAATGTAATGATGATATTTTTATAAAAAGTTAAATTTACGAAGTTACATACATAAAAAGTGATCAAGAAAGTATCTTTTCAACACGAGGAAAAATGATTCATAGCACATCCACATTAATGTACGGGATATACGTGAGGTACAGAGATGGAACCAGAACCGGTGAAATGGTCAAGCAAACCTTATGAAATTGGTGGCTAACTGGCTATGGTCGGACCCTTGAGGGACATAAGTGCTTAGAATTAATGTTCGTGGGTTGGTATTTTGATGGTTGGCATGACCCCCTTGTTCTAGCTATATCAAAGTCAATGTAAGTCAGTGTAGCTACTATTTGCACTGTCTAAGGGGACTTGCAACTATAATATGCAGAGAGAAGTTTGAAGCATATTTGACTCTTCTTTTTTTTCTCTTTGGAAAGTAAATTTGAATAGGAGGTATTTAGGAGCCTCCTATTTGACTTTTTTCATTTTGCCATTTACATTTTGACATTTTAGATTATGGTCACAATGTATTATAAATCTATAAAGTATTTAGGAAATTTATGTGGAATGAATTTTACAACAGAAGTAGTGTTTGCCTATTCGGGAGATATGTGCAAAACACATTTTATTGGACTTTATGTTAACCAAATGAAAAAAAGTCAAAAATGAAAAGTCAAAAAACTCATTTCTTCCTACTTTTATCTTTTGCTCTCCTTCAGCAAAAATCAAGAATGCATTTTGTTGTAATTCATTTTGGGATGAGAGAGACAGAGAAACAAAATATGAAAATGAAAATGGAATAAGTAGGCTCCAAAACAACCCCTAAAATAGGCTATTTGTAGAGTAATTATTCAGTGCTCCTCGAACACCGCTAAATGGTATTCTTTTCGGCTGGACAGAGCCATGCGCATTCCTGACATGTCAGTTGTGGCGTCAGGCGGCGTGTTCAAAAGCTCGTGATGGACCGAGGAGTTCCTCAAGAATCGTTGACTTGTCAGGTGTGTCAAGTCTGACGTCACCCGAAGCGACTGGTCTGCTCGAGGCACTCTAACACGATCATGTGGGGATGTCTGGTAGGTGCAGCACGCGTGGCGATCACAAAGAGCTTGGGGAGCAAGCAAGTCCTTGCCTACAAAAGACGGACTCACCAACCTTAGAGGGGGATGGGTCTCTCAATATTGAAAATCTCTCTCTATAGAAAGTTCTTGTTCCTTCTTCGTTTTCAATCACTTACTAGACCGTCGGGAAAGCGGGGACCCTGTAGTGAGCCAAACTCACTACAGGGTGTAGTGAGTGAATCTAGACCGTCCAAAACAAGAATGGACGGCTCTCAAACTCACTACATGCCTGTAGTGAGTTGCTCAATACAGGCCCCCCGGTTCCGACCGTCGAAGTGCTTTCCTAGACTCCCCACAGTTCGGCGTAGGTACTAACGAGGGGTGCTCAGTGTGCAAGTTACCTTCTCTGGCTAGTGTGCAGGTTTTCTTCTTCGTTTAGCTAGCCAAGGTTTAGGCAAAGTTCATCCGTTCCACTCTCATCCATACAGAAACCAGAGGTCAAAAAGGTTAATCCGGCAAAGCTAACCCATAATGTTTATGTGCTAATGTTGATTCTATCATTGATGCTTTTAACGACATGAAAAAATATTGAGCACGATTAAAGATGCTTCATTCAGTAAATAAATTAAGTCAAACTACGCTTTTTTGGTAATCTACATGTAATGAGAAATATCATTTCACGTTTTTAGTAGGCAATTTCAATTTATTTAACTCGGAACATATTCGTATTGTAATTCAACCTTCCAAATTACGTTTACTATATACGTTTGTTACCACTAGGTTAAAATTCTGGCTCCGTCCTTACCCCAAAAGAGTCATGAATCAATTCTATGGAGACCTGACATTCACATTCCAATAGCAACCCAACCAATTGTGCCCCACTGGGCGAACCATCTTCCTCGTAGCTCCGACCTGCACACAGCAATTTGTTAGTGCCCCACCGACCTCTTGCCGGCGGGCACTCCAAGGCTCAAGTCAGCTACAAGAGAGAGAAAGTACAATGGAGAGTCATTTTAGATCTAGAAGAGTGTGACCATACCTCTAGGACCTATCCCTTGGTATTTATAGCCTCTCATGTGCTTGCTCTCCAAGCTACGCGTGATCACACGCACGGTGACGTCACCCCTCACCAAACCAGGCCCTTGGCCCTCCGTGAATCCCCTAACTACTTGGTCACGTGTGGGTGACGCCACCCTTACCGCCTCGGCCCGTGCCACATGCCGGGTCTCTTATAATTAAACCGATCCGGAGCCTTGTCGGATTCGTTCCACTACGAACTCGATTATAAATGATTTGTGTCACAACTCCCTTTACCTTCTATCTCCTTCTCTTGTCAATTTCTGAAAGGGTTAAGAAATATCAAAATTCCAATTTCCTAAAATATGTCTCCCAATCCCATAGCCACAAAATCAATTGACCCTAGGATGTCCTAATAAACGAGATTATAGACGCAAATTCACCATGTGCATCTTTTTTTTAAGAGCAAGAAATTATAATATCTTAATAAACGAGATTATAGACGCAAATTCACCATGTGCATCAAATACAATAAGAAATACACTGACAACAACCAATATAAAACACTAGGGAGAAGAGGGCAAAGATTGATAATGCTAAAACCTGTTAGAGATGCACATGCAAATAGTAGAATATGGTAGATTGCAAACGGTGATTCCACTAGTCATGATCTCAAGATCCATAGACTCTAACATTTAGATCCCTATAACTTCATCATTTTTTTTAATCTTCTTGCAAAAGTACACTAATTCCCCTGATAGTTTGGAATTATCAAACCATCTACTCTCCTTTTTTAAAAACTTGAAAAGAAGGAATTTTATTGCTTACTAATGGAAGGACCAACGGCCAAGAATCCTCGAGTGTTAGGACAGAAATCCCTGAGGGAACAACCTCTCACCAACTTTCTAGCCTAATTACCGGTAGGAAACGTTTTGCCATCAAATGGGCAATCCTGTTGCAGTCACGTTTTGAATGAGTAAAAGTGCAAGAAGAAAAACTAGATGCAACATTGCTACAATCTATAGTAATTGAAGAAAAATTAAATGCAAGTTTGCTACGATCCATAATATATAATTGAATCACAGTCAATATAAGCTACTTCGCCGTTGATAGCTTGAACCATCTGCTTGGCATCGCCTTCTACTACAATGTGAGTGATATTCCATTCCTACGCAAGCCGAAAGTTCATGGCCTCAATCACTGGCGGAGCCAAATATAGGCTAGTGTGGGCACATGCCCACACTAGATTTTTGGAAGGATTTTTTTTTTTTTTTGTGCATTTCTTAGAAAAATATACATCACTTATTTTTATACAAAAAAACTAATTAGTGCTTTTGGGGCGCCATTACTTGGTGTAATAATGTCATTCTCTTGCGCATATTTATGTCGGACTCAAGACTAAATATATGATTTTACCTAAATATGTGATAAAGGCCGATAAAAAAAAAGTAATGGTGAAGGGTGTAAGGGCATCACGTGGCAATGCCCCAAAACCACTGTATAACTAATTACTCACAAACAAGCCTTAATTAAGTGAATTTTTGCCTCGAAACTATAACGTATTTACGGAACCCCAGAGCTCCACCAACTCGAACCCTAGACCTCCCCCTTGAAAGCCAAGGGATACAACAAAATAGGCTAAGAGGAACATCTATCCATAAAATGTAAGTCAAGCGAGACTCATTTTAAATGAAAATCAAGATATGTTAGATTCTTTAAGAAGAGATTTTTTTTTTTTCAAAACAAAATTATTGACATTTATAAATTGTGCCCTCACTGAAGCCTGGCGCCACTAGCTTCAATTGTTCGTGGCGAAAAAAAAAAACCCCATGGACAGATTGTAGAGCAACCCCAACAACCAGCCCTTCAGAATTTCATAGGTCTGAAAAATGAAAAAAAGTAGATCCTTCAAATTAAATTGGTTCACGATATTTCTCTCTCACTAGAATAACCTCGATCTCTTCTCTCATTTTTATAGTGATAAAATATGAGCTTCTTTTTGTGTTCTCACATGATTTTGTAGTTTGGCTTTCATTCGCTCATTTTTCATGTGTAATCTATTGGTTTTGTTGTGGTTTTTGATTCCTAAATTAATCATTACGGACGTTCCTTAATATGCTTCTAGTATCTTAAATTCATGTATAAATTTGATGCTAAAATTAGGACCTTTTTATTTTTTAATAACAAACTATCTGCAAAGTTTTACATTACCACTTCAGAGTCTTTGCCTTGGACTTGACGAAAGCCCATTCTACGCCAAATTTCTGCATCCGTCCCTAATCACAACTATAGAAGAAACACCAACGCCTTGTCTCACCTTGTGCACGGTTAAATATCATGAGTCCCACATTTATAGGGTGGGTCCGAATAGCCATGTGTCTGAAACGGGTGGGGCTCCATTTCTGATGGCTTTTAGTTGGTTAGGTAAATATCGGCTAAGACAATAATTGCTAGGTTGGTAGAGACAGTGTACTAAGGATAGTCTCAAGATCATTGACACTTTAATAGTAAATTGAAGTTCTTGGTACTTACATTTATTTGTATATCTATGATGAGAAGAGATAGGTTGCCCACCTCTTCTTCCTCCTCCACCTTTCTCATCCTCTCACCTCTTATCCATTTAAAAAAAAAAATTCTAAAAAAGGCAAACAATCAAGAATCACAGATATAAGATAAGAAAAAGTAATGGGGGAAAATATTGTGGAAGTGAGGCATTTTGAAGTTCTTTTAATAAGTCACACATGAATCAAGACACATGCATCCAAGATTAACCACAAGGCACCTTAACAAATAAAGATAGGAGGAACTTTGAATTTTTTTTTTTTTATTATTTTTTTTTTTTGGAGATTTGGTTGGGTTCTAGCATGTACTCCATATACCTTAAGGAAAACACCCTAAAAGGGGTAAGAAAGAAAATAAATAAATGGGTAAAACTATGGTTATGAGAAATGCTATGAATGGAAAGTCTCTCACACGTACACTTTGAGTTGGACCTATATTCGATTAAGAAGGTAGTTGAGACAGCAACGAGTTCCTTGCTCCAATGGGAATGGAGTGACAGAAGTTGTGAGAATTCAAAGGAGGAGGTCATAGCGAGACAAGTCGTTTATCGTAACAATTATAAAGTATCAACTAGAAGAGTAATGATATATAAGACATCTTAACAGACCAGTAGACCTCATACTTGTTCTCATATGACCCGATCAGTTCAATCAGGCACTCGCCATTTATTTCCATTTGATTGTTCATTCTAAATAGGAATCACCACAACTACTAGAACAAACGCAACGTTAATGCCCAAAAGATGATTTGTAGCGGAGCTATTTAGTAGTACAAAAGTGATACATGTTATATAACATATACAGTAACTCCAACACACTCACATGGTGTGTGGATCCCACACACACTTCAGTGTGAACTGTATGTGGGCTCCACACACTGTGTTGGAGCTGGATTGTTGTACGTAACTCTATCATTTTTGTTGGGAGTACTATGCAATATTACTAATTATCATACAAAGCAAGAGAAAATTAGAGAGATTTTTAACATAATACAAATTAATCTCTGTACTCATTTCCTTCATTGCCACATATAACTCAAAAACCAATCCAAACCCTTCATTTCATCTCCAAGCTTCTATAATCCAACACACCACTTTTCAACCCTAGAAAGTCATAACCAATGTTGCCCCTACTGTTTTTGCTACTGCCACTATTCCCACAACTGCACTCTTTACTTTTCTCAATTCCCAAACTGCATGAAAAACAAAGACCAGCAGCACTACTTGTCTTACCATTCAACGGTTCAGATTGGTTTTGATAAGGAAGACTAATTCTCAGTTCAAGATTAACGAAGTTCTTCTCATGAACATCTCCAACAGCAGCAGTATTACTGATGATGACTTTCTTCTCTTCTTTTTCTTCTTCTTCTTCTTTGACTGCTGAGGTTGCAAATGAGAGGGTTCTGACCTCGGTTGCAGCGGCCGGCTCGTTCATCGTCCGGTGAGTCGCCGGGTCGATACCCCGGTTCATAAGTTTCCTTCTTATATGGGTGTTCCAGTAGTTCTTTATCTCGTTGTCTGTTCTTCCCGGTAGTCGTCCGGCTATAAGAGACCATCTGCATCACCAAAAATGACAATCCATTAGGATTTCGAAACTTCTTGTTTTAGATACAGTTTGACGGAATTGTTTCAGAAACTGACTTATTTTCGAATTTTCAACCTGACTTAAAACTAACTTATTACGTTTTACGAGATAAATCATTCTCTCATAATATCTCTAACTTAAAAACCAACAAGTTATTCTGAAAGAACAAAGATAGCCTGGTTTCAACATTAAGATTTCCAAGGCGAAATAGTTGTGTGACTTAATTTCTTGTTAGGTTGTCGTTCTCAACATTAAGATTTCCAAGATAATTTATGGAAACTTGTTTGGTTAACGGTTTTGTAAAATCGTTTCCTTCCTCCTAAGTTTCTAAAGAGCAACTCGTTAAAATAACGAATTCTCAAAATCATTTTTCTGAAAATATCAGTAAGATGTAAAAAAATGATAGATCTTTATCTCGTTATCAAAATAATAATAATAATGTCCACAAAAAATAATCTTACTTCTTAAAAATTATTTTATCAAAAAAAAAAAGTTTTTAGCAAATATTAAAGCGATATTCCAAATGGGTTTCTTTTTTTCCACACAAAGTTCCTGAAAACTTTTTTTTTAGAAAAACAAAAAACAAAAAACAAAAAAAGCAGATTTTAAAAATTAAAATCTTACTTGTTACCAAGAAGGCTATGAAGCTTGATGATGAGCTCATCTTCCTCATCAGTAAAATTTCCTCTTTTAAGGTCAGGCCTCAAGTAATTAATCCACCGGAGGCGGCAGCTCTTCCCGCAGCGGAGGAGTCCGGCGGCCTTCGGTAGCGACCGCCAGCACCCCTCGCCGTGAGCCCGGATATAAGCTATGAGCCGATCATCTTCTTCTTTGGTCCATGCTCCTTTGTTTGTATGAGCTTTTTCACAACAAGGCGATCTTCCCATAATTAACAAAAGTGTTAATTAGTAGACTATAGCAGTGCTTGCTTTTTCTTCTTTCTTATATAATTTTTTTTTCTTTTGGGTTTTTTGATGAAGTGCTTGAGATTGAAGGCCGGCCCTTTTGAGAAATTGGGGTTGGGGTTTTATAGGCTTTTGACTCTAGAGAGAGAGAGAGAGAGAGAGAGAGAGAGAGAGAGAATTACCTAATTGCTTCTAGATGTGAGTTGGTGAGACAGGTTTGAGGGGAGTGGATGGTGGCCTCATAATAAAATCAAATATATAAAATAAAAGAAGATATAATAAGTGTTAAATTATTTTTTTATAAATAGGTGTCTGGACCAGATACGACACGTACGTATGATATAAGTCCTCGTTGCGGCTAAAATGCAGCATTTTACGACTTTTTTTTCCCTTAGGTGATTTAAGCGTATAAGCCTCAACAAGCTTAAAAAATATTGGATAAAAAAATTTCAAATTTTTAAAAAAATGTGATAAATTCAACTCTACAAATAAACACCGGAAAATGCGAAAAGGACATTATTAGTAATATAGACAATTGGGTAAGCTTTAGGTAGGTGTAAAGTAATTAAGGTGAATATTAAAGTATACATGGGAGAACAAATTAAGGAGGGAGGGGTTGTGATCTCTGCATTTCTTGTGCCTAAACATCTGACCAAACTTTTAGATTAATAATTGAGTCACTGCTTAAAATCCTCCCCAACTCAATGAAGAAACAAGTACCAAAAAAAATACACACCCAGGGGTTGCCCCAGTGGTTCTTTTGGCAGTGGTTACAGGCGAGAAGATCCGACTTTAGGGGTGTCATTTTTGGTCAGTGTTTGATTCCCCCACAAGGTGAGTACTGTAAAGCGGGGGTCGTGGCCCAGTATGAGTTGAAGCTCCTCCGAGGGTTTGAGTCGTGCGGTGGGTCCAATTAGTGGCATATTGTAGGGTTGTTCCTCGGTTATAAAAAAAAAAATTTACCAGAAATAAATTAAGCACTCATCTTATAGTACTGTTATATTATGTGGTTGGAACTAACATTCATTTAGTGGTATTTTATGCTGAGATTAATACCAAAATAGTATTAATGTTGAATGCGTTTGTTTTTTTTTTTTTTTTTTTTTTTTTGCGTTTGTTGTGCTATTAATGTTGAGAATATCGAAATCTTAACGATTTTAAAATAAATTTTTTGTTGTTTTTTTTGGTAATAAAGAGTGTTCAGATGAACCGGACTAATCTCTTTAGTCTTTCCCGCCGCCCTTCCACGAGTTTAGCGTGAGGTGAAGTAGCTCTTAGGACAAATCGGTGCAGAAGGGAAAAGAGTCGAAAGACCCTTCGAATTAGGAATGGTAAGCCAAGTCAATTAACCACTGCGACAATCTCTTCATATTTTCTTGTGGCCTGATTAACTCACCGAGTCTTTTAATTATGCAAGTGGACAGGGGAGGGTCATTACAACTCAGTTTTCATGCGGTTGGGACTAGCATTCATAGTGTGTTAATTAATGCCAAGATTGTACCAATAATCATATTTTACTCCAATTAACACCAGCTAAATGCGTTTTTTTTTTTTTTTTTTTGTGGAAATGCGTTTGTGGTGCTATATATTAATGATTGAGAATATCGAAATCTTAACAATTTCTTGTGACCTGGATTTTTTTTTTTGGGGTAATAAAGAGTGTTCTGATGAACCGTACTGATCTCATTAGCCCCTCCCACAGCCACTTTTCCGCGAGTTTAGCGTGAGGTGAAGTGGCCCTAAAGACAAATCGTTGCAGAGGGAAAGACCCTTCGAATTTGGAATGGTAAGCCCAATCGAGACAAGTCGATTAACCACTGCGACAATCAATCGCTTCGTATTTTCTTGTGACCTGGATTTAACTCACCAAGTCTTTTAATATGTCAGTGGTCAGAGGAGGGACATTACAACTCAGTTTTCATGCGGTTGGGACTAACATTCATAGTGTGTTAATTTATGCCATAATCATATTTTGGTAATTAGCACCTGTTTACTAGGTTTATTTTTTTAAATGATTGACATTATCGAGATTTTAAATACCCACTTGTGACCAGGATTAACCACCGACCCTCGAAATTATTTAACATGCACACAAAACGTCAGCACTACAACTCAATTTGCTTAGCCAAAAAAAAAAAAATAGTAGTAGTATAATTCAAATTGCTTAGCAAAAAAAAAAAAAAAAATTAGTACAACTCAATTTTCTCCCTTGTATCTTTCAATCTACATGTTTTTTACAATTTTTGAACATTAGAAGGTGCAAATGAAGTAAAATAAAAAAAATCAGTACAATTTTTGAACATTAGAAGGTGCAAATGAAGTAAAATACTCCTTCCGTCTAAAATTTATTTTTCATTTACATGCACGCGTGCTATTTTTCAATTACTTGTATCTTTCAATCTATATGTTTTTTACAATTTTGAAAATTTTGTTTAGTAGAACTTATCGAGAACTATATATCAAACGAGATCGATATTGAACATATATGACATTATACATTTGAAAAGATAGATAAGTTTTTGAGGTGTCGTGAGTAGTAGTCGACAAGAAATTTGAGACGGAAGGAGTATACAATTTTGAAAAAACTTCTTGGATTCATGGTCTAATTAGGGGAAAAATGTTATTTATGCCGAGATTGTAGCATAACTCAATTTGCTTAGCAAAAAAAAAAAAAAATAGTAGTATAACTCAATTTGCTTAGCAAAATAAATAAAATATATTAGTGTAACTCAATTTTCTCCCTTTTTTTGGCTATTCTTTGTTTCACAATGTCTTTTTTCCCTTTTTTTTTGGATTCTTTAAACTCACAATGTCTTAGGCTGCAAGAAATGCAAGAAAATGTGATGTGATTATTCAAAATATAATTACATGTAGTCATCATCTAAGCTCTGAAATTGTCAAATATTGTTGCTTTTTTTACTAAGGTTAGCTTATATTGTTGTTTCACATGGGTTAGAAAACCAGTTTTTTATCTTTTAAAGTATAAAAGGTGTTTTTGAGGTTAAATTTGGTCCAAAATTTGTTGAGGCTGATGAGGATGCTCTAAGGCTTCGCTGTGATTATTCACTAGTACATGTAGTCATCATCTAAGCTCTGAAATAGTCAAATAGTGCGAAGGAGCTTCACTAAACCATTATCTTTTGAACAGGTTTGATACAATACATGAAAACTTTTCCCTAAAAGTCTCCCGAAAATGAAATGTGTAGATATGATTCATCAATGTACTATTGTGATCGTACACTAGATGAATCACACCCACACATTTCACTTTCGGGGAAGTTTTATGGGAAAGTCTTCATGTTCCATACTCTTTTTCAGGTGGAAATGAAGTGAAATACTCCCTCTGTCTCGAATTTATTGTCCATTTACAGGCATGCGTGTCATTTTTCAATTGCTTATATCTTTCAATCAACAATGTTTTTTACAATTTTGAAAACTTTGTTTAATAGAATTCATCGAGAACTATCAAATAAGAACGATATTGAAAATACGTAACATTATACATTTTAAAATATAAATAATTTTTTGAGGTGTCGTGAACTGTGCAAGTGGACAAAAAAATTTGGGCCGGAGGGAGCATCAAATCTTGAAAACTTCTTGGATTCATGGTCTAATTAGGGAATCCAAAAAAAAAAAAAAAACATGTTATTTTAGGTAGTTTGTTGGAGTGGGCATTTGACAAGGAAATTTGAAAGTGGGCTTGTCTATTCTTGTGCATCAGCATAGGGATGGTAGGTAGTTGTGGTTCTTTATTCTATAGGGGGTGGCTCCATCATGCATGTGAGAGAGAGAGACAGAGAGAGAGAGAGAAGAGAGAGAGAGAGAGTGAGGGAACTAGCTAGCTAGGGTTTCTAGAAGACTTGGAGGTTGGATTCATTGGCAGGATTGATAAGAGAAAAAGACAGAGAATTGGGGGTGGGGAAATTTAATAATTGTGGTTGTGGTTGTGGTTGTGGTTGTGTGGGGGTTTACTTGGTTCACCTTCCACTATTTTCTTCCCTCAGATCTTATGGTACAAAGTTTAGGCAACAAAAGGACACACACAGGTAGGAAAAGCAGGTTTAAGATTCCCCGGATACAAATATCAGAAACGCGGGTATTGTAGGGCGCTCTTGTAGTGCTGCGTATGATCTGTCGGATGTGTTTTTAATGGTTTCTGGTTTGATTTCGGCACTTTATAAATTTGAGTCATCCAATGCCGAGCCGTTGATTGCCGAGGTCAACGACTCGGATGCTACACTACTGGGCCACGCTATAGCACCCCCAGATCCACAAATATCGATCACAAAATCAGTCACATCAAATGTGATGAAAATGCAACGGATAGGACGTCCGGACACAACATTCACAAGGGGGTGGGATCCATGCACATGGGTCTCACCCCCTTATGAGTTTTGTATACGGATACTTTGTGTCCGTAACATTGCCAAGAAAAATGTAAATTTTAAAATGATAGATTCACTTTTTTTTTTTTTGAACAAAGAAAATAGGAGTATTTATTAATCTTTGAATACGGGATTACAAAGACTAAAAGAATCACGAGAACAACGGCATCACAACAAATAGATAACATCTCAATAAAATTGTAGGTGCCTTTTTCTGGGTCTCATTTCTGGGATCCTAAGGGTAATTTTACAGAGGTCAAGTAATTCGTTTACTCAAAAGGGTAATTCATCTTTTTGTTCTATATCCTCCTAATATGCACATATTTTTTTGTTATAACCCACCACCTAGGCCACACAATTATTCAGTAAGACTCTCCTCAATCACTCTCAATTCTCGTTTTACGTTTTTCTTTTCAATCGTCGCTCCCACGAACTTTAACAGAACCAATAATTTATAAAAGACGGTTTCATGTTCTTACGATCTCACTTTCGCTCTCGCTCTCGCTCTCGCTCTCGCACTCGGATAATGTGTGACTGATCAGGCCACCACCAGTACCACACAGGCATCGTCTCTCTCCCTCTGAAAGCAACTGTGAATACAAACTCACCACTCATTAAACTCTTACCATCAACTTGCTTTGAGAGAGAGAGAGAGAGAGAGAGAGAGAAAGGGCATGGCCACTTGTGTAATTTCATGAGTGCATTTTTACCTACCTCTTCACCTTTTCCCCCTGTCCAGGTCCAAATCAGGCCCCCACCTTGATATTGAACCCTGGCACGGTTTATGATCCCACCCATACATTTTATTATATCAGAGCTTGTATCCATTGCAGCTTTCTTTTTTATGGTTCGAAGGTCAGGATTGATTCTCGGGTTCAGTTTATGAGTATCTCGATTATTCTCTTTCTCGATCCAATCAAAAGCACTCCATCCATGCTGAGACTAGTTAGAGAATTCATAAGAAATTATTCTCTTCCGGCCTGACTACGAAAATCGAATTGTGGTCAATTATGTGAGTAGCAGACTCATCAACTAATCGGATTTAAAATTCTGGCAATCCATTAGCAGAAGCTTGGGTGCCGGACGGGTGCCACGTTGCAATACCCATCTCACATCTTGGCCGTGAGAGTGTTGAGAGAAATCTAGGCATTTCAAAACATTTTTTGAAGAGCCGAAATGCACGCTCGGCACCACGTGTACCCCTACCCGCTCGGGACCCAACTTTTTGTCCTTAAATCCCCACACACGTACAAAAAAGCCCCACAAGCATTTAATGTAAAATTACTTGGAAAATTTTGATTGATTTTTGGCTGCAGAAGTACTCCACCTGCCCGCCTATTGGGGAAACGGGGCCCTGTGGTGACTTAGTCACCACAGGGTGTGTAGTGGCACCAAACGTTGCCGTTTGGTGTGGGACTTGTGTGGGACTTTAAGCCTTTGCAAATTGCCAAATTGTAATTTTGTGGGGCCCACTTTCGGGTCCCACACGAACAATCCGGACCATTAAATAATTTTAAAATAATTATTAAGGTGATCTCGGAGAAAATCAGGCCCATTGGATATTTTTACGTTGCTCATCCATTCTTTGACTTTCATTTAGAATTCAGGACCCTACAAGTTTGAAAGAATCTTCAGGAAGAGTTATAAAATTGTGGGCTTAGAAAATCATTAATCTGAACCATAAGAGTCGTAGAGCTCGTTGAGAAGTGCATCTATTAAAAAAATAATCTTGTACGAACATTGATAGGTATTAAAAAAAAAAACTCATATTTTTAGTGTTTTGATACCTATCGATGTCCGAACAGGATCCTGAATTCTGAATGAAAGTCAAAGAATGGATGAGTAACGTAAAAATATCCAATGGGCTGATTTTCTCCGAGATCACCATAATAATTATTTTAAAATTATTTAACGGTCCGGATCATTCGTGTGAGACCCGAAAGTGGGCCCCCCAAAATTACAATTTGCAAAGGCTTAAAGTCCCACACAAGCCCCACACCAAACGGCAACGTTTGGTTCCACTACACAACCTGTGGTGACTTAGTCACCACAGGCCCCCCGTTTCCGGACCGTTAAAGAGAGAGAGAGAGAGAAGGGGGGAGAGAGAGTTGAGAGAAATCTGAGCATTTCAAAACATTTTTGAAGGGTCGAGATGCACGCTCGGCACCACGTGTACCCCTACCCGCTCGGTACCCAACTTTTTGTCCTTAAATCCCCACACACGCACAAAAAGCCCCACAAGCATTTAATGTAAAATTACTTGGAAATTTTTGATTGATTTTTGGCTGCAGAAGTACTCCACCTGCCTATCGGATTGCATTTATTACAAAATCAGTTAGGTAGAGTTAGTGGTTGGTGATTTGTTCTCTATCCCATCCCAACCCAACCCAACAAATGCAAGACACACACACATGGGAAACATATGACAAGCCCAAAATTTTATTGCCTGAATAATTTGGCGGAATAAGGTGTCCTAAATTATTAGGGCACCCTTTAACCATCAACCATTTCATCTTATCCGAGACAAAAACAGATATGGAGATAGATTACATTACATACCCGTCAAGAATTATTGTCTACGTTAGCCAATATTGGGAACGAAGTTGAAATCCCACCACGTGCTACAAGCGCTAAAAAGTATGTTTAGCTTAATCAAGTGACTATGGAGACTTGAATTCAAGCATTAAACGAAACATTGCAAGTTCTTACCCATTGAGCTAGGCAACTACTTGATGGTGAGGTTGTTAGATCTTGGTTTAACAATCCATGACCTAAATTGGTCATGACTATGGTTGGGAGAGAGAAGCATGCACTAAGGCTCATTACATTTGGATAGTATCACGTGCGAATTTACATTGGAAATTTCCAAGAACCAATTTATGATGTGGTTCGTATGAATCTATACCGACTCCTAGTTTGGTATGAAGTTGAAATCCCACCACGTGCTACAAGCGCTAAAAAGTATGTTTAGCTTAACCAAGTGACTATGGAGACTTGAATTCAAGCATTAAACGAAACATTGCAAGTTCTTACCCATTGAGCTAGGCAACTACTTGATGGTGAGGTGGTTAGATCTTGGTTTAACAATCCATGACCTAAATTGGTCATGACTATGGTTGGGAGAGAGAAGCATGCACTAAGGCTCATTACATTTGGATAGTATCACGTGCGAATTTACATTGGAAATTTCCAAGAACCAATTTATGATGTGGTTCGTATGAATCTATACCGACTCCTAGTTTGGTAGGGGCTATACGAGAAATGAGACACGTTCAATTTATAAAAAGCAGCCAAAGGTGTTACCAAGATTAAGTACTTTATTGAGAAAGTATGAGAGTTTGGCTCGTTGGGTAGGCAATAAACAGATTAGCCAACCCAGCAACCTGGATATCATGTGCTTAGGTAGTGAACAACACTCGTGGGTTGTCCTAAAAAAAACCAATGTACCTACCTCTAATATTGCCTGTCCTCCCACCTCTTTTTTTTATTTTATAACTCGGGTATCCGAACCAGCTTACGCACAACATTGAGAACAATCACACCGCCTACTTGCAAAGAGCCTAATTAAAACCGGAGCAAAGCTCTGACTCCAAAAAAATTGATAACACATGAGAGATTTCGAAATTGAAACCTTAGAAAAAAGCAAACCCCTAAGTCTCGTGTCTTTACGACCAGGCCACCTTTACGACCAGGCCACCTGGATATAGCTTCTATAGTTTTGGAGTAGCAAACTTTCAAAATGGTGGGTTACTTATTAGTTGTATTTTTTGTCAAGGAAAATTCCGTCCAATGCCGAGCAAAATGTTGGCTTCAACCGCGGTTTACCTCCCAGAGAGCAAGCGATGTCACCATAGCCCACAAAAGCATAGGTGACATCAGCATACGAGAGAGTGACTGAGCGACACTTAGTGATTGAATAGAGCATCCCGCCATTGCCTTCCTAAGGCGATGGAGTAAAAGGATGACCGACCCCCCAAAAATGTTGAGCTGATGAGCAGAGACGAGGAAGCCCGGGGACCCTAAATCTCTTCCTTGTTCTTCTATTAAGAGAGGAAGAGTAGAACTCGTTAGCGTGAGAAAGCTAAAACGGTTACTGCAAAATGTTCAGAACTTCGTCGACTGTTAGCAACACAGAATGAAGCACGATAAAAAGCCGACAACACAAGGCGTTTGCAATTTCTCACACGAGGGAACTTTGGACCCACCCTGTAAGCATTACGAAGCGAAATTCTCATCACTACCAAGTAGCTTCCCAGAAAAATTGGACGGCAAACTAACAAACAGTAGTTGAGGTCTATTATTGCAACTGCTGCCAAATCGACATCAGTTATTCACTTTTTTCACTAGTAGATCTTGCCCGAAACAACAATCCATACGAGATATGTAAAAACTCGGTATGTGGATTTTAGAAACATTCTCTACTTCATCTTTTTTCGAACTTCGTATAAGTATGTTAGGACCACCACAGCAGCAGCAACGGCAACACCAACAGCACTTTGGGCCAATACAGCACTATCCTTCACCAACGGCTTGGAACTAGGCGTGAACCCTAACTCGGAGAGTTTCTTGTGGGATACTGCATAATCATTAAAGAATGCATCCTCATCCTGCCACATGTCAAATATCAAACATGAACCAAGGGAAAATTACCATGTAATAAAGGGTAAAACTATAACAGGAAAGAAGGCAAGGGACGTAACAAGATGAAAATCGATGGGCATTTTTAAAATGTTACCCAGCACCCTCTTATCACCTACACAGATGGTATCGTTCAATTATTACGAATTACAAATAGCGCAGCCATTTAAATGTGACATAGATTTTGTTTGAACAATTTGCCATCATCACTGGCATCAGGAGGCAAACAACACCAAAAAAAAAAAAAAAAAAAGAAGATTGGTGTAACCAACCCCAATTTGGGAGACTGGGAGTCCTGGACACCAGGCTTAGTTTGGTTTAATTTTTTGGTATCTAAACAACTCGGCAAGAACTAGAACCATGTATATGAGGTTGTTAAATGACCAAGATGCTACCAAGTAAGAAAAAGACTCCAGACTTGTCATGGAAGGCAGCGTGGTTGCTAGTAGCTGGTCAGATTTAGGTAGCTTTAGATTGGTGTCCTGACATAGTAAATCCAGGTTTCGAGCTAGAAAAGAAAGAAATAATGCATACAAAGCGATCCTAGGATACATTTGGGCCAGCCCCAGCAACCGAAAGTCAGTCCAGCTGCAACAATCCCAACTCCCAATCAATAACTTACATCAAAGAGAGGCCAAACTTCCAAACCAATAGCTTATCTTTCCATATACAACTTTAATTTCTTGACAAGTATATTTCCTCAACATTTAAGTTCCAATTAGGTAAAGCAATAAAGAATATGCTACTGTAGCTTAGTTTTGTTCACCAATGGTCAAATCAGGGATATATCCTAACCTGCCTAAGTGAAGGTCAAATAAAATTTGGCTGCCAAAACCGGTCCATCCAAAAAAGAGAAAAGGAAAATAACGTCACTGCAAACCAGCACATTGCAGGTATTTTGGTGGGGCCTAGACTGTAGAGGCTGGATATTGGCATCTCTTAATTGTATATGAACCCTGTTCACATTCAAATGACCTGAAAAATCCCAACGGGCCAAGCCTATGTATCAAAGTAGACTAGAACTAAACCAGTATGTGTCACTCCATACAACATCCCAAGGGCTCGGCCATTTCAATTTTGATATCTTGGCACTATCACTAGCATTAGGCCCTTCATAGAGCAAAATGGAGAAAAAAGATTTATGTATCTGATCCTAATTGATTGGGAAATAAGCCAGGTTCAATTAGAACATAAGCTAGGTTTGGTTTGGTATCCAAATGACGCAGCCTGAAAAAGTACCATATATTAGGTTTTCAATGACCAAGATGCTCCAAGTAGAGGAACCAGACACCAGAATTGGCATGGTAGGCAATGTGGTTGCTTGTACTGGGTTAGATTTGTGTAGCTTTACATTGAGTCATATCATGTTAGAAAGCAGTCCGAGGATTGATTCGGGCCAGCTCTTGCCATCTTATTTAATTGCCCCTTTCAGGCATTGGGAAAGTTAGTCCAGATGTTAGTCCTAAAACCCATTATTTATAATTTTACATCAACCAGAGACCAAACCACCGACCCAACAACTTATCCTCCCAAGTATAAATATATTTTTTCCGACAAGTATCTTTCCAGATATAAAAATCAAGTTCCAACATGGTAAGCAATAAAGAAGACGCTAACATAGCTTAGTTTTCTTCATCAATATTCAGGAATGTATTCACACCAGCACAATGGAAAGTCACATAAAATTTGGCTGCCAAAACTGGTCCATCCAAAAACGGAGAAAAAGTCAAATAAGGAAACTGCAAACCAGCAGAGAGCAGGTGCTTTGGTGAGGATTATGTGGTGGATATTGACATCTCTTGATCATAGATGAACCATGTTCAGATTCAAGTGAACTGTAAAATCCCTGAGCTAAGTCTAGGTATCAAAATACACTCTGACCTAAATCATTATGTGCCACTCCATGCGTCACTAGTTTCATCAGTGAAATACTGAAACCAACATCATGAAAAGACTTTGTATCTAAGTAGACTAGAACTAAACCAGTATGTGTCACTCCATACAACATCCTAAGGGCTCGGCCATTTCAATATTGATATCATTTTGTTTTGAATATCTTGGCACTATCACTAGCAAAAGGAGGCCTTTGATAGAGCACAATGGAGAAAAAAGATTGATGTAGCTGATCCTAATTGATTGGGGAATAATCTAGGTTCAATTAGGACATCAGCTAGGTTTGGTTTGGTTTGGTATCCAATGACGTGGCTGAAAAAGTACCATAGGTTAGGTTTTCACTGACCAAGATGCTCAAAGTAGGAACCAGACACCAGTATTGGTATGATGGCAATGTGGTTGCTAGTACCTGGTTAGAACTTGGTAAGCAATAAAGAAGATGCTAAGATAGCTTAGTTTTGTTAGTCAATAGTCAAATCAGGACTGTATTCACACCAGCATAATTGAAAGTCGCATAAAATTTGGCTGCCAAAACTGGTCCATCCAAAAACAGAGAAAAAGTCAAATAAGGACACTGCAAACGAGCAGAGAGCAGGTGTTTTGGTGGAGATTATGTAGTGAATATTGACATCTCTCGACTCTTGATCATAGATGAACCATGTTCAGATTCAAGTGAACTGTAAAATCCATGAGCCAAGTCTAGGTATCAAAGTACACTCTGACCTAAATCAGTATGTGCCACTCCATGCGTCTCTAGTTTCATCAGTGAAATACTGAAATCAACATCATGAAAAGACTTAAACGTGAATTAATAGGTCAATTGCTTCAAATAATCTACCATTACCTTCGCGTACAGCTCGACATAACAGCGGAACTCTGGATCATCCAGTAATGCATTGTCTGTTGGGAGTTTCAGTAGCCCCTCTGATTCTCCTTTCAGCAACTCCCTGTTATAAATAATCTATTGTGAAGTGGACTACAGGAACACAGAAGACTTTCTTTCCCGAAATTAAGACAAAGTAAGAAACAACATTCATAGGTCTTACACGAAGTACGAATTATCAAACTTCAAAGGCTCCTTAGTCCAGGGACCATCAAAACCTGATCTCTCGGGATGTGCCCTTCCCTTAAAACATCAACCAGAAGAAATGAAAACACGCTATATGGATAAGCAATTATGTTGCTCAAGAAAATGACTAATGTACTTCCAGGATACCATCAAACAATACCATGTACATCTTTCAGTTTTTGATAGGTAAAAAGGATTTCAAATGTAAAGAGATGGTTTTGTTATATATCCACAAGCACAGAAAAGATTACCAAAGTGTGTCCCCCTGACAGTGCCACAATATCTTTGTCAGATAACCCCATCCGATAGAATATCTCCCTTAGATGTGTCACCCCTACATCAACATTCACAAGAGATTATGCAAGATTCAACTTCTTTAGAGAGCAATCTAACATTCATAAAAAGGAAGGTACAATCTTTTAGGTAATTAATGACGATGCACAAACACATTTTTTCCAAGGCTTTACATGGTTTAAAATAAATAAAATAATAAAATGGGGTCAGTGGTGATATGGAGTCAATGTCGGGAAGTGACTGCCTAAAAAAGGTGACACAAATAATTGAGAGTTCTCTGTAGATGAAAAGGCCCAGCCAGAGCCATAATTGTAAATAAGATCAAGTTTATTTAACTACTTACATCAATGTCAAGGAAACACAACTTTTTCTCTTATTCCTTTTTCTTTAATTGGTTTTTTCATGGACCGCATTGCCATTACTTACCAGAAAAGGAAGAGAGAGAGAGAGAGAGAGGAGGGAACCATCCTTGAAATGGATCACTAGTCTTCATTTTATCTTCTGACGCATGGACAAATACTACACTGTTGCACCTTACTTCTATTAGCATTTCAGCTGGATCTTTATACAGTCCATGTTTGTTCAATCTTTGGACAAAAAATGGCTTTACATTGAAATGACTTTATACAGTCCATGCATAGGATCCTGGAAATTTGAACCCTTTTCTATATTCAAAATGACTTTACAAGAAATCTAAATCGACCTATCTTTACATTGAAATGCGCAAGCATATGCATATTATGAGCATAAAAATGAAAGAATAATGGGCAAAACAAAGAAAAACCAAGCTTGCCGATTCAATAGTCCACAGGTGTTCCTCAAACATAAGACTAAACAATCTGACACTAGTTGAGTAGGCATTTGAAGACCTTTAGTAGCATTTGGAAGTCGCCCTTCCTTGGGAGAAATCTTTGAATCCTACAACAAAGCAAAACCAGTTCACCCAATGAATCATCTAACCTCACGCTAGTTCCAACACAAATTACATGTTAACATACCTTTCTACCTGGAACAAAGTCAATGGTTGGACCCCCAGTGACCTCAACTGCAACAACACCAGCAAGCTGAAGGGAAAAAAAGAGTTTGTTATCAGTCACTTTTCAGACAAGTGCAACGCACAACGGATAGACTAAAGGGTCAGTAAGGACCGTAATACTACCATTGCCCCCGAACCTTTCCCTTTTCTTGGCTGATGAGTAATTATGAAACTATATGCTAAAGCTTCATACTGTTAGTTTCTAATAGGTTTTTAACCAACTGGCCCCCCAACAGAGCTGCCTCCTTCACTTGGAGGAGCATCACCAAGACCATCCTTGTTCTTACTAAAGGTATCAAGTGGGTCATAGGAAATGGGATCTGTGGACTTGTGGAGAGATTGGTGGGTTGGGGACAGACCTTTGAATATCCTCTATCCGGGGAACCACACCAATCTGAATACCAAAGTGGCTGAGCTTATTGTTAATGGTACCTGGGATCTCCATATTTTAACTCCTATTGTTGATGCTGATACTAGAAATTTGATTCTTGATATCAACCTTCCCCAGCTTTCCCAAGTGACAGATCACCCTACGTGGGTGAACTCTGGAAATGGCATGTTTACTTCCTCTGCTGCCTACGATCTCATTAACAGAGACACCACTGACACCTCTGGATGGAAGTGGATTTGGAAAATTAAAACTCCAGCTAAGTTCAAAACTTTCCTCTTGCTTATCTGCCATAACAGACTGCCTACTAATGAGTTATCAAGAATCTTCAATAGAGTTATGCCCAGGGTGCAATAACTCTACTGAAGATTTAAATCACCTCTTCAGAGGTTGCTATAAATCTATTGAGCTCTGGAATACTTTAAATGTTACGCATTTGATAAGAGTTGGTTTTGAAAGCCCTGTCAAGGATTGGATAACTCTCCAACTGAAAAAGAAAAGGTCTATTTCAAGCTGCATATCAGATCTGCATTGGAACACACTATTTCTCACTTCACTTTGGCAAATCTGGAAAGATCGCAACAAAAAAAGTTTTGATAACATTGATACTTCACCAACAGTGAGTTCCAAAGCAATCTGTTTATGTGCTTGAAATTGATGAAGCTTTCAAAACTCTTCTTTCAAATGACCTTAAAATGCAGGTGAAATCAAACTAAACACGGATGGAAGCTAGTATGAATACAACAAAAAAGCTGGCTTTGGAGGGATATTCCGTGATGATCAAGGAAACTGGCACCTGGGCTACTATGGAAAAGCAACATGTGATACTAGTCTTGAAGCAGAACTATGGGGAATCTACAAGGGACTTACCATTATTCTGGAGAAGGGAATGGCAAATGTGAAGATTGAATCAGATGCTCTAGTTACTGTCAACCTCATAAATGAAGGACCTCATGCAAATCACCCATTGAGCACCATCATCAGTGACTCCAAAACCATTCTGACCGGAACAAACTCTACTATCACATATGTGTCAAGAGGAGATAACGAGTGCACTGATCGTGTTGGTGCCGAACAAGAAGAGGATTTTAAAATTCTAACAAGCTGCCCAATTTCCTTAAGAGAGTTTCTGTTGAGAGATAGCCTAAACCTTTGGCAGTTTCTGGATTAATTGTATTTATGTTTCTGCGGCCTAACTTCTGGGGCATAACTCTGTTTTTCACTTACTGTGCTCATTAGTGAGATCCTCTAGACCATGAATGAAGGAAGCATAGTAATGAGTACAGAAATTGATTTGGGTCTCTAGGCCTGCCCTCCCTGATGCTTTTCGGCTTTGATTTGGGGGCATAGTTCTGCAACAAAAACGTCCTTGTAGCTCCTCAATTCTTGGAGGTTTAGGGGGGCAACTGTTTCAGTAGTATTCTATTCTGAGCGCAGCCACTTTGTGCATATTGGCAAAGCTTACGACTATCTTCAATCATCCCCCACCCATACCCCCAATATTGGGGACTCGATGGATTCTGTTATTCTTGTTGTCGTATATCTGACGTACCAAAAAAAAAAAAAAAAAAAAAAAAAGAATAGGACTTTCACCCAAGCAATAAAGGTGGTAGAGAAATTTTCAAGACATAAATCGGCATGGATTGACTTTTCTGACAAGGATTGAACTTAAAAGTCATTTTTATAGCAGATATAATATATCAGTATTTGTTACATTGCCAAGTAACATCGGGCTCTCTTGTGGAGGGGTTGTTTTAGAGCTATGATGTTCTTCTCTAATAAGAGAACTCCTAGATAGCAATTCCTTCGACCAAGAACTCATCCGTGTTTCCAATCTATTTCTTGTCGATTTTTGCTAGAGTATAATGATGTTCGCAACTTCTATATCTCATGATTAGTAGTGTAAGAGTAGTCAACACGGAATACATATTAACAACATATTCATAGCTGTCCTACAGACTGTTACTCTACACTAAGCTTCTTAATATAAAAAAAACAAGTGAAGAGAGAGACAGAGAAAGAGAGAGAGTCAACAAATGAAATCTTGATGAGTAGAAGGGACATGTTTCATCCATCAAAAGCTATATTCACCATGATGTATGAAGAAGGTATCCTCCGATTTTGTTTATCTCATAACTCCACCAACATATCTAGGATGAAAGGTGAAAGCACACAAAATCATTCAGTCTACAATCATCACCTGGTAAAGGTCCGCATATGTGATCTTTGGATGTTTAGACTTTATTTCTTCTGCCATCATAAAGGGGAAAAATCATTAACGTTATTTATAACGAGCAATTAAAATGGACCGAAAGGAAAAATAATTATTTCAAAACTTTCGAATTCTGGATATGCAGTACTCAGTGCCGGCTCAAGACTTTGCTGGGCTAGAAGCAAACTCCGAAGATGGGCCCTTATGCATCTTTCCATTAGAAAAACAATACATAATATGTAAATGTAATGGGATGCGCGTTATTATTTCTAAGTTCAATTTAAAGATATGTATCTCTCCTAAAAAACTGCATTTTTGCAAGTCTTAATGATAATTTTGATAAAGTGTTGTCTAATACAATCCCCAAGCAAAGAAATCCACACTAAATTTATTCCACAGAGGGTTTCTTTTTCTTTTTCTTTTTCTTTTTCCTTTCCTTTTCCTTTTCCTTTTGCCAAGCCAGTGGAGTTGATATGTTTGTTTTTTATTAGCTTCTATCCCACATCGGCTGTGTAAGAAAGAAGAGAGTTTTTTATTTTTATTTTTATTTTTTGGGATCGGGAAGAAGAGACACTTTTAGCTGTGCTACAAATATGCATTTGGTTTGATTTATGCATCTTGTTCATTGAAGTTGGGCCATACACTTCGATGGGCCTACAATCAAGTTTTGGATATTAATTAATTATGAACCTAAAATATGAGCTCTACCAAAGTTCGGGGGCCCTTGATTGGTTTGCAAATGGGGGGGCCAGAAGTCACAGACCTCAGCTTACCCCATGAGCCGGTACTGACCTACTGCATTGCTCTTTGTGAGTAGTTCATGACAAACTTCATGAAAGAACTCAAAATCAGCAAATATGATTGTCTCGGCTCCCTTAATGGATATACCACTCCAAAGACTCATTTAACCATGTCCGTGCAATTTAACCTGGGTTAATGTCATCGTCCACAGTAGGTTTCAAGTCTTTTTTTGGTAAGGAAATATCAATGCATGGTTTTCATTTTTGACAGTTTAATAACCAAACAGCTAAACACAAATAAAGTTGCCATCAAACAATCATCAGAGAACACACACACTGAATCCATGCACCACTATTACAAATTGATCAGAAGCCACACTTGCACTTTTTTCTTCTAGTGATAAAACACCAAATAGATGATCTCTTTGTTCTTTAACGTTTCAGCAATGTCTTCAGCATGACCAGGGAGAGCGTTGACTCCATTGATGAGACATCTAAGAGAATCAACCACAGCAAGCTGCCTCTCAACCTCTTTTGCTCTCCTCTTTTCCTCTTCCTTCCTTATGTCCGCTTCTTGAAGAGGCAGAGAGGAGAGCAAAAGAAGTTGAGAGGCAGATTGCTATGGTCGATTCTCTTACAGGTCTCACCAATGGATTCAACACTCTCCCTAGTCATGTTGAAGACATTGAAGACCAAAGAGATCATCTATTTGGTGGTTTATCATGAGAAGAAAAAAGAGTAAGCGTGGCTCCTGATCTATTTGTAATGGCGGTGCATGGATTCACCGTGTGTGTTTTGTGATGACTGCTTAATGGCAACTTGCTTTGTGTTTACTTGTTTGCTAATTACTTGCTCGAACTTGAAAAGCACGCATTGATCTTTCCTTATAAAAAGAAAGACTAGAAACCTACCGTGGATAATGACATTGACCCAGTCTATATTGCATGGACTCGGGTACAGTAACTAGATGCATAGTCGTCTCCAAGTGGAGACCTTCTACTTCTCATGTCAGGCTTTGCCAAAATTTCCCCTTTATCCACTCAGCTTTGCCAAAATTGGCGCATTCCTTTTTAGGCTTTTTCTATTGTATAGGCTTTAGTCTCTTTTTGGTTCATTTCTTGTACAGGCTCATGCCTTAATTTTTGTTCCACTGTGAATTCTTTTTCTGGTTTCTAATACATCGGTTAATTACCAAAAAAAAAACCATCTGAATTCCGCAGATACAAAATAGTATTTTAATAACTGGCCAATATGCGAGTTTTATGCATGTCTAGTTACAGTTGTGTCGTAGGTTTTTACAAATAGCATAAGTTTAGGGTCAATTTTTTCTCAACACCATTTTCATAGATTTCATGTTGTTGTATGATTTAGAGAGGGTACGATAAGTTGGTTCCAGTTTAACTTCAAACACGGGATCTATATAAAGGTTGTATTATGGACAAGTTATGTACATAGGTCCCATATGTGATCAATACCAGGCCTAGGATTTTCTTAATTTAAATTGAGGAGACTTATTGTAGTTTCAAAAGCAATGTGTATCATTTTCTCAACTACTTTTCTTTAAGTCACTTACGTGGCCCACTCTACTCTCATTTTAAATCATACAACAGCCATATAAGTAGCTAAGAACTGAAGCTATGCATTTTCCTCCCAAATTATATCAGCATTCTGTAGCTTCAAATTTCTCATATTTACGGCACCAAAACTCTCAAGGGCAACCTACACAAACATAGCCTCAAGTCCCGATCAATTCGGCTTGGCTACATGAATTGTTTTCTCCAACTGAGCCCTATCGAGGCTATCGTGTTCCACGATATCAATGGCTGCTCTACCTTGACCTTGGTGAACAACCTCAATTCAAAAGCACCAAAAGGAAAACAATATGTAGTTATCTTAAAAGTGGTTTGCGACATAGCTTGACGAAACCCTAAAAATGTTGTATATTGAACACTCTTATGTCTCGATATTCAAATTGGAAAAGACTAATGGATCTTTGGACCAGTTTCCTTATTAGAAACACTAATTTAACTTCAACCACTAATTCAACTTCAACTAAACCTACTGCATAACTACACTATCCTTCCCAACAGTATTTTGACAGGTTTTCCTGTTCATTTCTCTTATGCAACTCACTTTGTCAATTCATCTTACTGGAATGCGTGTTACCCTAGCTAATGAAACAGAAGGCAAAAATGTTCTTATTTTAATGAGGCATACTGGCATACAAAGGCACCAAAGTAAGTATCAAGAAAATGATTAGTTGTTTACATATCGAAAGTAAAGTATTTAAATGTGAAAATTATGAATCTTAGGGAAATATGAAAATCGCTGATCCCAATTATGGTATTTTTTGGTATCTGCTACTAAATTTGTTTTCCAAACATATGTAGAGAGAGAGAGAGAGATATTTAAGTTCAATTTCCGTTAATATTACGATAAAACTAATGACATATTAGTTATATATTGATCACCCTAATAGAAACTTCAGGAGCCATCACTCCGAAATATCCAAGAAACCCAAATTTTTTCAAACTACCCGCGGTTCTACCATCTACCATAAGTCCGTAACCCTTAAAGAAGGGTGATCCAAAATATTGACAAAGAAAAAGTACCTGGTTAAATAACTGTTAGTAACCTTTGTAACAAAGCTACTGATCAAAGTTATGCAGTTCAGCTACCAAATATCAATTTCAACAAAATGGATCCTCCACCATAGCAAAGAACGCACTCAACTAGCAAGTATTTAGGTGTTATATGCTCAAATTACTTCAAAAATCAATCAACTCCCTTTATAATAGTGCAATTGTATCATGTCAATTGGTTTTCTTCCCAAATAACAAACCTAAAATCGATACAATCAACTATAACGGAATTACCACAGAAGTCAATTGCAATCTTCAAGCCATTGTTTGAGCCATGAGAATACTCTTCCTCGGTCCTAATAGATCCATTAGGCCCACCAGTCTTCGTGTTTACATCGTAAGTCCCAGCATCGTGCCACCTACAACATAGAACAAGCAGCAAAACATCATCTCATAGTTTCTCCACAACTAAACAGACTCTGTACATAGATATGTTACACTTAGTCACATAATCCTCACTCTCGCGAATTTCAGTACTTTGAGAGCACATCTTTTGTTGTTTCCACTACTTGAAGTGATTGTTACGACCACGAAGAAACGACAAATCCCAACTACGGGTCCTTTTCCTGCCGCACCTTTTCCTCGAAATGAGAAAGAAGATGGTACACTTGAATTGTATAATTTAAGTGTTTATTGCTTAATTTAGGTCGCACAATCCTTTATTAGGGCCTCCCCTTCCACTCTCAATCCTCGCTCTGCGCGCCCCCTCAATCCTCACTCTCACTAATTTTAGTAGGGCCCTCCACGCTCGGTCTCAATTCTTGCTCGCGCTCTTAATCCTGACACTTGCCAATTTCGTAGGGCCTTCCCTTCCACTCTCAATCCTCGCTCTGTGCGCACCACCTCAATCCTCGCTCTCACTAATATTAGTACATATTTTTAGTAGGGCCCTCCGCGCTCGGTCTCAATTCTTGCTCGCACTCTCAATCCTGACGCTCGCCAGTTCAGTGATATTTTCAAATACGCATATACACACACACACACACAGATAGATAGATAGATAGAGAGAGAGAGAGAGAGAGTACGCCAAGCGAAGCATGATGGGGGCACAGTGCTTGTTGGAGATGAGAGCGCGGAGATCGCGACGAGCCTTGTCGATTTGCTTCAGGTACTCGGTGTCGACGACTGGCATCGCCATCGGAATTCCTCAAAAATCGGACGAAAAACTTTTTGTTATCGGAGATGACCAGCGATTTTGACTGGATTGGTGATTCTCACTGTGAAGCTATGAGAGAGAGAGAGAGAGTGAAAATGGAAGAAGTGATTGGCTGTGAGAGAACGAAACGATAAAACCAAGAGTCCAGTAATTGAATGCGGCCGTTGGTTTGTGATAGGCTGACGACCAATTTCAGTCAGTCCAATCACCCCTCTTTTTCTTTTCTTTTCTTTTTACTTCTTCACTTTTGACCACGTTGACAAATAAAAATACTGTCTGAGTTGGTTATAAAGTTTCAAAATTGCAAGCCTCATTAAAACCAATTTTGTACAAAGTTGTTTCATCTTGATAAGTTTCTGTTTTATTATTATTATTTTTTTTCAATTTGACGAGGACTATATAGTTTGACATAAAAAAAATAATTGAATTTTTTTCTCGGTCGTGTTTGCTCCATCCTTTTGAGAGAACGAAACGATAAAACCAAGAGTCCAGTAATTGAATGCGGCCGTTGGTTTGTGATAGGCTGACGACCAATTCACAGTCCAATCACCCCTGTACTTCGGTTTGACCTGACATAAAAAAATACTGTCTAGGGAAAGTTTCAAATTGCAAACTCAATTTTACTCTCAATTTCCCTTCAATTTGACCAGACATAAAAAAAATACTCTCTCGGTCGTGTTTATTTGTCCACTTTTATTATTTTACAATCCTTGAAAAATTATACATATCTTTCGATACGAATACGAATGAATCTTTCTTTGATATTCCCTCCGTTTCAAATTGTTTGTCACTTATACTATTTTGGAATGTTTCAAGTTGTTTGTCTTATTTGAAAAGTCAAAACAAAATTAATTCAATTTTCCACAATAACTCATTTACCAACAACATTCATTTCTCTCAAAAGTTAAAATATAAGGGCATTGTTGAAAATTAATGAATCTATTTAATGTGAATGCATTAAATAAATGCAGTTATTGCATGTCTTCTTAAAAAGTTGAAATTCCCAAAAGTGACCAGCAATTTAAAACGGAGGAAGTAAGTTTCAATTAGTTTTATTATACGAAATTTTCAAAATCATAAAACTCATTATAAATTGAAAGATAACAGACAATTTAAAACATTAAATGAATGTCTAAATTGGGCCAACAAACAGAAAGAAAACATCAACATTTCAAATTTATGGACAGAAAATGAACCTTAGATTTTTTGAAATTATGTTTACAGTCCATTTTGTCTAGTTCAAATAGAAATTAGTCCTATATCCGATCGAGCTAATGTTGTGTAGATCCTTAATTTTCTATAAAATCCACAATATGCATGTCAATATGTACCCATCACCGTTGGCCTGGACTTGGTCTTGTCAATTTAAATTGTTTTTTGAAAAAGAAATAAATAGGGAAAACGGACCAATAAAACCATAAAAATAATCATTTCAATCCACTATTCTTCCTTTTATCATTCCTACACTACATGGATCTTGACCTTTGTTGCCTTTGAAGGCCTGAAATAACTTGTAAAGATGAAGTGAACCAAAATGCACAACCCAAATCAAGAAACAACTTCTACATCATGGCCGATTGATCATGAGCAACTGCAAATGTGCTCCGGAAATCTACGAGCCGATCCAGCAAGAATACAAAGTTATACACAGTATACAAAGTTACAGGGAGTTTTGCTATTGAAGCTCTTAATGTACACAAACAACAAACACAACAACATGAAACAGTCATCATAATAGCTTTCTCTTCATATGTCTATCCCTATCTCCGAGCGATTTTCTGAAAACGAAAACCAAAGCATGGGCTTAAGAAGAAGTCCTCCATTGCAGTTCAATTTGTATCCGCCCATTCTTTGAGTCTATGAGATGGTACTTCTCGTTGATCCTTTTGTTGTTAACAACATCTGCGAGATTGATATCAACATAGCCCAAACTTTCCTGGTCCCGGAAAGATAATGCAGGAGTTAATCAGTCGAACAAATGTAGGAAAGTACATAATAAGTTGATACGGACTTGAAAATTTTCACATGCGGATGTAAGGAGGACACTACCATAGTATCAGTTTGTCCACCGAGTATGTCACTGGGAAACCAGATCAGATTTCCTATCATCGCAACGTCCACGAAATTCTAGATCATGGACCTTTCAATTTGTGGACATGCATATTATATTTAAAAAATATGTCAAACCCAACTGTGGATCATCCCAGTACATACCATGGACAAGTATATCTGGGAAAATAGTTCCACGAGATGTGTGACATAACCAAAAGGCCTAAGGCGGAAAAGAGTAAGTAAGAATTTGCTCAGCAAGCAAAGGCAATTCCTGAAATACATAAAATCAACTTCTTCTGGGAAGAGTTCCAATAAATAAACACCAGTAATGTGCAGAAGTCATCCAATTTGTTCCCTAATCTCTACACAACAGTGCAAAGCATGCCAATTTGTTATCCCAGAAATTTGGCCCGTCTAATAAAATTGCGCTCTCTATACTTCACCCGAATTTCATGATAACTTCAACCAATGAAGCGGGATGAGGGGTTGAAATGTGCTCCACCAACTATAATATAAGTATCACCGAGAGCACTTGCATGCTCATAACTTTCATTTCAATGAGAAACTATGTACTGCTCAAGATTTGTCCTCTGTATAACTGTATTGGAAACTTGGAAGTACACTAGATGGAGGGAAAAAAATGCAATCTGTACCTTGGGATGTAGTAAGCCAATCTTTGACGAAACACTCAGTACTTCCACATGAAGCCTATCGTTAGTGGGAGGCTCATCAAGCATGAAATGAAATTCATCCTCCCATCTTGGATCTCTATTCTTCTTTACATACTGTACAAATGAAAGATGAGAACATTAAGAGGGCTACGTACTTGGCTATCCGACATTACCAAGTCCCTTGGCAAAATGACCAGTCCATTGTTTTGATGGGACTCAAAATCTTTTATCTTATCTTTCATACATAAGAGAGCATATCACCTAAGGTATGCACTTTACAGATTGTTCAATCTGCAACTATTGTATACTAAACTCGAAATAAATTAAAAAGGAGGCGAAGTAAATAAAAAAGGAGGCAACAAAAGTTTCACAAGTTGTCCAGAAAGAAAAATTGCATAAACTATTCCACCATTGTATAATAGAACTGTGTTCCTTTTTCGTGGATCTCTTTTTTTCTTTTTCTTTTTTTGGTTTTTTCTAATATAGTAGTACTTTCCAGTTATTTTATATCCAAAAGGAAGATTAATAGCCTTGCCTTGTAATTTTCAAAAATATAAGGGGTATTATGTTGTGACTTTAAAACATGAAATAAAACAAAAAATGGGCATCTAGGTATCAATATACCTTAGTTTTCTTCTCTTCTCCTCTAAAAAGGATGCGTACATATGGATTGGTGTGATGCTTTCCTTCGACATCTTGTGCTTCATGAACTATAACAACAAGCATGCCTCCACTAGCAGGTGTCCCTTCTGGAGCCTTTGCCACAGTACCCGAATCATCGAGATCTTTTGGCATATCCTCTTCCTTGAAAGGTTTGTATGTCAATTCCACGACAAGCTGTCCACGTGACTTTTCATTTTGGACATCATTGGGATCCATATTCTTCAACAGATCAAGAGTCAAAACTTTTGGCTCATCTGGGGAAAGTTCTTTCAAAGGAACAACATTCATACCCATTTTGTCATGCTTGCCAACCTAGAATGAAGGATAAACAGCTTGAGAGAACTTATCAAAGCCTCAAAAAGGTTGATGCAATTTCTAACTCACATTCAAAAGTACATACCTGCTCCCAATCAAAAACTTGAAGTTCTAAAGATTGGGTTTCTGGATCTTTAACAACCAGATTAAATTCCTCATTCCATTCAGGGTTCAGATTCCTATGCTTCACTGTCGTTTTCTTTGATGGAAGCTTATCCTCAGTGAGCTTTACTTTTACATAAGGGTCTGATGCACCCAGCAGATCTTTCTTTTTAAGCTTCATTGCCTTCAGAACCTTCACATGGAGAATTCCTACAGGCCTCCTCATGGCTCTGCAAATTCAAATTGATCGTCATATTGACAAACATTAGTCTGACAACTGCAGCGATGAGTGAAAATAAGAATATTTGAAAGGAACTCACTGTGTTGGATCCATGATTGGTACTTCTAGGGTTTTCGGCCACAGATACATGCTGGCAACCTGGTCTTTTATAAGCTCCTGCAGAGATAAAGCCTTTTAGGATTCTTTTAAACTCTGACAAATTGAATGCAGATAAAACTCAGAGCACCAAAGGAAAGCATTTCCTTGTAGATGGAGGTAAAAGAAAACAAAAGTTTCTCCCTAAAATGGCAAACATAACCCCCCCGCCTGGCCCTGGAAGTAAATAAGAGATCAAGTCATCAGACTCTCTCCAGGCAATAGAAGAAGTATGTGTTTGGAATCCCTAAATCCTTACTCTGTACGGAGCAGTAGGCTGGAGTTATAGTCCGTAATCCGTATCCGTACCATAATACTAGCCTGGAGTAGGAAAGAGTGTTCTATCTATTTTTTAGCCAGTCACTGGTAGTGCTAGTCTTCCTTATGGTTCGCAATACTCCCTTTAATTCTCAGAGCAGGTAAAAGAAAAAATGCCACCCTCGGCAGGCTGCTGGGCATGCGGAATAAACAAAGGATCAGGCCATTCTAAGCATCAAAACAACAAGTTTTTACACTCTGCATTTTTCACCATGAATCCACTGATTAACTGCTTTCAAGGAATCTTTAAAATCATCTTTTAGTTGACCATCCCAACTCTGACTATCAAATGTTTTTGCGTTTCAGAAAGTGACATGTGCAATCAAATAGTTTTAAATATCAGGTGGTATTGCATTGTTCACGTAGAAAGAAAAATGTCATATTCACTTCATGTCACAGGAAACTAGAAAGGAAAGTGTAGAATATCAAATTGAGCAGTGAAAATAATTTCACAGGGAATTGTGTGGGTTTGGAGTTATGGTAAGCAAGGAAAGGTGTGATTGGAAGAGAGATGAAATTGGGTAAAATAGTCATTCTTTATACAAGAAGGCAGAAACTAAAGGGAGTACACAAGAATGCAAGCACTTTCAGGCAGCCGGAAAAACTTTACTGAAGACTATACATAATTTTTGTCTAGAATTTTGGGATAAATGAAACCAACCTGCAATCCATTCATATTTCCTGAATCAATTACATGTTCTATAGGGAATTTAGTGACTAATCAACAATTTCCTGAACACCACACTGCTGCCTAGAAGACATATTAAGGGCTCAGCTGAACTCAAGAAAGTGCTATATACCTCTTCTTCAAGCCAGCAGAAGAATACAATTTGTGCTGTATATGAGAGAAAGAACGGGGGACGATACAAATAAACTAAAAAATATTGCAAGTAAATTATACCTGAACGAACCTGTACAGACCAGGAATTGACATAACATCAGCCCCAAGGAGCTTGAGTCCAAAGTCCACGTGTGGCTGAAAGGCAAAGACATGTAATGTAAAACGAGTTAAGGAGTGACTCAATACAAAGATATGACAATGTCTAAGAAGTCAAAAGTGTGTGGAACCCATTTAAGACTCCTGTAATCAAGAGACTGAATATATTTTTTGTTTCAATGTTCTAGATCAGAGACTAACTAGAAATCTTCTCCTCATTCACATAAGAAAAAGATGAATGATCAGTCGGCATCCAGCTACTTGAGTTTTGGAAATTGACGGTTATGTCCCATTTCTTGGCTATGATGAGAATGTCAGCTACTTGAGTTTTGGAAATAATCATTAGTGTCGTTATTAACGGTGACTTTATTGCTTGAGAAGTGTATACGTGTTGAGCAGTTGCTTTTTCACAGTGATGAAATAATCATTAGTCACCGTTACAGGTTACAGCAGCACAAACCTTTTCCATGAGAGAGACTTGAATTTTGGCAAAACAAGGAAAGCTTGGAACCAATGGCTTTAGGGTTATACGAGGTGCAGCAAATATTTGCAAATCCACCACCTGAAATTCTCCAGGAAAAAAAAGTGCATTCACTACCCAGTATTGCCAATGAAGAGCTGGATGTGCAGAAGTGCATTTCAGTGTGGAATGGAGGCTGAACTATTTTCCTTAAAACATTAGAAAAACACCTGAATGCTTGCTTTCATGCCAAATGCTTTGAGAACAAGCATGACATTCTGATTTCCTGCCCATTTCAAAGATGGTTCCATAATCAACTCCTTCTCATCAGTGACGTAGACTTTCATACCTGACAAGAATTAGATTCAGAGGAATATTAGCGCCACAGTTATCCAAGGATATAATCTACGGATCACATTCTAAAGAATCTAAATTCTAAACATCCACCAAAGTAATTAACTTAACAGATGTCATGATATAGGACCACATCCTTTTTCAGAACAACTGAAGGAAATGGATTAGCAGCCAAAGAAATGAGGATGGATTAGAAGATGAGAAAAAACACCACTAATGGTGGTGTCTGTGATACAAATTTAACTATTTAAGTGTTAAGGATCGCAGTCAATGAAGAATGGAAACCTCCCAGAGCTTAGATCCAAATATCTCCGGAGGTATTGAGGTAAACATCAGTTAATTTTATCAAGGAAAAAACAACGCTGACAGCACAGGTGCAACTTTAGATGGACTCATTTAACGGTGTCGGGTGCTGTTATGTCTATGTGATATTCATCTAATTCTCTTGAGTCTTGCCCAAGGACACCAGGACACTGACACGTTTACTCTTTCTCAATCCCATGTTGCTTGTGTTATTTACCTAAGGACATATGGGGTATTTACAAGCTGATATGGAGTTTTTTATGCATAGAATTACAGTCACTGGATAGTTGAGCAGTAAACTCTAGTCTACTTCACCGTACTGTTGGATGCAGGACCAACTAGACATGTTGGCACATATCCCATTAACTCTTATCCTAACACAAGAACCACAGGTACTCAACAAAATTTAGAAGAGACCATGTAACATAAAGCATGTGAGTAAAAAGACCAACTTTCAACAAGACCTCATCGCTCAACCCCAACCAAAAACAAGAAACTATAAGTTCCTTTAGTTGTGTGTGAAGCATAGGCTAAAGAGTACCCATATTGTTGAAGAAGTATACCACGTCCCTTATCATGTGCCATTTAAAAACCATAATTGCTTGTGTCAAGAAATAGTAATGAGCTACAACAATAAAAGTCATACGAATGAGAAACACTCGCTCCAATTTCTAGACAAACACAAATTTCGATAGTATTGCAAAACCAAAACTCCCAACTCATATTTTGAAAGAAAGGCACAGAGAAAGCCTTCTCGTTGATCCTCAGAGCGACTTGGGTAATCCCAGCAAGGGGACCATTAGAGATAGATTTACTATTTTCCCATGAAGAGTAAAATATTTCCAGGATAATCTGCCTCCCCGTTTCACTCATTTTGTTTGAGGTTCCTGTCATCTAAGATAGATAGTAGCCCCTTTGGGGCACTCTTTCTTATCTATTAGCATCTTGGCTTTGCCGAGAGGGATTTCTTCCCCTGTAGTTATTTTCTATCTGTCACTTTGTTAACCTTCAAACTTAACATAGAGATGGTTTCATACGACTGCAGTTTTCCAGGTGCAGGATTTAGAAGAAAAATCCTTTCCACGTAAAATCTTTTGTACTGACGAAAACCCAAATGTGAATGCTAGCCATGCTTTTTTGTTGTTCTCCTTTAAATGATATCGAATTGGTAACGGCACATGTAAAAAAGGCCAAGGAGGAGCATGCAACAGAAACATCTAATACCAGATTCTAGACGTAGAATTTATCAATCCTAGAACATTCATTGGAAAGTAGGGGGAATAAAATGAACAACAAACAAGGTGCATCTATCTCATCAACCTTGGAAAGTAGGGGGAAGACTTCCCAGAGTTAATTTCTGAAACTCAACGGATTCAATCTTATACTTTTGAATTTGCTCAGCAATGAGGGGTTTTGCAATATTCTCAGCAGTCTTGCAAATTGCCTGTGTGAAAAAGAGCAACACAAAGTATAATCAGAAAGCTTAAGCAAAGCAACTATCCATAACTAAAATTTAAACGTCATTAGACCCAGAAAAGTACCTTGTCCAGAAAAGGCCACATATATTCAATAAACTTGTTTAGCCAATCAATCTACAAGAGCAAAAACAAATAAAAAGCTGTCAAAACACAATGCAGTCAACAACTTCAAATAGCAACACTCTAGTAGGTATTGTTAAGAACGTACACGATCATAATCTGGATTTTTTACCCAAAGGGGTATCTCAGGAAGCAGCCTCTGCAATGTATGCGAGTCTTGCTCAATCAATGGGCGAATCACAGGGTCCTGACCAAACAAATAGTCAAACCCAAAAAATATTCAGCCAACTGAGAGTAACATTAAAACAAAGTCAAAGTTTAACATGCTTTAATATAAGCTGGCAACCGACTCCAAGTCCAACAACCAGACATACAGCATAAAATGTTTATTTTGTTGTTTTATTATTACATGGAATTTGCCACAAACTTAGCGGTCCGCTGCATCCTAATGTCTCAGGTTCAAAGCCAAGTGCTATTAACTCTTATGGGGCCCCGAATTTAATTGGACTCCCCGCTAATGGACGGTGGGATTGGGTCCATGGGATTAGCTGCACGTAGCTGGTCCGGACAACCTCAATAATAAACAACGTGGAATTGGACACAATAGCATACAAAAGATGATATCACCGTATCTAAACAATTCGATTGGCGTTCTGTTTACTTTATTGTTCTCTATTAGTCAAAAAATGGTTAATACAATATTACAAAAATAAATAAGAATAAATCAGAGGCTTGTTGTGTGTATTTTAACAAAACTCAACTGCACACGCGATTGTGTGCCCGGCCTATAGCTAATCTTACAATGCTATTTCGAGTTTACGATGCTAAATGTAATAAACGCTCCAGTAGCGCACGTATCTGATTTGCACTTCATCTAATCAAATAAAGCAAAGGAAATACATGGAAAAATGCAAAGCAAAGCACTCTACTGATATTGGAAAGAAAAAAAAAACGTATTGTAGATACAGAAGAGAGAGAGAGACCTTAACATCAGTAGGCTGGAAGTAGATGAAGAAGAAATACCCAATGGTAAGACCAGCAGAAACCCCAACTCCAAAACCCGAAAACCCCAGTAAAGTACTGAAGAAACCCATCTGTAAATCTCGAACTCCTTCCCTTCACTTCACAATTACCAGAAAACAAAACCAACCCGATAACACAATGTTCCCACCAAACTCGAAATCTTATCGAATCCTCCTCCAATCGCCGCCAAAACTCGTAAACGAAACGCTAAATGAATGAGAATGGAAAATGAACCAATCGTCCTCGATAGATCTGTAAGAGAGTTCTGGTTTGCTTGATCGGACTGCCCTTGGTAGTCTTTCTTGGTTGAAGGGTAAACACAGAGACAGAGGGATAGAGGTGGTCGTGTCGGAAGAAGCTTAGAGAAGGCAGAGAGGTACTCCTGTCTGATTTTTCAAATTAAAGGTTAATTATATTTTACCCCTTGAACTATCATTGTTTCCATTTCAGCCCTAAGTAAGTGACATCTCCTCACTTTCCCTAGTACGGAATCTTCTCTGTCTAAGACCAATTTGAATTGCGGCGTATGTTTTTTTATTTGAATGTCCGAAATATCTTAAGCACACCTTGACTAATTTTTAAGTCAGTTAACAACTAAATAAACTTCTAATAGCCCCTAAAGATGTTATTGAAGTTTCCTACCTATCGCCTTGTGGTACCATTGAATGCCATAAGTTGCCATGTTACATATTGCACATTGCAGAACAATGACCAACGACATAAATGATAACTTATTCTTTATAAAATTCGTACAAATTTTTTTGACTTTCTTCCATATCTTTCTACATACCCAAAAGAATTCTAATTTATGCCTCCTGCTAAACTCTATGTCCTCTGAACCTCTACTACCATGATACCTTCCTCGCCTCTTCTCTTGTTCTTAACAAACCATAATTGCATAATATAATTCAGCCCTTATTATCATATACTAAAAGAGCTGGCACAGCGGTAGAAACCAAATCAACATAACTGAATTTTATATTCTTTGTTGATTTACACACCACCACATACACACACATGGAAAAAGCGACAGTTGTGCCTTTATCACTGTCCTCTATAATTGCAATTAGCGACTACCTTAATTAAAATTCAAGTATTTAAGAACCAAAAGCCATTATAATATGAAAAAGTTACAATAGCTATTGAAATTCCGTTGTCTCGCAACAAATGCCCACCACATGATCAAATACATTATCTTTATTCTCTAATGAGGTTAAAATTCTACATTATAGTCCTCTCTTTTTTTCCCTCATCCATGAAAAAAAATTGTATGAAATATCTCTTGTTTGATAAAATATTACAGCCTCCCGTCCCTTTTCGTTTTGTATGTGAAACTGTAAAGATTTTCTTAGTTGGGGGTTATGAGTTGAAAGGAGACAAATGAGGGGGTCAAAATAGCAACCAAAATAATAAAATAATGGTGGAGATGGCAATTGGAGAATAGGAGTTCGCGGGTGGTAAATGTGTGACTTATCTCTTAGGGCTTGTTCTCCTATAGATTTTATGTGCATTTTATGAAAATCTCATAAAATGAACATTTTATGGAGGGGTGATAAAATGGAATTGTTTTCCCAATGATAAAATGTAGTGGTTTTCCTATAGATTTTATGAGGATTTTATGAAAATCTCATAAAATCACTTTTACATTTTATGTGTTGAGATTAGAGTGTGATAAAATGTGAGATTTTATTGGAAAAAATGTGTAGGAGAACAAGCCCTTAATGTGTCATGTCTCACCGCGAGGCAATTGTTACACAAGGCAGTGGTCTAAAAAAGAAAAATTGGACGGAAGTCACACACTTGTGTTGACTGCAAGGATTATGATTATTAGGGGATAACATTAGAAGACTAGCATATCTCAAAGGGGGTAAGCATAATTAAGACTTGATATTAACCAAGTGGCCGAGAAAGGTATCAGCATTAAAGCATAATTAAGACCTGGATTCCGTTTTTTCCAGAACACGTTTTATATACTTTGGTGCTCAACTTTTGGGTTACGGCATGTGGGCCCTATTGGGAATGGGTGGTGATCCGGAGAGGTCACCCTCATCAAAGACGTGGCGACACAGATTGCGGATTGGTGGACATTCCAACAGGGTTTTCAATGGCCCACGGTCCCACCTTGTGATTTTTCATTGTAGAAAATTCGAATTCAATTGGTGGGCCAAATCTAGTGGCGTTAGGAAGGTACAAATTTTGATGGATAGTTTGGAAAATCCAGGCTCTACGTAAGGGTCATAATGCTAATGTCTCTATTAGGAGTGTTGTATGTGATATTCTAAATGTTGCGTCCTTTTGCTTTTGTATGTGTAATTAAGGCCACTCGTCAAGAGGTGAGGGTTGCTCATAATCTTGCACGGCGTTGTTTTTGTGATGGACAGACTTGATTGATATATATATATATATAAGGTTCAAAAAAATTGCAATGTTCTCATATATTGTGGCTACAAATATGAGACTTACAGCAAGAGCAGCAGCTTGAGGCAAAAAAAAATTCAGATTTTTACCTCGAAAATAGACATCTAATTACCATTAAGATAAGTCACTTTTTAAATTACCATTAAAGTAAGTCACTCTTTTTTGGGTTTAGGTTTAGGGTGCCCTTTCCTATTTTAGGGTTTTAGTGGTTTAGGCACTTTCATGCGGTACCCTAGGGTTAGATTTAAGGACTTTTGTAGGGTACTATAGGGTTTAGGTTTTAGGGTGCACTTTCCTATTATAGGGTTTTAGTGATTTTGGCACTTTCATAGGGTACCCTAAGGTTTAAGTTTAAAAACTTTTATAGGGTACCCTAAGATTTAGGCACTTTTATACGGTTTGGGAAGTTGAGGAGAGAAAGAAATAGTGTCCATGTAGGGTGGGTAGAGAGAGAGAGCCTACATGCGGGTAGAAGAAGTACAAAAGCTACGGGCTGTAGCTACACATGCATTGTGATTTGCCTCTTGTGCCTGGATGTCAATTGTTCCCCCAGGCTGTATCGGCCTGTAATTGCCCCAAATTTTTTGCCTAAAATAATACTCATTTTAATTTACATGTCTTTCAACACTCTAACAATATCAATTTATTTTACTTATATTAAAGTGTGTGTGTGTGTGTGTGTGAGACTTACTTAGATGACGAACAAGCTACAACCAGAGTTACTTTACCAAAGAGTTACCAAAGCTGTTGCAGGTGAGATTTTTCATCTTTTGGCTGGGTAATGGGTAAAGTACCTCAAATTGCATTATAGCACAGCTGCTGCTGTTGCTCTTACACAATAGCAAACAGATCACTTGAGGGCCGTCTAGGGTCCCATAAAGATTATAGGAACAATTTATTAAAATGTTTTTGTTTAAGATCTGAGCTTAAGCGGATATCGATAGGGGTGTTTACGAAGAGAAATTTTTTAATGTCCCTACAACATGGTTGAGCATGAATTTGGACCACACAAATGTGTTAGGTCCACTCTCAACTCTCAAGTGTGTAAACCCCACCCAAACATGTACTCAACCATAACCCAGGGGCATGGAAAAATTGCTCTTTTACGAGACGTTCAACTTTGCTTCACAATTCAGTTGAATTTTGTAACGAAGTTGGCTGTTTCGTAACTGGAATCCAATTAAGATCGGATCATAAACAGAACAAGCGACTCCAATCATCTATCTGATAAGTGATACCTAACGCCTCGATTTATCCGTATGGTTACGGGTGGAGGAACCCAATGGGCCATCTGTATCCTTGGTTGTCGGGTTGGTCTATTCTTGGGCCCACTTGGACAACTTATACTGAGGATTTGTATTTCGGCACACTAAATTGTCCAAATTGGCCTTGTTTGATAACCCAGATTCAGTACTTAAAACTGAATAAATTAAGTAATAAGTAATTAAGTAGGTTTGATAACCACATTTTACATTACTTAAAAAATTAAGTGGCTCTTAAAATGCAAGGTAAAATGTTGACAAAAATTAAATCTTTACTGAATTTATGAGTAGTTTCATTTAACTATTTTTTCCTCTACCAGACCGCTACCACCACTCTACCACCACTGCCGCCACTATACCACCACCACCCTGCCACTCTCACCACCACCACTCACACCACCATAATTGCCACTTCGCCACTCCCACCACCACTGCCACCGCCACCCCACCACCACCACTCCACCATTACACCGCCACCACTACCGACAACACCATAACCATCACCCCACCAATACACTACCACCACTATTGCCGCCGCCGCACCACCACTGCCGCCGCCACCCCACCACCACCACTCCACCATTACACCCCCACCACCACTAACAACACCATAACCATTACCACTCCACCACCACCACCACCACCACCACCATCAAATCACCACTGCCGCCGCCATCCCACCACCACCACTCCACCATTACACCACCACCACTGACAACACCATAACCATCACTTCACCACTACACCACCACTCCGCCGCCACCCCACCACACCACTCATACTACCCCCACTGCCGCTACGACCCCACCACCATTATTGTCGCCACCCCACCACCATCATTCACACCACCACCACTATCGCCACCACCCGATCACCACCACCACCACTCTACCACTCTCACCACTAATACCACAACCATTGCCACCACCATCACCACCACTACTCCCATCATCGCTTTCCCACCACCACGAGGCCACCACTCCACAATTACAACCACCACTGCCGATATACCACCATCTTGCCAATATTCTGTATATATTTTTTTATTTTGATAATTGTACTTTTTTTTTCATTTACCAATTTCATTTTTGTATTTTAGTATGAATCTATGAAATGAAAAACAAAGTAAGATAATTAGTGAATTTAACACTACCACCGCTATACCACCATCTTGCCAATATTATACATATTTTTATTATTTTCACAAATGTACTTTTTTTTTTGTCATTTATGCATTTCAGTATGAATATATGAATGGCAAATTAAGAAAATTAGTGAATTTAATACTTCAGCTCTTTATACAAATCAAACAAATTATTTATTTCAGTGTTTAATATTCAGTACATATCAAACAGCTTATTAGCTTAATAAATTCAGCATTAAGATTTATTAGCTTAATAAATTCAAACAAATTATTTATTTCGGTTTTTTCAAACTTAAGCTTAATAAATTCAGCATTCAGTTTTCAGTACTTAATTTACAGTTTTCAGCTTTCAGTTTTATCAAACAGCTCCAGAAAAAGTTTAGAAAAGACAAAAATTATTATAAAAATCGGTTTGTTTTGAATTATTTTTGTCTAACGAACTTTTTTAAGGTATTGTTTATATTTTTACATTTTTTATTTCTCTTGTGGAAACAAATAAATACTTCACAACAAATTGGTGCAAAACTAACAAGGGCGAAAAATATTTGAATAAAGACAAAAATAATTAAAAGATTTTTGCATTTTTTTAGTTTTGCGTCCATTTTTTTTGTGTGGTGTATTGGTTCGTCTCGACGAGAGTAATCTAAAAAGTATAAAATTATGATCAAAATTATTAAAAAGTTTTGTTGTAGTTTATTGGATTATTTTTGTCTTTATTCAAAAAATTTAAGTTCGGTTAATAATTTTATAATTTTTAGATTCCTCTCGGCAAGACGAACCTATAAACCGCAAAAAATCGCCGTAAAATTAACAAATGAAAAAAAAATTGATTAAGGGGAAAAAAAATAAACCACTTGGTTTATTTAGCCAAAGCAAACCCTAGTTACAATTAAGCTAAAACACCCAACAATCACCGAGAGCCCCCACACTTGATCAAGTACGCACGTTCACTTAATGGGCTGAGGGGCAAGTGCGTGGGCGTGTGAAACTAGGGAAAAAAGAGAGTACAAAATAGTTGTAATACACACACTATTAAAGACGAGTTCATGATCAGGTTCGAGCAGTGGCAGAACTGTATAAAGACTCGGCCTCACCCAAAATTTAAATTTTTCACGTTGATATTATACTTAACATGGTTATTACTTATATAACTAGTTGAAGGCTCCATGCACGCATGGAGTCTCGTGCTCGTGCTTTTGTATTTTGTTTTTATTTCCTTCTGGCCAACCAACATCTTGCCCAAAAAAAAAAAAAAAAAAAATGAAGGAAGCCCATTTTCTGCTATTTATACTTCAAGGAAGTGTACAACTAAAAAACATTAACATCGGATTGTATAAGTGCTGCCTCCGACTGCCAGTTTTGAATACCAAAATTGAGCAATGCTAGATGCTTAGATACCGGACATTCCGAAATGTACTCAAATATAGATTAAATCAATTACTTGCAACACCAATATACAAAATTTATTCAAATAAGTGATACTTCTTCCTTTTCTCCCTGAATTTTTTTTTTGTTGAACTGAGTTCATGTATCCAATCAGCTGTTTTTCTCCATGATTTTTGTACTGTCATATGTCATTTCTACGCACTTCCTTTGATATAAACTATTATGGATTCTAAAATTTGTTGAACAACACGAAGCCATAGTATTGCCTTGCAAAATTTGGTCGTCGCTGATAAACTCTTTGACCTTTCTCAAAGTTCTTAGGTTTGAGAACTTTGAGATTATATACTTCTCAGCCTCTTCATCAACCTCTTCCTATGTATTACAGATTACTTTGAGAACTAAAAAGTGAAACAAATAAGACAGGCTCAAGCTACACTACAGATATAGACCAAAAGGATTATGGCATCTCGGTATCATTTTCATGGGCAATCCTAGTTTCTTTTAAAAGACAAGCATACATAGAATCTAATAATGACTACATTGAATAAGATATGCATGTCTCTCTCTCTCTCTCTCTAATTTAATACTCCACAATGGAGGAGATGAACCTAGATATAAATGCATACATTGAATAAGTGCATACATAGAATCTACATAGAATCTAATAATGACTACATGCAATGGATTAAAATCATGTGTTTAATGCATACGTTGAACCTTCTAAAATGTGTTTAAAATCATGACTACATGCATGGAATCTACATTGAATAATTGCATACATAGAATCTACATTGAAAGAACCTAGATATAAATGCATACATTGAATAAGTGCATACATAGAATCTACATTGAATAATTGCATACATAGAATCTAATAATGACTACATGCACCTTTGTTCCATTCTGGTCTGGGACAGGTGTATCTCGATGATGTCATCTTTTCCTTCACGTCTATTTTGGGCCACATACATAGCCATCTTCTTCATGTCTCTTGGATCTTCACGTCTCTAACACAGACTAGATGCAATTTCCCAATTTGCATTCGTCGCTTCTTCTCTTGAGAACTGAAACCGTTTCAATCCAAAATATTGTGCTCGGGGACCCACGTTTGGGTCCCACACAAGTGATCCGAACCGTTCATTCTTCTTAGAACATTTTTCCGAGTGGGCCCACAAAATTTCAGCTCAATCGGACGGTTAGAAGTGGTCAAACCAAAGTCCTAACGTTTCAATCCAAAAGTGGGTCCTCGAATACGATTTGTGCATTTTCTGTGCACTTGTACTCCCTCCGTCCCTTTTTAAATGATCTATATGGGAATACGTATAATTTCAAACCCCTAAAAAACACATTTCTCTATATAACCTTTAAATTTGTTTTGTACCAAATTAAAGTGCTCATTGAGTACTTTAATTTAGTGCCAAAAAAAAATTTAAAAACGTTATACGCAAGTACATTTTTAAGCAACCAGTGGCATATGCATTAAACACATGATTTTAATCCATTGCATGTAGTCATTATTAGATTCTATGTATGCAATTATTCAATGTAGATTCTATGCATGTAGTCAAGATTTTAAACACATTTTAGAATGTTCAACGTATGCATTAAACACATGTATTCATGTTTTTTACTATGACTTCGTGTTGTTCAGCAAATTTTAGAATCCATAATAGTTTATATCAAAGGAAGTGTGTAGAAATGACATATGACAGTACAAAAATCATGGAGAAAAACAGCTGATTGGATACATGAACTCAGTTAACTAAAAAACATTAACATCGAATTATATAAGTGATGCCTCCGACTGCCAGTTTTGAATACCAAAATTGAGCAATGCTAGATGCTTAGATACTGGAAATTCTGAAATGTACTCAAATATAGATTAAATCAATTACTTGCAACACCAATATACAAAATTTATTCAAATAAAGGACACTTCTTCCTTTTCTCCCATACTCCGTGTAACTTCAGAGCGTTGATTGCTTAGGAAAATCCAATTCTACAGAAAAACCATCATCAAATTTGAATGCAATAAAAAGAAGAGCAAAGAACCCATCACTAATTTTTTGAACTGAGTTCATGTATCCAATCAGCTGTTTTTCTCCACCACAAACCCATTAATGAATAATTGAATAAGATATGCAAAAGAACCTAGATATAAATGCATACATTGAATAAGTGCATACATAGAATCTACATTGAATAATTGCATACATAGAATCTAATAATGACTACGTGCAATGGATTAAAATCATGAGTTTAATGCATACGTTGAACCTTCTAAAATGTGTTTAAAATCATGACTACATGCATGAAATCTACATTGAATAATTGCATACATAGAATCTACATTGAATAATTGCATACATTAAGCTATAGGTGTTAAAAGTGGATCCTTGTGAGGCTGTGTTTGGATGTGTCTTAGCATTGGGCATTCCCAGTAATTGATTCCTAGGTAATCCCATTCTTGTGCTTGGTTAATTTGGAATTTGAATTTTGGAATAAAAGCAAATTCCTTGTTCGTGTTCTTGTAGGACGGTTTTAGGGCACTTGAGTATTTCCGCATACAATAGGAATCGTGGTGGTTTTGGGTGGGGAAATAAGAATATTACTTAGAGAAGTGTGTAAAGAAGAACAAAGAGTGAGAAAATGAGAAGGAGAGAGAGAAGAGATAGAGGTGCTTCACCCTCGCAAGGGTTAGGCGGTTCTGCGAGGAAGGACTGCAGCCCAATCCCCATTTACAATGGCCTCAACCTTGTAAACTCAATTCATTAATCAACTCTCTGTCCCAAATGAAAGATTCCATCTCGATTTATAATCCACGGGAAAGACTCTTCTAATTCCTAGAACTCTAAATGAAATGAACCTAATTAATGAATACATCCAAAAAGATAAGAATGAACTTAGATATAAATGCATACATTGAACCTACCAACAATTAGATGCAAAGAACTAAAATGTGTTTAATGCATACATTGAACTTTCCAATATGTTTTTAATTAATCTAGATGAATATTAATGCAAGTACGAAGTTCATGATGACTATTTACCTACACCAGAACAGAAAATCAAATAATGACTACATGCGATGGATTAAAATCATGTGTTTAATGCATACGTTGAACCTTCTAAAATGTGTTTAAAATCATGACTACGTGCATGAAATCTACATTGAATAATTGCATACATAGAATCTACATTGAATAATTGCATACATAGAATTTACATTCAAGGGTGGAAAACGTGAATACTAATCACGGGTTTGAAGCGAAAGAAAAATGGTAGGATTTCCTTTTAATATAGAAGGATTAGTACAGTGATCTGTAAAAAAAGAAGAAGTAATTATCGTTTGATTGAGATAAAAAGTAAAAGGTATTTTACACTGTCATATGAAATTTTCGCACTCTCTTTTTGTAGACGAAATTAAAAACACATGGGCGTTGCAACGGTCCAAAAAAACAAAATAATTTATACGCCAACTATGGCTCTTTCGGTTCGAAAATGTTGGCTCTGCCAATGGGTTCGAGTCACACCAAAGACAAAGACTGTGTAGGGGAAAATAAAAATAAAACAAAAGTAAAACTAGTCTATTAGGGGAAAATAAAAATAAAAATGTAGCCCCTAATGCTACTTTCCACACTTTTAATCTTAGCCTCAAACATGTGAGAATATCTTATGCAAACTTTTTAGTCCTAGCATGAATGGCATTTTTGTAACAAAACCAAAACAAATTAGTTAAAATGTGTCTAGGTTGGCCCAAACCTAGGGGTGGGAATTTTACACGACACGATAACATGATCCGAAAACGACACGAAAAGTTAGCGGGCTAGTGTTGAGTATTTCTGACACGAAACACGTATATGACACAACCCAAGAACACAATAAGTAAAATGTCAAGTTCGGGTTTAACTTGCATAACCCGAGAATGACATGGATTTAACTTGTTCGTCTATTCTTGTTGACACGGTAACTCATAAATGACACGAATTAACCCGCATAACTCGAGAATTAACCCGATTTAACGCACATAACCCGAAATGACACAAGTTAATCGTGTCAATTGGTGCTGTGTTCGGATCAAACTTGGCTAAACAGATTGTTTCCAAGTTAATCATGTCAATCCGTGTCATGTTCGGGTTGACATGATTACTAACAGGTCGGGTTAGTATTTTTTTTAAAACACAATCAATTAAGCATGTCATTTTGATATGAACCCGATTTGACACGAACACAATACAAATATGCAAATAAGTGTGGAAGAGCAGTCCATCAACCACTATCTTCGTCGCAAAAGTATTTAGCCTTCCTGACCAGATTTTTAGAAAGATCTTTACTGACGAAGCTCTCGATACGATAAATTTTTATTGAAACAATTCTTGCCTAAATATGAAGCAATAATTAACAAGATGGATTGCCGCAATAAGATTACATTTTTCGAGCCAAACCAAAGTTGTAATGAAGTCGAGTCCAAAAAATTTCACCATGAATATTTGTTTCGTAAAGACTAAAAATATGGACAATGGGGCATATGCCTTTTATGCGGGTATCGCCAAAGCTCTACAATGTGATTCAAATCGTTCATTTTATAGGCTTTGATGCATACAACGGCCTAGCAATAAGTCAAACTAATTGAACATATGAAGAACCGTATTTTTCTTTAGTACATTAACTATAGATACAGTTTTTAAATACTCCTACACAACCAGATTATTTGGTTCCACTATTAAGCTATTGATACCTGATTAACTTGATTTTTCCGGAGATTATTGTTAGCATTTAACTCGAAACAGTGAACGTTCCAGATTATCTTTTCGAGCTAAGTTAACCCTCTGTTGGAACGCAGAGAAAATGGAGGAAAAGTAAGGGGGAAAAATTCATACAGTATTTGGTTGTTTGGTTCCTAGTTTAGGGTAAAAGAAAGAACACACAAAGGAAGTCATCAAAGAACACTCTAGAAAAGGGAAACTGCCGAGGAAACAAGTAAAGAAAATGAGAGGAAAAATGGATCCGCAACACTAAATCAAACCCATTGGAATCCATTATTGCCAAGATTTATGTGTTCCGATGAGACACTTAATGATCTCCGATCGAGCTAATTTTTGGAACAATTGTTCTACTCGGTGAGCTCTACAAGATGAACGTTTCTGATCGTCGGAGCGAGGCCGGAGCACCATGCACCGGTGTGCACAGCACGGTGCATGGCGGGGTGGTGCACAACACCTCCCCCAACAACACCTCCCCCATTCCAGTGAACTATTGTTAAAGTTTAAAAAGTTTATTGAGAATATGTGAAATATTTAAAAAAAAATGGAGTAAAAAGTACACTGAAGATTGTGTGCATGTGTGTGTATGTTTTTTTTTGTCTTATTATTTGCTTAAGCTGAGTTTTCCAATTAATTTTATGAGATAAAATCTAGTTTTGCTTGAAGGTGTAATTTTATCACATTATCTTCCCAAACGATGAAATCTAATTTTGATAAACTCCACCCATAGATGTTTTCCAAATAATATTATGATATAAAAGGGTGTTTTGGCAAAAAAGCGCAGAACTAATTTTTTGTTTTTTTTCTTTTGTCTTTATTCATTTTTTTTTGTTTTGCATCTGTTAATTTTGTGTTAAATTTTCATGGTTTGTAGATTCGTCACGACAAGATGAATCCAAAAAGTAGTATAAAATTATGGTCAAAACTAATATTCTTTTGAATAAAGCCGAAAATAAACCAAAATAAACCAGTTTATTAGTTTAATTTTGGCTTTATTAAAAAAAAAATAGTTTCAACCATAATTTTATACTTTTTGATCGTCTCGTCGAGACGAATCTATAAACCAAAAAAACTTGATGCAAAATTGACAAATATATGCAAAATTGACAAATATAATTTTTTTTTGAATAAAACCAAAAAAAAAAAAACACTTTTTGCTTTTTTACCAAATCACCCGAAAATCTAATTTTGCTAAAATCATTTGAGATCTTAGATTTTATTAAGGCTTTGTTTTTGGATTTTTGCGAGATAAAATCTTGTTTTGATAAAATCTAGTTTTGTTTGGAGGTGTGATAAAATCATAGTGTTTTCCCAATGTATAAAATTTAAGTTTGATAAAGTTATTTTCCGAATGATTTTGTGAGATAAAATTTAGTTTTGATAAAATTTAATTTTGTTAAAATTCGTTGAGAATCTTAAATTTTATCAAAACTAAATTTTATGAGATATTGGTTGAGAATTTTGAGAAATATTTTTGAGATAGTGTTTGGATGGGTTTTGGAAAAAGTAATAATTAGAGAGATGTGTAATAATTGGATAGAGATAGAGATAGAAATGAAAATAATGATTGGAGACTGGAGAGAGAGGTATGAGTAGAGAGAGAAATGTGATTAATGATTGAAAAGATGAGAGATGAAAAATAAATCTTTTTGAATTTTTTTGGGAAATGTGAAGTGAACACAGTGAAAATCTATTGAAAAACTCTCCCTAACAGCTCGCTTGGCTGGGGGTAAAGGCTCCCCTCATAAATTTTCACCCCTGATATGGGTGGGTCCCATTCCTTTTCCTTGGTTTGGCAACCCTAAGCTGCGTCCCCTCTAACTCTTCCCCCCCTCTTCGTTTTCACGCGTACGAGCTCCTCCCCCTGATAACTTTCGGGCACCCCTTGGGCTACCCAAAAATTATCCGGCTTTGGAGGGGTGCGATTTTGACGATTTTCGCCCTCCTTATCCCCTTACCAACCCACACACCACCATCTCAGTTGTTGTTGCTGTGAGATTGAACATACAAGGGTTTTATGTGCGATTTTCATGGTGATTTGGCTTCAACACTCTCAGGTATGGATGATTTGTATCTAGGGTTTCTGGTGTTCGATTTTTCTACATATTTCGATCTAGGGTTTATGGTGGACAAATTTCGATTTCTCTACATATTTTCGATGTATTGTACATATTTTCAATGTATGTAATTACTCGATCTAATCTCGGAGAGTAGCTTCAAGGGCCTGAGAAATTGGATTTATTCATTGACCTGCACTAATGTCCAATATTTTGAACAACTTCCAATAAAAAGACTATACTGAGTTTTCAAACGAAACTAATTAGTTTTTGAAAACTAAAGATAGAAACATAAATTTTTAATTAGATGGTTTGTAAATCGTGATGTCCACAAGCTGAGTTTCCACTACTCTTTTTGATATTTTCGAACTACAAGTTGGTAAATCAGATAGCCATTCTCCACATATTCATCAACTAATTTGATAACTTGTAGTAAAAAAATACCGAAAAATACCGTAGTGGAAACTCATTCGTAATGTTTAATATGAATAGAAAATGATTTGTTGAAGTATGTAAATACAAATGTTGGCTCAAGATGCTCTGAACCCATTGAAGCAATTAATAATCTTGTAGTGGACTGTATTAATCCATCATTTACATTTATGTAGAGAAAGAACTTGATTTTGTACCCTTGTGCAGAAAATCATGGGTATAATATTGTTCTATATTTGGATCAAATCCATAACCGTATTACACATGAAATGGATGATTGAAGAAGATGAAATCTGTATATGGTACTAAATTGTTTTACTTTATGTTAAAATTTGCATTATAATTGGCTTTACTTTTCACATTGACAGGTTTTGGGTGGTTCTTTAGTGTTCATTGGGCGATGATGAATGTATATAAATGTTAATGAAAGTTGTTACCTTGGCGGGGCAACATTAATTGCAGCCATGAGTAGCCCTTGTGGATTATCTCTTTATTATGTTGTATGGGATATTAAATTATTTAAATGTATATGGTTGAATGGTAAGTTACATTCACCGACTCTAAAATCTCAAAGTTTCAATGGAAAATTAAGTCAAATGGTGATACACTACTAAAAAGATAGGCCAACAAGTAAAAAAAAAACACAATTTCAAATTTTTTTTTGATGACAACCAACCATTCAAATGCACTTAATAAAAAGGAAAAAACGTTTTTCCAAAAAAAAAAAAAATTTATATTTCCAATTAAATAAATTAATATACCTTGAAATTGTTCAAAATTTAATAAATAGATTAGTTTTGCAATTATATAATTAATTTAATACATAATCAAGTTTGGTACACCACAAGGGCAAAAGAGTAATTTGACAGCTTTTTCCATCTTTTACCCCTTCTTATCTATAAAACATCCAAACCAAGTTAAAAGTTATCCCCTTGTTTAATCCATCATCCAAACTATCTATTTTTTTATCACTCCTTCATAAATATCACATCAATGTGGGCCAACCTTCTAAAAAAATACCCCATGTTATCTTATCCCTTAAAATTTTAGCATCATCCAATCGGGGCCTAAATATATACTATTTTATCTCTTATTAAAGTCAATTGGAAAACTCAAAGGACCCCATCAATCAAACGCGTACAATTTGTATTCACCGCCATGAAAGCTCACCTCCATACGATTAGATACGCATAGACGCACATTATATAAAGTCCAAGAGAAAAAAGGCCAAAAAGAGAAAAGAAGGACCCCAACCATTTCTTCTTCCCCGTCTCACACAATCCCAATACTAGGGTTTCCTCCCTCTACAATTCACTCCTCCTCCTTTCTCTCTCTTCATCCATACTCTCTCTATCAACTGAGAGTGGTCACGATTCTCTAGTCCTTGATTAGAGTACTATTTCGTTTTGTTTAATCACATCAAGAGATTCCAGGTTTTGTTTTCTATCGGTGAAAAGATTCTAGGGTTTGTTATTGTTTTTGGGGGGTTTTGCGATTTTCGAGTTGGTACAAGGGGAAAAGTTTCGATTTTTCCGATCGAATTTGCGAATTAGGGTTTGGAGCCGATGACAGGGCATTGCGGATCGGGGATCGTTTGATCCGCCGCCGTGCGCCGCCGTCTTGATAGGGGGGTTTAGTCTTTGTATGGAAACTCGCAGCCGTAAGCGGGCGGAGGCCACCTCATCAGCCCCTTCTTCTTCTTCTTCTCCTTCATCCGGTCCCACCACCCGCAGTAACAAGCGTGCTCGTCTCTCCTCCACCTCAACCGCCGTCGTTCCACCACCGATCCCTACTCGTTCACGTCTCACTAGGTCCCAAGACTCGTCCACTCCTCCAATGGACTCAACCAACGAGTCGTCCGGCTCCGGTTCACGCCGACGCGGCAAAAACAATCAGGGCTCAGATAATAACAACAAGGATGATAAAGGAAAAGAGAAAGAGCATGAAATTAGGGTTAGGGATAGAGAAAGAGAAAGAGAAAGAGAGAGAGAAAGAGAAAGAGAAAGAGAAGCAGCAGTAGCAGCTGAGAGAAACCTAGGGTTGAACATCGACGGAGCCGAAAACGACGACGACGATGATAACGATGACAGCGAAGAAGGCGGTAATGGCGGAGGAGGCGTCGGGATGCTCCACCAGAATCTGACGTCAGCCAGCAGTGCACTCCAGGGGCTTTTACGTAAATTAGGAGCTGGGTTAGACGACTTGCTGCCTTCATCGGGGATAGCTTCGGGTTCGTCGTCGCACCAGAATGGGCGGTTAAAGAAGATTTTATCGGGGTTGAGGGCGGATGGGGAGGAGGGGAAGCAAGTTGAGGCGTTGACGCAGTTGTGTGAGATGCTGTCGATTGGGACTGAGGAATCGTTGAGTACTTTTTCGGTGGATTCCTTCGTGCCGGTGCTCGTTGGGTTGCTTAATCATGAGAGTAATCCTGATATCATGCTTCTTGCGGCGAGGGCGCTGACGCATCTGTGTGATGTGCTGCCGTCTTCTTGTGCTGCGGTGGTGCATTATGGTGCAGTTTCGTGTTTTGTTGCGAGGTTGCTGACGATTGAGTACATGGACTTGGCTGAACAGGTGAGTTGATAGTTAGAAATGAAGGGATTACGAGCAGGAGATAATCTTTCTCGAATTTGAGTAAAGTTTCATTTTGTATGATGCACTCCAATAGCATACCAATATCCAAGTAATGGCCGTTTTGTGAATTTGGGAGGGGGAAATTATACTGGCAAAATTTGATTAAAATTTGAGTCTCCCGTGATTTGAGTAGAAGTCAACTTGGTATAGGTTTGAGTCAAGGGTGGAGTGGATTTTGGGAGGTTTTTACCCAGATTTTGAGTTTGAGTTAAAAATGGGTAAGGGCCGGAGATGCTCCAAGCAATGGAAGAGAAAATTGAAAATTGAAAATTGAAGTAAGCTTATATTGGGAAGTTTCAAAGATTCAGCTTAGTTTGGGGTATGGGGAGGTGTCTGAGAGCATCTCCAGCCCTTTCTTTTACTAAAATTGAGTAAAAGCTTCATTTCATGTGAAACACTCTAATGGGCAAATGCAAATCTAAGCACATATTTGAATAAAAGCTTCATTAATGGCATGATTGTAATGTTGGGAGGGGAGAAATAGCATTGCAAAAAATTACAAGGTAAATAATGTGTAGTAGGTGCCCTAGATCATTCCATGCATAGTCTGTTGTGAACTTGAATACGAAGGATGCTTCATGAGTGAATGTCTCAAGTATAAATGTCGGACACATATCCCATGACATTGCTCAAGTGCTTGCACTTGACACTCGAGTTACACATTTTGGAGGGCCCATCTGACATAATTTTATACCCCTATTATTGAAGTATTTTGTGAAAGAATTGGTGAATACTACTTTCTCAAAGATCTGTATCCTTATGCTGCTGCCCTTTGTTCATTTTCATTTTTTCTGGTGTCTACAGTCGCTTCAAGCTCTGAAGAAGATATCTCTGGAACACCCAACTGCTTGTTTGAGAGCTGGTGCACTAATGGCAGTCCTTTCGTATCTGGACTTTTTCTCCACAGGAGTACAGGTAGCTAGCTCATGAATCTTAGTTGTTAAACTTCACTTTCAAATGTGTAATGAGAGTCGTATTCTGCATTTGGAAGCAGTGGTGAACGAAATCTCATGAATCTTAGTTGTTAAACTTCACTTTTAAATATGTTATGAGAGTCATATTCTGCATTTGGAAGCAGTGGTTAATGATATCTCTTCTTCTGATATCATCTTCCAGCGAGTAGCATTGTCCACTGCGGCAAATATGTGCAAGAAACTTCCTTCAGATGCTGCTGACTTTGTAATGGAAGCTGTTCCTTTGTTGACAAACCTCCTTCAGTATCATGATGCCAAGGTGAAGTTCTTTTTTTGTAGGTTAACAGTCAAAGGCAAGTACTTGCATGGGTTGGGTTATATCTCCTTATTGATGTTGTTTCTTCTTTTCCATGTGTGCTTTCTTGTTTTCATAGGTGCTAGAGCATGCTTCTGTTTGCTTGACTCGAATTGCCGAAGCATTTGCATCTTCGCCGGGTAAGCTGGACGAACTTTGTAATCATGGACTTGTTACGCAAGCAGCCTCGCTCATTTCCACAAGCAGTTCTGGAGGTGGTCAGGCTTCTCTTAGCACACCCACGTACACGGTAGATTCAGCAGTTGCTTTCATCTTTAAAGTTATAGAGCTTTCTGTATTTGGTTTCTCCAGTTTTGATTGAACCTCATGCAGGGCTTAATCCGACTGCTTTCCACATGTGCAAGTGGATCTCCTCTAGGAGCCAAAACTTTGCTGCTCCTCGGCATCAGCGGTATTCTTAAAGATATACTATCAGGGTCTGGCCTAGTCGCTAGCATCTCTGTTTCGGCTGCCTTAAGCAGACCCCCAGAGCAGGTGTTGCATTCTTCTTACTTTTTCTTAAAGGAAGGTTCACTGAGTCACATTAACTTTATCCTAAGATGCACTCTCTAAAATGAAATCTGTGCCCCAAACATTTCTGGTTTAGGTCGTATTGCATTTATCAACAAAAAAGGGGATGTCTCTTTCCTGATGAAAGAATTACTAGCTGGATCAGTCTATGCTTCTTCTACTTCTAAAGCAGGAGCATTTTGTTTTCCACCCCAATTAATTTATGTTGTACTGTGAAACACAACTTCCCCACTTCTACTGACTAGGGTATTTGTTTTCAATTCTAAATACATTTCTGGAGTTCCACTTGGCTTCTATACTGATTAGTTGCATGTGATCTTTGTTACCAAGTTGGGGTTGTGGACGTGAAGGTGTAGTTAAATGTCATATGTCCATATAGGTGCCATCACTGCCACGAGTTCCTCTTATAATATGTTCCTAGATGTTTCCAGTTCTATTTTTCTTTTCTAATGTCTTTGTGAAACTGATCGTAGTTTCCTTTATAACTATTAATTTCATTTTTAAAACTCGCCCTGCATTTCATTTTTCCAGACGGATTAATGACTCAACTACGACGTTTTAAACATACTCTATTGGTAATCTGAATTCTTGTTGTTTTCATTCTTCTGCTTAGATTTTTGAGATTGTGAACCTTGCAAATGAGCTTCTTCCCCCATTGCCACAAGGGACCATATCCCTCCCAGCCAGCTCTAATCTGTTTGTTAAAGGATCTCTTGCGAAGAAGTCACCTGCCAGCAGTTCTGGCAAACCAGAAGATTCTAATGAAAGCGTAACCGAGGTTTCAGCTCGCGAGAAGTTATTAAATGATCAGCCTGAACTTCTTCAGCAATTTGGAGCAGATCTTCTTCCAGTACTAATTCAGGTAAGTTTTCCAGAGATTTCGGTTCATCTATCATCCTAATGGCTGCATTTAACAAAATCGTAATGGCATTGGTGGGCAGATATATGGATCCAGCGTGAATGGTCCTGTGCGGCACAAATGTCTATCGGTTATTGGGAAATTGATGTATTTCAGCAATGCAGATATGATCCAGGCTCTAATAAGTGCGACAAACATATCGAGGTATTTCTCACAAACTTTTGGCTTTAGAGATTGGGTATTTACAGTGCGTAGTCCTTACAGACAGTTTGAATGCTTTTTTTTATTTTATTTTGGGGTAGTTTTTTGGCTGGGGTTTTAGCATGGAAAGATCCACAAGTCTTGGTTCCTGCCCTTCAAATAGCAGAGATTCTAATGGAAAAACTCCCTGGTACATTTTCCAAGATGTTTGTGAGGGAAGGTGTGGTTCATGCTGTAGATGCACTTATTGTATCCGGGTCTTCTAGTACCGCTCAATCCCAGCCATCTTCCAATGAGAAGGATAATGATTCTATAACCGGGACATCATCGTCACGGAGACGGTATCGGCGACGAGGTGGCAACTCGAACACAGATTTACACACTACTGAAGATTTAAAAAGTCCAATTCCTGTTGTTGGTTCACCTCCAAGCTCAGTGGAAGTTACACCCGCCAACTCAAGTCTTCGTATGGCAGTCAGTGGTTGTGCCAAGGTTTTCAAAGACAAATATTTCCCTTCAGATCCTGGGGCCACCGAAGTTGGAGTTACAGATGATCTTATACATTTGAAGAATCTCTGCATGAAGTTGAATGGTAGCATTGACGACCAGAAGACTAAGTCGAAGGGGAAGTCTAAAGCATCAGGGTCGCGCTTTGCTGATTTTTCTGCGAGTAAAGAGGAGAACTTAGTTGGGGCTATTTCTGAGATGCTTGCGGAACTATGCAAAGGGGATGGTGTCTCAACTTTTGAGTTCATTGGGAGTGGAGTGGTGGCCGCTTTACTGAACTACTTTTCCTGTGGATACTTTTCCAAGGAAAAAGTTTCAGAAGCTAACCTTCCCAAGCTTCGCCAACAAGCAATCAAAAGGTACAAGTCTTTCATTGCAGTTGCTCTCCCTTCCACTGTTGATGAAGGCAATGAGGCTCCTATCGGTGTTTTGGTTCAGAAGCTTCAAAATGCTTTGTCCTCCTTAGAGCGCTTTCCTGTTGTGTTGAGCCATACTTCTCGACCATCAAGTGGAAGTGCACGTCTCTCTTCTGGTCTTAGTGCATTGTCCCAGCCATTTAAGTTGCGGCTATGTAGAGGTCAAGGAGAAAAATCCCTTCGTGATTATTCTTCCAATGTTGTTTTAATTGATCCGTTAGCGAGTTTAGCAGCTGTAGAAGACTTCCTCTGGCCTCGAGTCCAAAGAAGTGAGTCAGGACAGAAGCCCTCAGGATCTGCTGGGAATTCTGAGTCTGGGACCACGCCTACTGGAGCTGGTGTTTCATCACCATCCACTTCTACTCCTGCTTCCACCACTCGCCGCCATTCTACTAGATCCAGAACATCTGTTAATATTGGAGATACAGCCAAAAAGGAATTGTCACAAGAGAAAAGTGCTAGCTCATCAAAGGGTAAGGGTAAGGCTGTTTTAAAACCTGCTCAGGAGGAGGCAAGGGGACCTCAAACAAGAAATGCCCGTAGAAGAGCGGCGTTGGAGAAAGATGCTCAAATGAAGCCTGTAAATGGAGACTCAAGTTCTGAGGTATGCTGTAAATGCTATTATAATATTTTTATTTTTATGGATAGATGAACAAATGCTCTTCAATATGAAGTATGCTAGGCATGGTGTTCCATTTTGTCTAACTGCATATCCGCATGATGAGTGTGCCATGAATGTCTCTCTCTGCTAGCTTTGGTGCGTTGTAAAAGCAGCTTAATCATTTCTTCCCAGTTGGTAGCCACGTGCACATATTTTCACGTGCACCATCACATACTCCTTCCAAATTAACTTGACATTCAACCCAGGTGCCTGCATTTTGAGTGAACCATTTTTCGAGATAAGAGTACCCTTGCAATTCTCTAAGCTTACGTTACATGCTGCTGTCTGCTTTCCCTTTCCTTGATCTCGTTCACCCCTACACCAGCAAATACTCCTTGACATTCTTGCTCAGCTTGAATTGCAGCATTCATACTCAAGACTTACAAAGGAGGAAGAAGTTGGGAATAAAGAAGATGGGAATAATTAGTAGGGAGTACGTACTTCATTCTGAACGGCAGGGGGTGTTAAATTTCCTTTTAAACCATCAGTTCCAATGCTTCTGCCCCTAATATGTTCATTGATTTAGGTGATGCCACTCTTAAATGCTTAGAAAAGTATAGTAATAGGTCTAGGCAGTGGCTGACACTTAGTGGGTTGGATGATGGAGATTTCACAGGATTTCCTCATGTTCTGGTTTTTAATATTTACAAAAGATTGTTGGAAAATTTTGCTCCCTAACAGGTATTTCTGCAGAAGAGATGTGTGAGACCTAGTAGATGTCTGTTGCCAGTAAAAAAAGGAGCTAGGATATGGTATCTCCATGCTGGTGTGGTGGTGCCTAATTGATAAGAGGTTGGAGAAGTTTCTAGAGCGGCTTATTGGAAGCAACGGAGACAGATTTCTATGTGCCCTTGTTATTGAAGGAGATCTAGGGATCAAGAAGCTGAAAATTTTCAGTCAAGCTATATTGGAATATGACTGAGTTGATGTTTCTGCTGAAGAGACGAGGGAGGTTGCCTTGATATGGAAGTTGATTAGATGAGGACGTTTCTGGGTGATGCAGTATCATGAGCCGGTGATGAATGTGCACAACTTCTCTATCCCATGGAAAGCATTTTGGGAGTCCTATGGTAGCTATTTTGGATGCTGTGCAGCCAAATGCAAAATCGTTACTATTGATATTTGATTTGGGAAGATAAAACCATGTCATTACTTAGGGGGATGATGATGTATGTGGAATTAGGATGGGAGTCGGTGAATCTTTTTCTTGTGGCTTCTCCATTAATGAGTGTGAAGAGAGAGTGTGTGATTTCCCTCTTGGAGTACTTTGAGTGTGTTAGAGATGGAAGAACATGTTGTGGTCGAAGGAAACCGGAAATCTCTTCATGTTGGGAAAATATTTCTTTCCTGTATTTTTGTTACTTTAGGTGGTTGGGTTCGGTAATCCTTTCCTTGATCAATTATTGGTTTTCATGGAACTTCCTTTTTTGTATATGTGAGGCATTCTCTTAATGCCATTTATTGGTGAAGGTTAGCATCCTGTAATGCCACTTATTAGCGAAGGTTAGTACCCTGTAATGCCATTTCCTCTCCTTTCTGTATATGCTAAATCTGTAGGAGTGACTTTAAACCAAACCAAACCAAACCAAACCGAGCCTTATCCCCCAATTAATTGGGGTCTAGGAGTGACTTTACACTTGTAAAAAAGGATTAAAAAAGGGAGAAAACTTTAGGGGTGACTAGTGACTACTGACTAGCAAGTGAGGCCGCTTCTGAAAACTGTCTCCATGGCTTATTAATTGATTTAAAATCTCTAAGGCTTTAAGTTATTACCTGAAACTAATTAGGTGGATTTATCAATAAAGTTCACTTTGTAAATGAGATACAGTGAGATTACTGGACATTAATCTATCTTTTTTTGTTGCATGAATAGTGTCAGCCATGCTGTATGTACTTACAATGTCATGATTTGCAGGATGAAGAACTGGATATTTCACCTGTTGAGATTGATGATGCATTGGTAATTGAAGATGACGATATATCGGATGAAGATGATGATGAACATGATGATGTATGTCCGTGAAATGTTTTTCCTTATATCTGGGCATCTCTTATTTTTCCTGGATTTGATCAATTTTGGACAAATCAATGTCCTATTTTTCTTAAGTATTTCTTTATATATAATTTCGTTACTAAATGGGCAAGCAATTTTTGGACAGTGGACACTAAAAATAACTGGAAGAGATCGCTAAATTTAAGACACAGAAGCTTTTATTATTGTCAAGGCTGGGATGGTTTGTTGGTATCCAGACGTGCTAACTTTCAAATGACGAGCAAAGAGGATTTGAGGGTGGCTAATTCTTAGTTTATAATTGCAAGGTTGACCAGAGATCACCTGGTTCTTGTTTGGCAATACCATCCCATGCCAAATTGAGAATTAATTGGCAGAGGATTAAGTTCTGGAAGATGAATGCTTTGTGATAGTAAAAAACATAGATCTGCTAGTTCTGCTGTTCCACCCTCACAATTTCTTACTTGTCATTTTCAGGTACTTGGAGATGATTCTCTTCCCGTATGCATGCCAGAGAGAGTACATGATGTTAAATTGGGTGATTCAGCTGAAGATAGTCCTGTTGCCCCAGCAGCAAGTGATAGCCACACCAATCCAGCTTCTGGTTCTAGTAGCAGAGCTGCTACAGCTAGGGGTTCAGACTCTACTGACTTCAGGAGTGGTAACTCCATTGGTTCAAGGGGTGCCATGTCATTTGCCGCAGCTGCCATGGCTGGGCTTGCATCTGCAAATGGTAGAGGTTTCAGGGGAGGCAGAGATCGGCATGGGCGCCCTCTATTTGGTTCCAACGATCCTCCTAGACTAATTTTTTCTGCAGGTGGGAAGCAACTTAATAGGCACCTGACTATCTATCAGGCCATACAAAGGCAGCTTGTGCTAGACGAAGATGATGAGGAGAAATTTACTGGCAATGATCTTGTATCTAGCGAAGGAAGTAGGTTATGGGGTGATGTTTATACCATAACGTATCAAAGGGCAGACACCCAGACAGGGTCTGCGGCAAATGCAGCTGGAGCATTGAATGCCACAACGACCTCCAAATCTACGAAGGTGGGGTCTGCATCAAATTCGAGCACCACAGAATCGTCGTTGCAAAGGACATCGCTTCTTGATAGTATTTTACAGGGGGAGCTTCCTTGTGATTTGGAAAAAAGTAATTCTACTTACAATATATTAGCACTGTTACGTGTATTAGAGGGTTTGAATCAGCTTGCTCCCCGATTGAGAGTCCAGGCTGTGACTGACAGTTTTGCTGAAGGAACAATCACGAGTCTTGATGACATTAGTGCTACCGGCATTAGGGTGTCTCCTGAGGAGTTTATAAACAGCAAGCTGACTCCGAAACTGGCAAGACAAATACAGGATGCCCTAGCACTTTGCAGTGGGAGTCTTCCGTCATGGTGTTACCAGTTGACAAAAGCATGTCCTTTTTTGTTTCCTTTTGAGACAAGGAGACAGTACTTCTATTCGACTGCTTTTGGGCTATCAAGGGCTCTATATAGGCTTCAGCAGCAACAGGGTGTGGATGGTCACGGATCAACCAACGAAAGAGAGGTTAGGGTTGGGAGATTACAACGCCAGAAAGTGCGCGTCTCTCGTAACCGGATTTTGGATTCTGCTGCGAAAGTGATGGAGATGTATTCAAGCCAAAAGGCAGTTCTTGAGGTGGAATATTTTGGTGAAGTTGGAACTGGGTTGGGTCCTACTTTGGAGTTCTACACTCTTCTTAGTCATGATTTGCAAAAAGTTGGACTTGCAATGTGGAGGTCAAATTCTTCATCAGATAAGACTTCAATGGAAGTTGATGGAGTTGAACAAAAAAATGTAAAGTCCGTTAGTGATCTTGTCCAAGCTCCTCTTGGATTGTTCCCTCGTCCTTGGCCACCTAATGCTGATACTTCTGAGGGTGGTCAATTTTCCAAAGTTGTTGAATATTTCCGGCTTGTTGGGCGGGTTATGGCCAAAGCTCTTCAAGATGGGCGACTTTTGGACCTCCCAATGTCCACTGCATTTTATAAGCTTGTGCTTGGTCAGGTGGGGAATATACTCACTTTAATTCAGTTCTGATTTGTTGCACCTCAACCTAATGGAAAAGGCCGTATTCTGCCTATTTTGATCTGCACATTCAACTCTCTTTATTCATTGCAGGAGCTTGATTTGCATGACATTCTTTCCTTCGATGCTGAACTTGGAAGGACTCTGCAAGAACTGCAAGCAATTATTTCCCGGAAAAAGTATATTGAATCAATGGGTGGTCAGAGTTATGAACAAATTGCTGATTTACATTTTCGTGGGGCTTCAATAGAAGACCTCTGTTTAGATTTCACGCTCCCTGGGTATCCAGATTACGCTCTCAAACCTGGCGAAGAGAATGTACTCAGTCCCTCCAGAATATGTTTTCATATTTCGTAATCCTTCGGTTTTCCTTTTGGTTCATGTTGATCTTTAGTTTTATTTTTCCCTTCGTGAACTTTTCAGGTGGATATCAATAACTTGGAGGAGTACATATCCTTGGTGGCTGATGCTACTGTCAAGACAGGAATTCTGAGGCAAATGGAAGCATTTAGAACCGGGTTTAATCAAGTTAGCAACTTCCTCTGGACTCTATGGAATTTCATATATTACAAAAGATGTCTTCCTTCATTCAGTGTTTCTCCTTTTGGTGTATTTGATATTAGGCGTAGTATAAATAATGATAATCCAGATAACATCAACAACTATAATAATGATGCCATTACCATGATGTCTTCATATTGTCAGGTCTTTGACATCATGACTCTACAAATATTTTCTCCTCATGAATTGGACTATCTGCTTTGCGGCCGTAGAGAGCTGTGGGAGGTAATTTTATAGCATATGGTTTCCTTGTAACAGGTCACATCTAGTACTTTATTGTTTCACTTGCATGGTTAATGTTAAATCTCTCTTTCTGCAGACTGAGACACTCGTAGATCACATCAAATTTGATCATGGATACACTGCCAAGAGCCCTGCAATTGTTAATGTACTTGTTTTCTTTATTTATCCCAACCCGAATCAGTTGGTCTGATTTAGGACAGCTTTTGATTATTTACTTTGGCTTTCCACAATAGTCATATGGTTTATCATGGTTATGTTCTCAGTTGCTTGAGATCATGGGAGAGTTCACCCCAGAGCAGCAGCGAGCTTTTTGTCAGTTTGTTACTGGTGCACCTCGGCTTCCACCTGGTGGTCTGGCTGTGCTGAACCCAAAATTGACAATTGTGAGAAAGGTAAAGAGTTCTACACGATTCTCTTTGAAGGCCTTAGTGTTCTCTATTGGGAGTCATTCTATTCTTGCACTTTTCATAGAATCATTGCTTGCACGTCATGTTACAGCATTCTTCGACAACTAGTAATACAATGGCCAATGGGACCGGATTATCGGAATCAGCCGATGATGACTTGCCGAGTGTAATGACATGCGCTAATTACCTCAAGCTTCCTCCCTACTCTACCAAGGTAGTGTATTTGGAAAAATGAAGTTCTCGCATTTGAGTTTCTTTGTTATGCTTATTATGCGGTTTTTTATTCCTACTTGCTATTTGATGAAAACAAAGAAGAGAACAAACAGAGAAATAAAAAGAAGTTGCTGGAAAATGGACTTAATTTTTGTTCCATGGTATTCTAGATCTTTATGTGCTGACAATTTTCCTTTTATGAACAGGAAATTATGTTCAAGAAACTACTCTATGCAATAAGTGAAGGGCAGGGATCTTTTGATTTGTCATGAGTTCACAAAATAACCAATTTATTTGTGCATATCACATCGGAATATTGTCGGGTTCGGTTCTCACTTGGGCAATTTCAATGTTGGAAGTAGCTTCTTTTCATGCTCAAATAACTCCCTTTTTTTTTGGTGCTTTTCCTCACAATGGCGGCACTTCTGAGGTTAGTCCTATTTACGTGACATCATGGGCAGGGTTTGGTGCCAGGATGTTCCTTCGTAAATTTCGTTGGATAGTAGTATCTCCCAATTGTTGATTAAAAAATTTCTGCTCTACAATGTTAATTACTTAATTTTGGTAATACGTAGAGCTGAATTTGGCATTCTTTATTCAGGGCTATTGAGGCGAATGATCTGGAAGCTTCTCCGAGGAATTGAATTTTGAGGATATTTTCTCCCGCTGCAAGTGCTTGTAAATAAATAGGAATTTCTGATGATTCTACTCTTGTTTCTACTTGTAACTCTTTTGAGTATTCATGTGCGGGGGATGCAATCGGCCGGCCCTTATTTTCTGCTTATAAATTTAATTGGTGCATTCTGTTGCTGGATATTTTTTCCCAGAATGAATAAGCTAGTGGTAGAAAGAAAAGGAAGAAGGTAGCCAATTTAGTTGTTTATTGGTATGGTACCTATTGATACCAATGTATTTCGGCTTACTGTCTTGTGTAGCTTTTCTGTTTAGTTGTGTAGCTTTCCTATTTAGTGATACATATTGCAATTCAAAACTTTTTTATGTTGTGCAAGGACTTCATTGATAAAAGGAAGTTCCGCGACCAACCTAACAGGGTTCCGGAGCTTGAATCACTGTCCTCTTATTCACTTTCTCGCATGCTTGAATCGCTGTCCTCACTTTCGCTTTCTTGCATCCTTGATTTAGGTCCAATTCCGTAAATTTTTGATAGGGCAATTCTATTTTTTGATCGGCAAGTTGACAGGGGTGTACATCAAGTCGGGGGATGGGGAAGGGGATCCAACCAAAAGTTGGACAAAACCGAAGGGCAAAACCCAAAACACCCGTGGGCCTCAATAACCCAAATAGAAACAACGAAGATCAACCACCCACATCCAAACCAAACCCTAAAAAAATTGTAGCAGCCACCAACCACCAGATCCGACAGGAAAACAACCACCACCAACGGACACCACCATGCCACCACTGGCCACCCGAACGAAGGTGCATCCCGAAGCCCAAGCATAACCACCTGCCACGGATGCTCACCGAGCCGTTAGACGAGAACTGGACCATCCAACAATGGCCACAGTGGGAGCCACGCCAACCATGCCACCCAGCCCCAACCAGAACCCCACACCGGCCATGATCGGAAAACCCAAGAGAGATCCAACCGGAGAGCATGACAAGGGAAGAGAAAGCACGGCGAGGGATAGGGGTAGAAAAAAGGAGACTGGAGAGAGAGAGAGAGACAGAGACAGAGGGAAGAAACCATACCGAGAGCCGACCTCGTCGCCGTCCAAGAGTCCCATGTAGGGCCACTTATCAATTGGTAAAGCAGTTCAAAAACACTCAGACGTGGAGATCCATGACTTCGACGCAGCCACCACACCGCTATCACCGTCCATCTGCCATCTTGATGCCGATAAGATTTGTGAATAAATGGAGGAGAAAAGATTAGATTGAAGGGGGAAGGAGGTAGATAACAGACACAGAGAATCAGATAGGGAGGGGAGGGGAGGGGAGAGGGAGAAGAGGAAAGCCTGGGAGGAGGAGGGAGGCGGCGGCGCCTCCCCCCCAAGCTGCAGCAACCCTAGAAGTAGAAGGAAGTCTCATTCAATTTGGCCGGATTAAGATTTTGTTTTTTGTTAAGGCAATTCTTACTTGTTTATTGTCAACTAATCTACCTCCTGAAATATATGACATTTTTTATCCTTCCTTTTACTAAAGGCTGCATTTAGGAGGGGCTTTCCCTCTTCCCGGTGGTGATCTTACTTTCGATCGTAATTGAGTCTCGACGCGGTGGTGTACAAGTAGCTGCATATCGGGTTTTCCGACGTATCTATTGTCTACGCTTATACTGTCTTGGCTGTTTTTCAATTTCATGACAGACGGTTATATTTTGTTTCTATGCAGATGAGGCAGAGGCATTTGTTTTCCTTTGTGTGTTTTTACTCTTCTGGTTCTTTACATTTTTATTTTGTATCTTGTAATGTACTTTAATCTTTTGTAACCATTTATTTTTAGAGGGAATTAAAGAAATCATCATTTTTTTAGACATCATGTAAGTTCTCATCCCGGTTACTATTTGGGATTATATTTCCATCCTCGTGTGATTTACCATGAAGTTCTCATTTCTCAAAAAAGGGAAAAAAATGGTGGCGTTACAGGCTGTAAAATGGTTGCAATTCATGCTACTCAATTTTTTGTTGCGAAGTCTGTTAGAGCTCAAGTTGTTAGGGCAAACTTCTCGATTTTTTGAGTTTGGTTCATACTTGGCTCGAAAAACTTGGGTGTCTTTTTTTCATTGTAAAATGCGAAAAAATAGTTCGCTTTGTGCTTGCTACATGGTTACGTAAAAACTTTTGTGTTGGATCGAACAAGGGAAGGACTAGCCAAATTTCAACGCGGTAAATTTTTTTAAAACAATAACTCATTGACAAGTTTGAACTTTGAAGTTTGTTTTTGAGTTGGGTTATTTGGTTTCTTGCCTTGCAAGGGAGTCGTATATGTTTTTTTTTTTCCGATATTGTTCAATTAATTCATGCAATAACTCATTTTGGGTTCACTACTATAATCAAAATCATTCATTTGTTTTTAGGACTATGAGTCCCTGTATAGAAAACACACAATGGGCACTCCAAAGGCAAACCTTCGACATATATCGATTAACTTGGTTTTTTGTACAATCATAGCGTTTCCACAAGTTTTTTAAAATGATCGTTCGGATCGTGAGACACTACAGGAATCTCTGTTTGTTATGCTGTTGAGAACTTTGATTATATAAAAATCATGTTGATTAGATCTTCAGATAATTAAATTTCTCGACGAGCTCCGAACAAAAAGGTGAAACAGTGAACCATTAAAAAAAAAAAAAACCTTTTATTATTCATTCTTGTTTGCCAAAAGAACAAGGTATTATTACCATATGAACAAAACAAAAAGATTGAAGAAGAAGCTACAAGGAAAAATTAGCTTTCATAATTACACAAAACATCATAATGCCAGTGGCATTATTACCATATGAACAAGGTACCAAAACCAAAAACCAACCGAAAAAACTGACCCCCTGTCGTGTCATTCTTGAGTGCTAATATATATACCTTAGAACAAAATTATCTAAAAAAATTGTAGCTCACTCAAGTATGTATTCAACCAATCTTTCAATCCCATCCGTCGATCGCAACCGGCAGCTAATCCATCTGATCTTCCTCTAGGCAGAAGCAGATTTACCGCGGCCGCACCTCACTTGTACAGCTAATGTCTTTAAGGGTTCAGAGCATTTGAAATTGCTGTCGAAATTTTTCAGTGGAATTGTGCACATGTTCTTTCCCAGGCAAAGCTATTCAAAAGTGCAATGAAAACAAAACATGTCAAATGTTACAGTGGCATGTTGAACTTATAGTAAAAATATAAAGCAATTTTTACTTTGGTAAAAAACTATGGAGGGAGAGATTTACCTGCTCAACAACTTTCTTGCTGTTTAGGGAATTGCATGGCCCTACGGCAAAGCTCCCGCACGCGCCAGATGGATCGCCAAAGCTTGCGAACGCCACAGACTTGATCACTTTCCCGTCGGGACAAATCAGCTCAGCTTCTGTTTTCGGGTCATCGACTAAGGCCTTCAACTTATCTCCTGATAGTTTCCATGAATCGATGTTTGGCGGGTAGTTTTCTTTTACCACACTGCATATGGTGTCTCTGTTGACATTTAAGACTTTGATTCCTGATGGGTCCCCTCCTGTTTCCTCAAATACTACCAGGAGATTCTTTTCATTTTTCAAGAAGGCTCTTGGAACATGGTACCTGAATATAACAGAACACAAACACATCAACTGAATAATTTTCGCAGAGAACTCGTTTGGTACATGGATATGAAAACTTGTTTTTAAGAATTTGTTTCGCGAAAGGAACTTGAAAATCTTTGTTATTGAGTATTTGTGTTTTCAAAGACAGATTTATAATAAGTGTTTTTGAAAAACTGATTCGAGAATCAACTAGACTTGTCACGATTCAAGCTACGTATAGCTCATTCTGGTACATTACTTACTCAGATTGGGAAGGCTGGCCTAGAGGGGAGAGATAATTCACCCAGTAACGACCGATGCTTTGGCCATTCACCCAAATCATTCCTTTCCCCATAGTGGTCATAAGGAGTGCCACCGGACTATCGCCTTCAGGGGCATCAAAATATGTCTGCAGCAAAGAAATTCTTGAAAATTTTTCTTTTTCCCACTTGGGTTTTTTCTTAAAAATGATAACTCAGAATTTCCACTATCGATTTGTAGTACGAAAAGGTTACAATGGCATTACCTTGTACCATGTGAGAGGTGGTCCTGCTCCTCCTTTTGCTTGACTCCATTGTACTTTCCCCGATCCTTCCTCTGTGTATAACTGGAGTTTTTCTCCCTGTACTCCAACCTGCAAAAGAATCACAAGATTTTGGAATCATAAGTGTGTCGAAGCTTGAATGGAAAGGCTATTCTCTCGGAATGCTCATACCGATGTTTGTTTCACTAAAAAGATTGAAGTTTGCTGACAAAAACTTTATTAGTACCTCTTGTCCCCATTGGTTTGAAGTCAGATCAAGAGTTCCGGCATTCAACCCTTGGATCGTAACAGCTCGAATACCAGCATACCTCTTCTCCATGTAGGCTCCACTATCCTTCATTGTTCAAGAATTTTCTTATCAGTTTGTGTTCTTAACAATTGTAGTAAAGAGAAAAACTACACACAATTCACTTTCTTTACCGGTAATCCAACAGTCATGCCCAAGAATGATAGGTGATTCGTTCCTTGCTTCAAATTTACGGCCTTTTTGAAGACAAAGCTCTTTTCTACGTTGCTTCCGTGTTCAAATCCTGCCAGAAAAGAAGCCATTAGACATAACTTTTGCGGAAATGCATAGGCCACGGTTGATCTTTGCTACAACTAGTGATTACCTATATATTCGCCATTTACAAAACCAACCATTGCATGACCAAGACTAGCGACCACAAGGACCGGGAGAATATCACGGCGCATTGGCAAGTCACCCCTTTGGAAATCTATGCTGTAAGCAGAATTGCAAAACCAGGTCAGATTTCAACTAGTAATATCTACATTTTCCGTTTGTTTTCATACGGTGTGGATTGGAAAACGGGATAGAGCGAATTTTTCGAGATATGTGAATATTACCTGGTGCTGTACCAAGCATAGTCTGATGTATCTTTAGTCAAGTTATAATGCTCCAATGGTTCCCTGCTTCTCATTTGTAATTGCTGCATTTCTGGGATACTTTCTTGTGACATTTCCCACTGAAGATGGCTTGCTTTCTTCGATGGATGGAAGCTTCTTGCATTGTGTTGTGAAACAATCTGTCGTAATAACATCGAAAAACGAAAGAATTAATGTAATTCAATCTCTATTAGCAGATTCCAAATTGGCAAAAAGACCTTTTTTTCTCAATGTAAAATTTTCAAAGTGCTCAAAGTTGATGAGTTTCAACGTTACCGATTGTGTGTTGTAAACAACAGTCTTGCAATCAGGGAGGATACTGATGGATTTAGGAGGAAGGTAATAATTCTGGCCCCTGAAATTAATAGTTGCAGCATTCTGGGTATTGTTGTTGTTCAAGAAAGCAGCACAAGTTTGGGTTCCGGGCTTCTCATACGTTCGAATCTGATGCAAAAAAACTTCACTTGGTAAGTTCATTTCTATTTCGGTTGCTGTTTTTTCCGAATTAGTTTTTCAGACCACTTCTCAGAAAATCTGTTTGGGGGTTTTTTTTTTTGGAGGGATGATAGGGTACATGAAGAGTTTTCCCGAAAATGTCCAGGAAAGAGAAATGAACGGTTTAGACAGAGGAGTGTCCTGGACGTTTTCGGAGAAAGTTTTCCTGTTTCCTAACATTTTTGAAAATTTTGACACGAGTTTTTAAGTATGTTACCATATGCTTTCATGTATATAAGAACAGGTTTCTCAATCTTTCAGAACAGTTTACTCAAACGTGCGCTGAAAACTCTTATAGCAAAAGGACCATTATAACATCTTATAAGGAAATTAAAATGCTGCAGACATAGACGCAAGGACACAAATGTGTCTGATTTTTGATGGTCTCGCATGCATCATGAGGAACCCACGTGCATCCGACAGTTTGGGATCTGTGCCTCCGTCTGTGTCCGTAGTATTACTCATAAGGAATGTTTACCTCTATATCGTTACTTATCCTTTGAACACTAGGAACCCCCCAAAGCAAAGCCTTCTTGCATAATCTTAAAGCCCTGTGCAAGTCCGTAAGGTGACCATATTTTGGTTCCCTCGGCAAAGCTAGAAAGAAAAAAAGAACAACCAAAACAAGACTGATTAGATGTTTTCCATGGCCTTATTTTTGCCATTGGATTTCAAATTTGGAAATTTTCTAACCAAATTCGTCGAGAGGAGCTTCATCGTAGTATCGAGTTGTCACGAAAGATGAACTTGTTCTGCCAAAATTTGTGCCGCCATGGAACTGAAAAAGACACCAACACAAAATAATGATCTTGAAAATGATGCGGCTCAACTACAGATCTCGGTGGCTTTCTCATGATCCAGATATCGCTAATTAACCTAACAGATCTATATATCAAAATGAAAATACAAGTATTTTGAGTCCATATTTTTAGAAAACAGTCAAGTACCATGTAATAATTGTTGAGAGTTCCGTTTTTAGAGAAGAATCGAGTAACCGCATATGCAATATCTTCTGCTGCTCTTTGAGCTGGTGGATCTCCAAAGACTCGGTACCTGTTGCGACGAATTTCATGAGTACCTCAATATACAATGACAAGAATCAGCAGAAAAACACATTGTAGCTAATGGAAGAAACAAACCCATATCATATGCTAAAAGTGAAAAGTTCAAGCCATTGAGTTGTGTACTTACTGTGCAGTCCAGTTCTCAGTCCACAGAGAAGGCTTATTGGGGCCATTTGGTCCAGTGAAAGTTTCTCCACACTGCCTCCCATTGCATGTATTGATCTGTTTCAAAGCCAAGAGCATTAACACGAGTGAAACAAAAGGTTTAGAGGAAAATGTATGGATATGGTTACGATGGAATACGAGAAAGAGAAAACAAAGCCGTCTCACAAGAACACAAAAGATTCACGTGGTTCCCCAGAGGAAATTCACTATGAAACAGGATAATGCAATGAGCAAGTAACTCTCACAAGAACCCTATAGCTCCAAAATACCAGTAACGAATCAAGTTAAAATACCCGAAAATAACAAACAAGTTGGACCAAGCACAGGCAGGGTAGCAAACTTGTGATATTCAGAATCCGGTTGAATTCGAGACACCACTCACAACACATTTATATGTGTAGAGATATACATGTACATGAAGTTTGATACATGAGAGTGAAAATCAACTTACAACTGGACCAGGGGCATCCATTTGCTTGCACATGACCCATGGGACTCCTGCGTCAAGACCCACAGCCATATTTGCTGCCCACTGGATGTATCGAGTTCCTGATTCCTTATATACCGTTTGAACACTGTTGTATTCATTTTCAATCTGCAATATCAAACCAAACAGAGCCTTAAGTCCCAATCAATTAAGGGTCGAATATAAACATGAGATGGCGTGTTATAAGGATCACAAGAGTGGACTAAACCTGTGCCATAATGATGGGTCCTCCTTGAGGGGCAAACAACTTTTCCTTTTTCACCATACTAATGATCATCTTGGTGTATTTTTCCATGTGATACTGCAAGTGGGAAATCATTAGTTTCTGCTTAGCAATTTGTTTTCACACTTTCTTTTAGGCTTGTTTGATTGACCAGATTAGAACTTGCACACAACGGAAAAATCCAATGATTATTACCTTGAACGGTTCGTTATCAGAGCGGAATGTAATATTTGGGACCTCTCTCAGCCAGTAGGGAAATCCTCTGCTCAATTTTTCAACATCTTAATTAAAAATTCCAAAATAAAATGAGAAAAAAATAATAGAAATAAAGAAATAGGAACTGAATTGTACCCATGATTCCACTCTGCCTCAATGAAGGGTCCCACCCTAAGAGTTACATACAAACCGTGATCACCAATCATTTTGATGAATTTTATGAAGTCATAATTGCCCTCAAAGTTGAACTGCATACATAGATACCAACATTGAGTTAACAAATGAAAATCTTTTCATTGGAAGAAATAAAGGGGCAAAAAAGGGAAAAAAAATAACCTGGCCTTCAATAGGCTCATGAAGGTTCCAAAATACATAGGTCTGGATCACATTCAAACCTCCATCTTTAGCCTTTTTTATAAGATCTGGCCACATCTACATAGAAAGCAAAACAAAAACCTTAAATCCTCTCCTTTAGGTAAATAGACCTAAAAATTCCATTTGGTAATTAAGTGACAAAAGAATGTAAAAAATTGAGAAAAAAAAAGGAAATAATTATGTTTTCCGGTCGTTGCAACTTAAAAAGTAAGTAAATAAAACATGCCAGCAAGAGATATGAATGACATTATTCAGTCTCCGTTTCGTTTATCACCAAGACACGCTAGTTTTGGTGACGAGAGGGAGAAAAACTAGAAGGGATGTTATTGAGTTTTCCCTCTCTTCGTTTCATGTCTCACCAAATCACACTATTTTTTTGACGAAAAACGAAACGATCACAGAATGTGAAATGAGTGAGATTTGTCTTTCTTCTTTCCATCTCTCACCTAATCACAACATTGAGAAGGGAAGAAAACATGAAAGTGATATCATCGAGATTTCCGTATCTTTCTTTTCATTTCTCACCAAACCACAACAATTTTTTTAAATTACCCCCAAAAAAAAAAAAAAACACAACATTTTTTAATGAAAAGAGAACAAAACCCGAAAAAGATATCAATGAGATTTCCCTATTTTCTTTTCATTTCTCACCAAATCAAATTATCCTTCGCGGGAAACAAAGATAAAAAAACGAGACAAAATCTTTTCTCTTTATTTCTCACCAAATCACTCGAATCAAAACAAGATTAATCAGAAAAATCACCTCGGGAGGACTCCGGGGATAATGAATAGAACCAGAGAAGAGAAGTTCTCTTGCACCATTGATGATCAAAGACCTTGCATCATAAGTAACACTCTTGCCACTCTCCCCATTGCAAAAAACAGAACATCCCAAAAACAACAAAACAACCCCCAGAATTCTTGCTGCCATTTTTTCCTACTTCTTCTTTTATCAAAAACCAATCTCTTTTACAGAGCTAAATGGGACCTCTTTGTCCTTAAGCTGCTAATAGCAGGAGGAGGAGGAACCAAGAAGCTGGTTTGATGTATGCATACAAATACCAGTGTTATAGGGGGGATGAGAGAGAGAAGAGAGAGAAAGGAATGGTAAATATAAGGCCTCCACGGAAATTTTGGGAAACTAGTAGTTTCTTTGTTTCTGTTTTTGCAGTTGGTTATTTCCATTCTTGGCTGTGGTTTCTTGTTTCAGATCTCTCTCTCTCTCTCTCGTAAATATTCCATGGTCTTGGGGCACTCCCTCTTGGTACCCGACATTCTTATTCACCACACATTGTGGTGAATACTACAGAAACGTGTGGTGTATAAGAGTGTTAGAGTTTCACGTGGCGGTGCTACGAGTGACGAGACCATGGAATAATTGGTCCACGTGCTCTATCTCCACATATAATCATATATCATTGCCTTATATACATTTCTATTATTGGAATTGGGAGAGGAGTGTGGGGTGTAACGGGTTTTTTGACCTAGTAAAACTCTACCGAGAATTCGCAAGTGGCGGGAAGTAAGCTAGTGGTTTAGGATCCTCTTTTCCAATTTTATGCTTTTACTTTTCTAAGGACACACATGTCCGGGCCGGGCACGTATTCAGGCATAGATGTATGAAAGTGTTCGAGAAGTACAGACCCACATGCATCGTTTGGGTTGAAAATCGTATTAATCGGAATAGTTTGATATGGTGTTTCTATTTTATTTTATTTTATTTATAGAATGCACTTATATTGAACATGCAAAGATTTTAAATACTGATTCATGCATAACCTTATTTCTTAACAAAAAAAAGTGCTTAAAAAATATACCATCAATTGATTACTCGGTGAACATCGGGCGAGTTTCCACTATATTTTTGACCTGGTGTAATTTTTGGCTATTTTTTACTTTTCACAGTTTTTGTTTAGCTTTTTGTCGTAATTTTTGGAATTAATTGTTCGTCTCGAGGAGAGAAATCAGAAAAGTTTGAAAACGTAGACCGAAGTTGAAAAAGGCTCATGTAAACGACACTAAAGGCAAAAAAAATACCAGTTGTTTAGTATTTTTTTCGTCTTTATTAATGAATTTTTTTCCTTTTGGTCATAATTTTTTACTTTTTAGACTCCTCTCGTCGAGACGGACGGATATTAATCCAAAAAAAAAAAAGGAAAAAAAGAAAAGACTAGGGGTCATTAAAAAAAGAAAAAGAAAAAAAAGGGGTCATTATTTTCCTTGAACTTGCCCAAAAGGATTTGGGAATTTCTTCATATATTATTATTTTTCATATGGTTCCCTAATTGAAGGCATTGAAGAGGAAATGAAAAGGGGATGGAAATTTTGTAACATCAGAATGGTTGAGATTTGAGCGACAATTGCATCACCATTTTGAAAGCCTGGACTTTAAATCTTGTAATATTCTCTGATTTACTATCTATATTTTTAATGATTTTCTTACTATTATCGAGTGCAACAATAATTTGTTTTTTAATAAGACGTTATCATGATTATTAGCATAGATTTCATTGGTCATCAGCTGTGGGAGCGGATCCGCTGTTCCGAACCTCCTGTCTCATCTCTCTGTCTTGTCCATCCGAGCAATCAACGGCTCAGATTTCATCTCACCCTAAACAAATCTGAGCCATACACATTCATTTGCGAATCTGAGCTGTCGAGTACTCAAATGGACGACTCGGATGAACGAGCTAGACACGGAGTCGGGACAGCAGATCGGCTGGTTTTTGATTCAGAGAAGCCATTAATTTATGGGGGAAAAGTATCCGGTACACACTCCTTTATCGATTTTTTGGTGGCTCATTTTACGTATTTTGTGGCTTATTTTATTTTTGTGATGATTTACGAAATATTTATGGCTCAAAATACCAAAAAAGGCATAGCATGCCAAAAATCGAAGCTTTTGTTCTTGGAGGATTAGATACATACTGCTAGATGTGCATGCGAGTCGTGGAGACTAATCACGAAAGCAATTCATTAATGTAAGACTAAAAGTGAACAAAAGGGTTGCCTTAGGCAAGTATGCAACATTACATGGTCCCCTTACACTATTATTATTTGTGTGTGTGTGTGGCTGTTTTAGTTTTTCACACAGATAAGTCATTTTCTCACGTACATCAACCAAAAAAGTTCAAAAACCCAATAAGGCAAAGTTAGTGAAACAAGCGAACCCACTTTGCATGATGGCATCCGAAGGCGGATCTTTGTCGACCAGGTGGGGTTGTTTTAGCCTACCTTTTTTTTTGTGGGTAAATAGCAAAAACACCTCCTCATCTATCACCGTTTTGCAGAAACACCCCCTCATCTATAAAAATAAGCACTCACACCCCTTCATCTATGAACCATTAGCAGGGACACCCCCTCCGCGTCATTTCCGTCCATTTCCTTAATAGAATTAGATAAAATTACGTGATTGTCCCTCTCTCTTATTAGGGCAAACACCCAAACACTTTTCATCTCTCCTCCAACTCGATCAAACACAAGCCAAAACGTCTGCACTTCTCCCTTTCTTGATTTCTCGATGAAATCGAAGGTCATCAAACCCAAACCCTAATCGATCTCTGACCTCCGTCCATTCTCCATTTCTAAGCACGATACTCCATTATCTCAAAACAGGTAATATTCTTCCAAACTCCAATCTCGATTGCTGACATCTCTTCCCCTTTATAGCATTTTTTTGTATTGGGTTTTGTTCCAAACGATTATTTTAGGGTTCCACTGTAATTGTTTACAATATTCATCAATTGTTTACCATATTCACGCACTGTGGTCCCTCCTCGATTTTTTTTCCGAAGCATGCATGTACTGTGGTCTCCACTAACTTTACCCTAATTTTTCATTTCTTCTTGAAGCATTCCTTTAGCATTTGTTTACTGAAAAGTGAAAACTTTACCCTAATTTTAAAGCATTTTACACTTTGTCAACTTGTTTTTATACCCCTTGTACTTTTTCAGGGTCAATGGAGGAACCCAATATCACCATTCTTATACATTTTGAGGGAAACTGGTGGAAAAACCCCAAGTGTCTTACACTAGTGGAAGGGTTACAACATCAAGGGTAAACAATAATAGGTTCACATATGTTGATTTACTTGACACAATTGGGGGGAGGACGAATAGAAGATAGACCCAAAATCTGGGTTGGATGTCTGTTATATAAAAGAAAGAGTGGAGGGGAATTTTTACTCCAAAATGAGAGAGTATATGTGTCTCAAAATATGTTGTAATCCATTTTCCATCCAAAAAATGGACGGAAATGACGCGGAGGGGGTGTCCCTGCTAACGGTTCATAGATGAAGGGGTGTGAGTGCTTATTTTTATAGATGAGGAGGTGTTTTTGCAAAACAGTGATAAATGAGGGGGTGTTTTTGCTATTTACCGTTTTTTTTTAAGCTTAACCCATTCTAAATGAACACCCACCCAAAAACAAAATGAACACCTATTAAAAAAATTACCCACAAATCGATCTCCTTTGAACAACTCAACATGTCAAAATCGGCAAAGTTCTTTTTGCTTATGTCCATAGGAAAAGATTATGTTATTAAATGCAGAGCACTAGTTGGTGTGCTGAGATTTGTACTTATATTGTTAAATGCAGAGCACTGGGTTAGTCCATGGTAAATTAGTGTCCTGGATTCCTCTTGATGGCATATTCCCCTATTCCTTTTTTTGGTCATATCGTAATCTCAAGATAAGATACATTATAGGAGTTTCAAAAACTCCACCTATGCAGTGACTCACATCCAACAACAACTAGGAGTCTTCGTCTCCTTCTTTGGAATGTCATTCTTCTTCATTTCCCACCCTAGCCGTCGTTCCTTGACAAGATGGCTCGAGTTAACAATTTAAGGGAGGGTTAGCAACTATGAAATGATGCATTTTTGTCATATTTGGTGTAGCCCTCTCAACCACCACCTTTTTTTTTTTGGGCAATTGGCTGCTTTGGCTCAAGCAGTATCGCAATCAAAGCATTGCCCAAAGATATAAGATGTGTGTAATGTGTATAACCACCACGTTTTTTGTATGCAAGGAGTTGGAGTGGTTCAAAGATGTCTATCTCACTCTCACTGTGAGTCCTCATAGGTAATTCCAAGGGACACCAATGCTAACAAACATGAAAAAAACCAATTATATAACTTTACATTTGACGTTCTCTCATATTTTTCCGCACAACATGCAACAACACAAGTAATTCTGTCACGTCCCGTCGTCTCTAGACTCCTTGATAGGGATCACGACATGTGACCAACCAAGAAGGACTTCATACTTAACCAAATGGGCTCAAGAATAAAGTGTTTTAAATAAAATAAAAAAATAAATAAACATTTGCGGAAGCAGTTAAAGAAAACTTCGATTAACTTATGGAGTCTCATAATAAAAGTAAGTACAACTTAACATTCCTTTGGCTAAATCCAAAAAACTGGTTTTTTGGTTTTTTTCGTTTTGTCCTTATTCAAAAAAAAAAATTGCATTTGTTAGTTTTCAGTCGATTTTTTTGTGGTTTTTTGGATTGTCTTGACGAGAGGAATCTAAAAAGTATAAAATTATTAGCCAAACTTAAAGTTTTGTCAATAAAGACGAAAAATGGAAGCAAAAACCGATTTTTGGGATTATTTTTCGTCTTTATTCACAAAACTTTAAGTTTGGTTAATAATTTTATACTTTTTAGATTCCTCTCGTCGAGACAAGCCAAGAAACCACAAAAAATAGACCGAAAACTAACAAATGAAATTTTTTTTTGAATAAGGACAAAACGAAAAAAACCAAAAAAGTCAATTTTTTGGATTTAGCCAAATTATCCAGTCCATAACATATAACTTACATACACCACTTGTAGAAATATATGCATCATTGTCCATAAAGGAGACTATTACAAAACATGTCCAAAATGCAAGTCTTCATTTCTATATGCAAAACACTTCATGAAGTCAAATTGCACAAAATATCGTACTTTCTAACTTTCATAACCTATCATACTCCATCGCCTTAAATTGATAAATAAACCTTCAGCTGAAAGCTCATACTCTAATTTAATTTGGATTTTGAAATAAATAACACATATAAACCAAGGTTTTGCACATTTGAACTAGGTCTTGAGAATTTTACTACATAAAGAGAACTCATATACACGTGGTGTCAAAATTACCCAAAAATTTATGAGGTCAAGAACTATCTTTACAAAATAGAAGAACACAAACTATGAATGCAGAATTATACGTAATCGTTACAGAACGCAGTTTAGTATGCCAATTACTGAAAATTCATTTATTTGAATTTTGCTCCAACTTTTGGACATAATCAAGTAGACACATGTGGGTACCTCTCATAAAAATTATAGAAAATAATAAGATAGGGAACTCGGTTGAATTCATTAAAAACCGAAGACAAAAACACAGATTCAACATCTACAACAAAACAAAGTATAGTTTGGTGTGTGATGAAAATTTTACACAGTGTATAGGACTCATAGAGGAACATACCATAAAAAATTCGTAATTTTTGGAGTTGATTACCTATGTCTAAAAATTCGTGACTTAGGCCACAAAATCTAGCAAATCTCCAAATAAATTTTCATCGAACTACTCTAGAACATTACTAGGGTTTTCGTCCTTATTCTTCACGTGATCACCATAGATGCAAATGCAATCTACATGAATATATGCACATATTTTAAGATTCATATCAACACAAGAAAACTCACAAATTCTAGGTTTAGATCATGGCTTGAGAGCCTTCTAGATTTCTTGAGAGGAAGTGTGAGAGAGGGAGAGAAATAAAGTCAAAATGAAAGAGTGATAGGAGAGGGCTGATTTTCTCTCCTTAACTGAAGGATAATTCTAGAATAAGAGTTCTCTAATTATAAATTAAACCCTCACTTAACATTCTCATCACATAAGGACCCAAACATATTTACACATTTACCCATAGCCTAATTTATGGACATGTATCTATTATCTTAACATAAAACACATAAGGGCTAATCCTCAGGGAACTCTATTAGACTTTCCGGCCCATGTTAAGATGCTCGGCCCTTACAACAGTTCTTACAATATATATTTCTTACTCAACACTTTATTTTTGCTAGGGATATTTATTTAAGGCAACTGTGATAAAGTTAATTTTTTTTTAACGGCAATATAATAATAAAGTTATTAAATCACCCAAAAGTCTAAGTGATATTTATTACATGAAGTGGACGACAATGTAGGATGTTACAAATAAAAATAATGCAATAATTATTTATTTATTTATTCCCAACCGCTCTTTTTCTATATTAATAGTTCTTTTATCTGAATTCCGACGTGAACAAATTAAAACAATAAATTTAATTTGTTAGAGGCCTACCTTTGAATGACTAGAAGGGTAGCCAAATTTAGCCACCGCCTTAGCATTTGCTAAAGTTAACTCATGCACTAACCTATTCATCTATCCATTACAAGATAAAAATAGTTAAATACTAGCTAAAAAATTAACTTCCCACACTATAGAGTACTTAATTCATCCATAATGGATGCCTTGTTCATTTTGGTTTTCAAGAATCGGTTTTCTCAATTATTATTCAATTATTATCCCTATTTTAAATATTATTTTTATTTTTCTCTCTATCTCTCTCCAATCATTAATACCTATTTTTTTAATTATTATCCTATTTTTTTCTCTAATCATTACAAAATCAAAACTCAAAATCCAAACCAAACACAACCGTCATAACACTAATTTACTTCAGTTGGTTTTATTCCCATAAACCCAGCGTAAGTAGTACGAAGTACTAATTATTAAAGGTTCTTGTAAGAGTAGACCAAACCAAAACAGAGCACAGCAACTGCGGAGGAGCGGCAGTGGAGGTGGTCGTGAACACGAAGTCGTTGACCGGAGATTTTCCTGGCGAAGATAATGAGCGCGTCGAGGTTCATAAAGTGCGTCACAGTCGGCGACGGAGCTGTGGGAAAGACTTGTATGCTTATCTCCTACACTAGCAACACCTTCCCAACTGTGAGTAACTTTTTACCCCCAATTTTTTTTCTCATTTCATCAATGCTACTTCTCTTTTTTAGCAAGAAAATCAAGGGTTTTCTATGTAGGTTTTTTTTTTTGGGTGCAGAATAGTGTTTGGGTTTTGTGGGTTTTTTTTTAGTTCTTGAGCAAATGTGGGAAAGGAATGGGTAATTACGTGCCCTAAATATTGGGAATATATGGTTTCTTGGTTGATCAAGCAAGAAAAATGAGGGGTTTTGCATTGTTTTTTCGATTTGATTTTTTTCTTGGAAGAACATAATTTGCAGTTTGTGGCTACTTTTAGTTCCTGAGCGAATGAGGGAAAAGAATGGCAATTTGGGTGCCTTATGATTCGTGGTTTTGTTTTTTCTTTTAATTCTGAAGGAGACATGGAAAGGAAAGTGAATTTGTAAACTAAAATTTTCGTTTTATTGTTTCTTTAGTCTATCAATGCAAGAAAATTGACGTCTCTCAAGAACAGTCTTAGGTTTTTGTGGATTTATTCTAAGCACATGAGGGTAAGAGAAGGAATTTTGTGTGCCCGAAATTGAACAAGTTACTGGTTGTTTGGTCAATCAAGCAAGAAAATTGGGCCTTTCAAATTGAGTCTTTTCTTTTTGTGGCTTCTTTGTAAAATGAGGTGGGAAGACGTAGTTTTGGGACCTAAATTGAGCAAATCAGAGTTTTTGTTGGTCGATCTATGCAACAACTTGAAGGAAAACGCTTGTTTAAATTTCCGAGTTTTCCGCGAATATACCGGGCAAAAAGACCACTCTATGAAGCACGGGTACTTCTAAAACCCCAATGTACTCGTACCCGTACCATACCGGGTACTGGTACGTCATGGGTACTTATAAATACGTACCGAATACTCTGAAAACATACCGAGTACTTTTGAGTTTCGGGTACATCAATGGGTACTTTTCTGGGTTCTTTTGGGCCTATTCGTAAAGATTTAAAAACTTTAGGGGTTCTGCGTGAAAAAAAAAAAACTCAAATAGCTGGCCTCCATATTCAATACTCAATGCAATAAAGCCATAAACTGAGGACCACGACTCAAGTAGGACACCACATTATATCCAAGGAGAGACTAGGTTGTGGGACATTGCCGGAGATGCATTTGATTCAATGGGGGGTGCTGGTATTCTTGAAATCGTTGATCTTTCATTTGATGAGCAAGATATGGAAGTTGTGTTGTTTACAGATGAAGTTGATGAAGTTCAAGATCCTTAGTTCTTAGGACTATTTTCTCTTTCTTTTTTTGTTTTGGAGTAGATTTAAGGGTTGTCGGTATGTACTAAATCTGTAAAACGACATTGCATTGCTCTGATCTAGGATTCTAGGCACGTTGAACTTGATGTATGAACTCTTATTCTCTTAACTTTTATTTATGCTGTTTTTTGTTGGCAAATTAGGTTTATTTAGTTTATGCAATGGAACATAGTAAAATAGGAAAAAATAAAATAAATTACACTGACGTACCCAACCGTACCCGTACCCTACTTTTTTTAGGTTTTTGCCGTATCGCGTACCCGTAACCATGCTTCATAAGGACCGCTTCTGTTTTGCTATTGGTGAAATCAGGCATTGGTTTGATCTCAATTGCTGTTTGTTTGGCAGAAAGAGGAAAAGAATAGATTTTGAACAATTAGGGTGATTTTCCTCTTGTAAACTAGGGGTGAAGCACAAGAATGCTTTTTTAAGTGCTGCTCTCAGTATTCTGGCTTCACTATGGAAAGGATTTCGAAAGAAAACTTGTATTGAAAGGCATTGCATTGCAATTTGCAACTTCGAAAGAACACTTGTGCTCATTAGTGAGATGCTCTGATTCACATGAATGAATGAAGCATGGTAATGAGCACAAAAATTGATTTGAGTCTCTAGGCCTGCCCTCTATGATGCCTTTCGGCTTTGATTTGTGGGCATGGTTCTGCAGCAAAACGTCTCTAGCTCCTTGGTTCTTAGAGGTTTAGGTGGTATCCTGAGAGTAGCCACTTTGTGTATATTACCAAAGGTTGGGTCTATTTCCAATCATCCCCCGCCCAACCCCCAATGATTGGGTAGAAGGGTTCTGTTATTGTTGTTGATGTTTTGGTTGTGTGTATAACTGTATATTTTGTGGTCGTGTCCCTTTTTCCGATGGATAGATCATGCTATATTCTTTACTTGGTATAGGAAGCTAGAAATGTATTCATATGAATTTTCATTCTAATGGTGGCAATTCTCCTGCTTTTTTTCCTATAACAATATAGCTATTTTAGCTTCTAAGAAATGGTAATTAACTCAAATTTTTTTTAAAAAAACCTTTTGTGCAATGGCAACAGGATTATGTGCCAACTGTTTTTGATAATTTTAGTGCAAATGTGGTGGTGGATGGGAGCACGGTTAATTTAGGGCTGTGGGATACCGCAGGTAAGCTTGTTTGGCTCCGTGATTACGCCCTTTTCTTCTTCGTTGTCACTTTTAATTGTGCTGGATTTGACCCTTTTTATTTTTGGGAAAAAGGTCAAGAGGATTATAATAGGTTAAGACCTCTAAGCTATTGTGGGGCTGATGTTTTTATACTTGCATTCTCTCTCATTAGCAAAGCCAGTTATGAAAATATATCGAAAAAGGTAAAGCTAACTTTCCATTTAAATTTGTACTATCTTTTTTTAACATTAGCTAGGTTACCCTATGATGAGTCGTATGCTGACGAATGCTTTTCGTTTCTGTTTCCAATGTTCAGTGGATTCCTGAATTGAGGCATTATGCTCCTGGGGTCCCAGTGGTTCTTGTTGGAACAAAACTTGGTTAGACTCTCTTAACCATCCTTTTTATCATTCTAGTGTGGTGCTATACCCGTGCTTTTCCACATTTACCTTTAGAATTTCAGTGCAATTATTTTCACGACAGTGTAGCTCTTCTTGCCAATGACAGCAAAGTTAGTTATATGTGTTACTTCTGAACTCCAAATTTAAGTATCTTAAAGAACATTGTAGCTCTTCTTGCCGATGACAGCAAAGTTAGTTATATTTGTTGCTTCTGATTCTCTGAACTCAAAATTTAAGTATCTTAAAGGACATTTTCGTATAAGGTGAGTTTCTCGTGACGGTTTGTTTTTGTTTACATATCATTAGAATTGCATCTCTGGTAGAGAGAAAGCGACGATTTTGCACTTGGACCTGGAATAAAAATAATTTTTTTCAAGGGAATAAATAAAAATAACTTGTTTTATCCAAAATTAAGAGCTTCGTGAAAGTTAATATGCAAATGATTTTAAAAAATGAGTTTACGTAAACATAAATGACAAATGATTATGGTTAAGTATATCTTCTCATAGCTTAATGGAACTGCTCTTACTTCTTATATGCGTGGGTGTTGTTTTCCTGGGGTAATGCTCTCGGCACACTATGCTTCCCATATGTTCTTGACTGACAATTACATGTTTTTTTCAAGGCTTTCCCCTTGTTTTCTTTGGTTGGTTAATAAAATCTTGTTCCAAAAAAAATAAAAAAAAATGTTAGTCTGTTTCCCATACCAATTCTCTCTTTTTGTATGCGTGCGTGCGTGTGTGTTGCATTTTTGGTCACCGTCACATATCATTGAAATTTGATGGATGTAAATCTTACTACCGTCAAGCCACTTTAACATCAATGGATGGGATAGCTTCATCCATTGATGAGCAAATTTCCATTGTGATGAACTTAAAAAAACAACTAAAATGACATTTTTGAAGTAAACATATACTGGCTCTAGACCTAATGGCCTCTGATTTTGCTTCTGGTAGATCTTCGGGAAGACGAGCAATTCTATGCAGACCACCCTGGTGCGGTGCCCGTTACAACAGCTCAGGTATATCTACTGCTTCAGCTTTCTATCTTCATGAAATAAATCCTGGCCATTCCACCATATATCATGTTTCCATCTGCTGTGCCTCCACCATTATTCTTGCGTTGTAGCCCTCCCAAGTGAAGGCTTGACTTTCTACTTTCTTTTGAAGGGAGAGGAACTGAGAAAGCTGATTGGAGCTGCTGCTTATATCGAGTGTAGTTCAAAAACCCAGCTGGTGATAAATCTTAGTTTTAACCCTTTTTATTCATATAAAATCATGCGGCAAACCTCACTATTGATTTTATAGTACTTTTGAGAATTTTGGTTTAAAATTACAGAATGTGAAGGCTGTATTCGACGCAGCTATAAAGGTGGTGCTCCAACCACCAAAGCAGAAGAAGAAAAAGAAGAAGAAGGGACATAACGCCTGTAATTTCTTGTAAGATTTCCTGCTGAAAGAAAAGGTGACCAACTGGCTAATTACCCATTAGTTTCTTGATCTCTCGGTTATATTTCCACGTTGGGGAAGCAAAAGGCTGTGGTTTATAGGAAGCTCTGTTACAGTATCAAGTGTTTGGTTGTTGCTTTTTCAGTAGTGTGCTGATTTGTATATTGATGACTCAAGATCATGTGTTTTTGTTATGTGCACTACTAGTTTATTTCATGGTGTCCTGTTCTGCTTAATGTATTTGACCAGGTTGTGTGGAAGATCTTTCTATAAGAGACCAAATTGTTTCCTCTCTTGGACACGGCTCGGTTCATTCTTTTTTTGCTGATATATCATTCTTTGTGGTTGCATCATGCATGTGTCTATTTTCTTCTCAAGTATTCTTTGATTTATCTAGATTGGGTAGTCTTGGATACCACACGTGGCACTGAAATGCCCTGCAACACCGTACATTCTTGTCTACTTCTACAAGGATGCGCCGTGTTGGAGGACATTCAAGTACCGAATGAGGTGCCTTAGAACCCACCCACCCAATAATTGTACAGAAGAGTTATCAGTATTTGGAACATTGGGACAACAAAGAAAAATCATTGGGTGCTTTTGGATCATCATAATGTGGGCCGTAACACCTTTATTAGTGGAGGATTCAAGACCAGTATATCAGTCTCATGTAAATATGTGGTTATTGACGGTTTTGAGGTATCAAGTGACGGGTTTTCAATACCACTAAATAATTACTCGACGACAAGACTTGCACCACGTTACTCGACGACGACAAGACTTGCACCACGTCAGGTCACGAGTTATCTCTTTAAAGTTGGTATTTTGTGCTCTTCATTAAATTCAACCGTGCTTATCTAGAACAGTAATAGCTCGTACAATTCGACTTCTACAGAGATTTGTGAAAGGAATAAAGCTGGAAAATTTAAAAGGGAAAAGTAAGGAAAACCGATGGGGTATACTATGGGCTGATCCTCACTTTTGTGGTGCACCGAATGTTGCATCATTTTTTCCTTTTGATTTTGGATTCCATGAAGTTGATGCCTTGAGATATCCATTGACTGGAAAAAGTTGGGCCTGATTCTCTTCCAACGGGTGGTTTGTGCTAAGGACGAATATCTTTTCAAGAAAAGTGATTTGTTTCTGTCGGCTTGTCGATAGACTCAATAGTGATAGTTCCTCCTCATTTGAGTTTTCTTTTTTTATCAACGGTTAGGGGTGTTCAGACAAGCTTACGCGCACCTCGACTAAATTCCTCCCCGGTCTGGTCAAATACAAGCCATTCATGCCCGAATAGGAGATTCACAAGAAATTACTTTATTATAGACAAACCTCAAGAATCGAACCCTGGTCAAATGTGAGGGGAGCAAACCCACCAACCAACCAGACTAACCCTTGAGTCTCCTCGGATTATTCACAAGTATCTTTTCACTAAATTTCAGCCACCCCATTTACAACTGGTGGCCATATATCATTGATATTCTTTTTCTTGTTATTAAAGTAGTTTATGACACTTGCCATATTTGGATCTTGAGTTTTATGGAGTTTGGATGTGATTTTTGGAGGTTCAGAAGGGCAAAAAACACTTGGTACTTGCCTTTAGAATTTAGGACCACCTTTCGAAATCTTAGTGAAAGATTGAATTTGTTATCTCTGCAAGTATCTAAAATCTATGCTCGTTTTAAATACAGAACTAACTCAATAACACACCACATCCTTGTAACTTTGGACCTACTCAGACGACTATCTGTCATTAGATCTTTATTTCCGATTGGCTGATGTAGTTAGATATCGGAATTGGGGATCCTGTAGTACGAAGCCGCAGTCCGTTGATCTCGGTAATCAATGGCTTGAATTTCATCTCGGTAATCTATGTTTCAAGCCTAAAAAGTCTTTTATAAGCTGTCCATTTCCAATGAAATTCTTGTTTGCTTTCATATTTGAGAACCCTTTGATTCTTTACTTCCACCTTTTTGCTGGAATCTATGCTTGCCTTTACCAGTTTTGGTGTTCTCAAATCAGTGGACCTTCCCGATTACTTCCTGTCAAAATTGATCAGTACCCCTCCACCACCACTTCCATTATATAAACACTGTCTGTTTACTTGAGTTCATAGATTGTTTCTTCTCCTTTGCTTTCCAATACTCCCTGTGTTGGTTTTCTGATCAATTTTCACAAATTGCTCCATTAATGGCTTCAAAAAGAATCTCCAAGGAGCTTAAGGATTTGCAGAGAGACCCACCAACATCTTGCAGCGCAGGTACGAACACATTGGACCGGAGTCCACCAAAACTCTCGTTTGCTTGACTTATTTGTAGCTCGTTCGACTGTGTATTTGAGTCAAGCTCGAATTCAGGTTCGAGCTCTAGGTAACTAATTTAGCCGAGTCGACCTAGTATAAGGTCAGCTCGGCTATTATACACGCTTATGTTATGATAAGAAGGGTGTTTGTTTGGCTCAACACTACAACTTATGACTTTCTTTTCTTCTTCTTTCTTCTTCCTCTAACAGCACAACCTCTTCGATTGACAATTGTTTATCAGGTCCTGTAGCAGAGGATATGTTCCATTGGCAAGCAACAATTATCGGTCCAAGCGACAGCCCTTATGCCAACGGAGTATTCCTTGTGACTATCCATTTTCCGCCTGATTATCCATTCAAACCTCCAAAGGTCTGTATGAAACTTGGTTCTGCTCTACACTTTTACTCACAACGCTTTCATTTTGATTTTGCTTGATCGATCGATTTTTCACCCTTTTTTCTGTCAAAAAAATTTGCAGGTTGCGTTTAGGACCAAAGTTTTCCACCCAAATATAAACAGCAATGGAAATATTTGCTTGGACATACTCAAGGAACAGTGGAGCCCTGCCCTTACCATATCCAAGGTGAGACCTAAATTTTGCATCTTTAGTTTTCCAATCATTTTCTTTGATCTTTGCAAAATCCAAACACGGCCCTAAAGTCTAAGAAGTTTTTCAACTCGGGGGTTGGTCAAGTGCGAGTATGCCAACAAATAAGGGGCTTATCCCCGAAGCTTGCAAGTTCGACTCCCACTGCCAGCAAAAAAACCCTTAGAGAGTTAGAGGACTTCAGTGCTCCGGAATTCGGAGTACGCATAAGCTGACCCGGATACCTGATTAAAGAAAAACTAAGAAGTTGTTTCACCGGTACATTTTTTTTTCCCGTTGATTATTGCAGGTTTTGCTCTCCATATGTTCTCTTCTAACTGATCCAAACCCAGATGATCCACTTGTTCCAGAGATTGCTCACATGTGCAAAACTGATAAAGTCAAGTATGAATCCACTGCTAGAAGCTGGACCCAGAAGTATGCCATGGGCTAGAAACAAAACAAAAAAAAAAAAAAAAAAAAAAATCCTTCCCCCATGTTTGCTAGCTGTTAAATATTCAACATTTACTTTTCAAATTAAGGGTTTTTGAAAAATCTTTCTTCTTGTCCTGTTTCCATTTTGAGGTATTGAAAAGGCCTGTTTGGCTTAGAATAACAAGTCCCTTAAAGGCAGTAATTGTAGTTGGAGCACCTCTTTGCTTGAAATAAAAGCTCGTTCACTATACTTGAGTTTCTCTGTCAATTAATTGTTCAATAATACTGGGGTGATACGAGGTTGTGTTTAATCTGGTCCTCGGTCGCGATCTTGAGTTCGGATCTGGAACTGGGCTCTCTGCCACTCAACCTTGCCCTGCAGGGCAGAGAATCACCATTAGTGTCTTAACGGCTGGTAATGACTAGGGAGGACCGGCCTGGGATGACCATGGAGGCACTCTGATGGTTATGCTCTTGACGGATGAGAGAAAGTACAGAGCTCTTAAGGTGAATAGTAACGTCGTACCTCTTTAGTGTGTAAGTGTACTTTATATAGAGTGACTTAGCTTAGGTCATAAACAAGCTCATGCTAAGCACATGTCGTAACCACTCCTTCAAGTGACGTCATGCATGACGTTCCGGGTGCCATGTAATGGCCATGTGACCGAACGGAATCTCTGGTTTGCACGAGGATTCTGAGTTTCCCAAACGATTTTATCAAAATTTGATAAAATCAAATGAGGAAGTGATTTTTTGATAAAATCTTTTGGAAAACTCAAGTTGGGTTTGCTATATGCCCAAAAAAAGTCCCTAATAGGCCAAACAAACGGGTCAAATCTAGAGCCGGGTCTGATATTTGACGCTCAAACTCGGGCAAACAAACGGGCCCTTAGGGCTTACGATCACTTATATGGCCATACATGATGGATTGGTAAGTTTTTTTTTACCAATCGATCGATAGTTTTATTGCAATAAATTAAGGAAAATCCAAACAAATTTCATGCTGTATCCAAGAAGGAAAATCTCCACTCCAGGACGTCACATGATCAATAGATAGGGCATATTTGGCTGTAACATGAGCCGCCCTATTGCAAGTACGGGAAATATAATGAAAAGAACAAAACAATAAACGTTTAGCTAAAGAGATAGAATCTCTAATGAGGATATCCAAACTAAACTTAGTAGCACTTGTTTCACACAAATTTCGAGTCTGCGAAAAAGACGGAAATATGCTGACCAAAGTTGATTTTATTGATTTGAGAAATTAGGGTTTACAATCTCTGTAACAATTTCTGATGAAAGAAATAATCCTCTGATTCTTCTCTTCAAGAGTTTGATTCGAGGGCTTGATGCTTGTTCTCGAATTGAACGGCGAGATCTTCTTTGGTCTTTGCGAAGATGACGACGAATTTGACGATTTTTGACTTGAGGGTTTTAAAGCTTCTTCTCAAGTTGATTTACTTGATCTTCTTCAATTTCGTTGAAAAAGATGACGAATTGTGATCGTTGACTTGAGGGCTGTAGAGCTTCTTCTCAAAATCGGTCTTTGAGATCTTCAATTTGGTTGAATGAGATGTAGATTTGCAGATGTTGATTTGAGGGCTTTGGAGCTTGGTCTCAAATTGGAATTTGATATCTTCTTCAATTTGGTAGAAGTAGATTGATGACTTGTGGATTTGGCTTGAGCGTTCTTCAGAGTTTTGAAGCTTTGATCTGAAGAGGCGTCTTGCTTGATGTGGACTGAAAGGATTCTGAAGGGCTTTGAAGCTTGATCTTCAGAGCTGATGGAAGCTTGAATGTTCTTCGGAGCTTTGAGGCTTTGATCGAAGAACCGTCTTGTTTGATGTAGACTTGAAGAATTCTGAAGGGCTTTAAGGCTTGATCTTCAGAGCTCTGGAGCTTGGATGCTTGAAGACTTGAAGAAATTCTGAAGGGCTTTGAAGCTTGATCTTCAGAGCTGTTGAAGCTTCAATGTCTTGATCTCCTCAAGGAGTTCTGAAGGGCTTCGATGCTTGATCTTCAGAGCTCTGGGGCTTGAATGTGTCAATGTGTGGGAAATATGAGAGAGGGCACCTTTATTTATAGGGATGGGAGATGAAGAGTTATGGCAAGACTGCAATTCTTTCCATATCTTTCTCTCTAATTATTTCCTTATTTGATTTAAAGGAAAATAATTAAAATATAATAAATATCTTTCTTTTATTTATTTTGGGAAAGATAATTATATATAATGAGATAAATAATTTATTTGACCAAGTGGCATAATTTAATTGGCCAAACTTGATAAATAAATTACTGCATCACTTTGACACGTGGCTCCATTTAATTGGTCTTCACACATATCTCTGACTTTTGACTTGTAAACACGTGGCATCATAGCTTGTGATAGGCCAGAAATTTTACGTGTCTACAGATGCCCCCTTGAGAGTTGCTCACACTTGAAGGTGAGTGAGTCTCGAATTGTTGACTTGACTTGATACCGAAAATTTGTGTATTCGGCAATTGTTTTGCTTGACATTTGGTGTCAATTTGATTTGTCAAAATTTAACTCATAGACCAAGTTAAAAAAAATTGCGCTCCAATCTTCTGGTGCAATAGTATTTAATGGGCCGAATAATCGAAGCCCATAACTTTTCTCAAGTGAACAATCTTGACTTATTTTCTTGATTGGAGACTTGACTTGATTTTACGCCAAAAATTTGTGCAATTGGCGAATTTCGTTTGAAATTTTTGAATGTCAATACCGAATTTGTGGACCGAGCAAAAATTCATAGGCTTCACAGCTTGAATTCCCCTTTAGTGCGGTAAAATTTGGTAGTCCAATTTATTTGTAGACCAAAGTTTGATAGCCCAATGATTTGAACCCCGCAACTTTTCTTCAGTGGATGGACTCGGCTGGATCTTTTCATCAGAGAAATTGGACTTGATTAGATGCAAAAAATTTGCATATTTGGCGATTCTTGCCAATGTCAACGTAACTTTGGATTTTTAGCTCATAGACCGTGCTAAAATTTTATGCAAAGGAATTGAATGGCCCAAATAATTGAAGTCGTTCAAAGTGTTTATAGAACCAAACACAATTCTTCTCCGGCGATAAAATTTGACTTGATTTTTTTGAATCGATGTCCTGGCTTGATTTGATGCCAAAAATTGTGTTTTTGGCGATCTTCTACTTGACATTTTTCGGATGTCAATTTGATTTTGAAATTCTTAGCCCATCGACCGAGCTGTTATGTTATACATAGGAATTGTATGGCCTAATGCTTGAAACCCACTTTAAGTGAATTCGGACCCATGCACGCATGATTCCACCCCAATGAATAATCTTGTCTTGGCCCATGCATGATTGCACTTGTGATTTCAAAGGAATTTTATTTGTTTTGCCGACTTATACTCGGATTAACTAGAATTCACGGCACCGCTTGAACATAAGTGTATTTGAATTAGGATAGGAATTGACCTTCCTAATCCGAATACCACTAGACCCAATCTCTTCCTATAAATTTAGGTCAATAGAGAAGTAAGCTTCCACATCGTGGCCACTGGTTCAGCATTGAAGTAGAAGGTAAAGCTTGCATCCTTTTGGTCTTTTAGCTTCAGTTGTCTTTACCTTTTTTTTTTTTGCTATTTCTTTACTGAGTCGAGAACACCATGTACCACTTTTCCAAGTATAGCAAATACTTAGACCATGCAACAGGCACTCTTGGCTTTTTCCCTGCACGTTCAATTTAGAGCATGGAATTTTTTCGTCATCAGAGAATTAGTGGACCATTGTTTTGAACGCCCAACAAGCTTCTTCTTCTTTTTTTTTTTTTTTTTTTTTTTTTTTTCGGTTGAACACACATCTCTTCTGACTTCAAAGGCTTTGTATTTTTAATCCCTTTTGTAATCGATTTTCCATGAGGATCTTTTTTACCGAGTTCACGTCACTCCTTTTAATTCCATTGGCCAACTTAGCAAAATTTTGCTTGACATGCACCAGATTATGTGTTTTAAATTTAACACCCAATCTAAATTTGCATCAGTTTACTAGACCCACGTGTGCTTGAATTTGCCGACTCGTGCTTGCTTCTAGAACTCACCGCTAAAGGGGATTCGCCTCCTGAAACACAAGTTTGTGTTGTGTTTAGGATTTGGACTTCGAGCTCCCTTTTACAATTAGAAGTCAGCCTTGGTTTGCTTTATAAATTGAGAGGAAAACGAACGCAAGCCTCCACGGCACAACATAATTCGTGAAGGAATTATAGAGCAATAATTTGGTGAGTCTACTTCTTTTGTCTTCTTCTTTTATTTTATTTGCCTTCTTCCTTTTGCTAGCTTCAGAACATTCTTACTTTTGGTACTTTTTTTGTTGCAATCAGAGAACCAGCAGGCCATTGGTTAGAATGCCGCACAAACTCTTCTGATTGTTTTGTCCTGCGGCAGTACAAAACTCATGTAGCACACCCTTTTTTTTTCCTATAGCAATCACTATCGGCTTTAAAATTCATGCATATTGTCCGCGCACGAACTTTGATCATCCGCACGCCAAACAAAACAGTAAACATGTACTATTTCTTTTCGCCACTTAGTCTCCTTTTGCTTTAGGATCAGTGATTCAAGATTTTCTATATTGCCTTCATGAACAAATAAATTGATGGCTGCTTTTCTTTTTCCTTTTTGATGTACAGATTTAGGTGCTTTGCAATTGGTAACTTCTTTGCTTGGGGTTTTGCGGCTTCTGCTTTTGCTTCAAGCTTTAGGTTCTGTCATTGCTTCCAGCTCTAAGGCTCCACTGCTGCTTCTTTGGCTAGAAATTCTGTGGCTTCTGGTTTTCCTTCGAGCTTTAATGAGGCTCCGCCATATCTTCGAGTTCTAAGGCTCCACCGTTTCTTCGAGCTAAAAAGCTCCGCCGTATCTTCGAGCTAAAAAGCTCCGTCAGATCTTCGAGCTCTAAGGCTCTGCCGGATCTTCGAGCTTAAGGCTCCGCAGCAATCTCTCTTCGCGTTTAAGGCCCCGCAGCAACCTCTTCAGGTTTAAGGCCCCGCAGCAACCTCTTCGGGTTTAAGGCCCCGCAGCAATCTCTTCGAGTTTAAATCTCCGCAGCGGTCTCTTCGAGTTTAAGGCTCCGCAGCAATACTCTTTGAGTTTAAGGCTTCTCAGCAATACTCTTTGAGTTGGAATTTGCCAAGGAAGAGATTTGCAAAGGTCGCCGCGATATTGAAGCAAGTCTATGATGTACCAGGAAGATCCTTGAAGCCCACCATGAAGTTGACGCTTGCCAGTTTCGTGTTATGAAGCTCCTTGAAGCTTGCTAGATATTAAAGCCTGCTGATGCCATGCCATGGAGTGACTTGAAGCATGCTATGATGTTGAAGCCAATGCCTTGCACGGAAGGTTCTACAATGCAGTTGGAGTGCCCAAATCAAAAGCGAAGGAGGGTGAAGGAGCGGCTCTACCATCATCCATAGAGTTTGAAGGATTTATGCAAAAACAAGCCAAGGAAAGCGAGCTATTCATCTTCTGCAATCATCCAAGAAATTGGAGGGATCAAACAAGAGCGCATCAAGGCATTGGAGGGCCTTTACTTTCTACCACCATCCATGGAGTTTGCAAGGTCAATGCAAAAGCAGGCCAAGGCAAGCCAGCTACTCTACCTTCTGCAATCATCCATGAATTTTGAGGGATCAAACAGGAGCACACCAAGGCAATGGAGCGCCTCTACTTTCTCTCATCACGCACGAATCTGGATGGTCCATGCAAAGGCAAGCGAAGGCGAACAACTCTTCTTTCTGCAATCACGCACGAAGCTAGATGGTTCATGCAAAAGCAAGCCAAAGCAAGAGAGCGACCTTCTGCCATCACATAATTGGAAGCATCATAGGAGAAGCAAGCCACGTCAAGGGATCAACTCTTCTTCCTTCAATCATCCATGAAGTTGGAGGAGACACTTTGACATCGCACTGTTTGGAGTGCTTGGAGTCTCAAATTTAACTACGAGACAAAGGATGTAGCAATTTTTTTGTAAACAATCTGTCCACACAATCCATCACGTGTTACTTTATTTGATTTGGTTGACTGAACTAGGAATTTTAGTCCAAGTTGCCTACGTACCCTAAAGGGATCAAGTCAAGCGTAGTTCAATTAAAAATTATTTTTGTTTTTGGATGACCGAGCTTGAAATTCAAGCTGCCTACGTACCCAAGATGGGATCAAGTCAAACGTAGTTCATATTTTTGAATTTTTTTTTTTTTTTTTGAATTTGCCGTTCACAATTTAAACTCATGCGGGCCAAGAGTAACATGCAGTTTTGACTCATGCGTCATGGAGTAACTCGCAGTTTAGGCTCATGCGTCGGGGAGGGTTGTAGAATCTTCAAATTTTCGAAGATGACAGACAGTTTAGGCTCTTATCTAGGAGAATGTTTGAATTTGATGTGCTTTGAGGATTGACTTGCTGAGTTGGTGGAGTTATGAGGCTTGGAGGCTCGAAGACTGTCGTGATCAAGTACGACGTTGCTTCATCTTCGTCCTCGTCGTAGTTGTACTCCGATTTTGGTGAACCAACGGAAGAATTGGACTCTTCGGAGGAAGGCTCTCCTCTTGCTTGTAATTCACTTGAAGAAGAGTTTTCTTGGCGCCATTCATCTTGCCACTCTGGATCACCGTCGTCTTCCTTTTTAGAAATTGCGACAGCAAGCTCCATGTCATGAGCTCGTGTGGCCAATTCTTCAAATGTCTTTGGTTTTATGCCTTGCAAAATATATTGAAGGCTCCAACACATTCCTTTGGTGCACATTTCAATGGCCGAGGCTTCCGATATGCGATCTTTGCAATCGAGGCTCAAGCTTCTCCATCTATTGATGTAGTCAATGACCGGCTCATCTTCTTGCTGAAGAGTGTTGCTAAGTTCAGTCATGTTGACAATGCGCCGTGTGCTGAAAAACCGATTGAGGAAATCCTGTTGCAATTGGTCCCAACTATCTATGGAATTTGGCTCTAAGTCTATGTACCAATCAAAAGCATATCCTTTCAATGACCGTACAAATTGTTTGACGAGCAAATCTCCATCTGTTCCAGCACTGCTACATGTCTCCATGAAGTGTGCAACATGTTGATTGGGATTGCCCATTCCATCAAATTGCAGAAATTTTGGAGGTTGATAATTTTTCGGCATCTTCAGTTGTTCTATCCTCCACGTGTACGGCTTAATGTATGACCGAAATATTTGAGAACTCCTCACATCCTTTTCAGCAATTGCCCCCATGATGAATTCCTTCAATTGATCAACAGGGATCAATCCATCATTGGAGACTTGAATTTTGCTACTTGAAGTCTTTGAGTTTGTTGAGACTTTGAGTGCTTTGTGTGAAATACCTTCGCGTGAAACTAAGAAAATTTCTTCTGGAGTAGCTTCTTGCGAGATTTTGAGGACTTCTTGTGGAGTTTCTTCAGTAATAAATGTAGACGAATGTTCCACGCTACACCTTGACATTCTCACTTGATTCACCTTATCTGAAAGCTCTTTAAGTTGAGTTGTTTGTCGTTGATCATGCTTCACAAGCTTTTCAAGAGTCTTGGTCAATGCCGCAATTTGTTCCTCAAGAGTAGACGATTGCACCATCATGACTGGCATGACTTCATCATCAGAGTAAACAAGAGACTTGAAGTGTAGATCTTCACAAGGAGTGAGAGGTACAGATGTGTTGCTTTTCGTCGACCTTTGGAAGAAGGATGGTTGCATAAGCACTTGTTCACCCATCGAGCGGTTGACTTCTTTTGCCCCCAACATGCTTGAGATGATGCACGATTTGCTTGGTGTCGTGGATGATGCAGTCTTATTTTCTCCAAACATATTTGATAATATGTGTAAGCTTCAAAGTTGATTTGGAAAGAGAAGAGATGAGAGGCAGAGATTGTCCCACCGGGCGTGCCAAAATTTGTTTCACACAAATTTCGAGTCTGCGAAAAAGACGGAAATATGCTGACCAAAGTTGATTTTATTGATTTGAGAAATTAGGGTTTACAATCTCTGTAACAATTTCTGATGAAAGAAATAATCCTCTGATTCTTCTCTTCAAGAGTTTGATTCGAGGGCTTGATGCTTGTTCTCGAATTGAACGGCGAGATCTTCTTTGGTCTTTGCGAAGATGACGACGAATTTGACGATTTTTGACTTGAGGGTTTTAAAGCTTCTTCTCAAGTTGATTTACTTGATCTTCTTCAATTTCGTTGAAAAAGATGACGAATTGTGATCGTTGACTTGAGGGCTGTAGAGCTTCTTCTCAAAATCGGTCTTTGAGATCTTCAATTTGGTTGAATGAGATGTAGATTTGCAGATGTTGATTTGAGGGCTTTGGAGCTTGGTCTCAAATTGGAATTTGATATCTTCTTCAATTTGGTAGAAGTAGATTGATGACTTGTGGATTTGGCTTGAGCGTTCTTCAGAGTTTTGAAGCTTTGATCTCAAGAGGCGTCTTGCTTGATGTGGACTGAAAGGATTCTGAAGGGCTTTGAAGCTTGATCTTCAGAGCTGATGGAAGCTTGAATGTTCTTCGGAGCTTTGAGGCTTTGATCAAGAACCGTCTTGTTTGATGTAGACTTGAAGAATTCGAAGGGCTTTAAGGCTTGATCTTGAGCTCTGGAGCTTGGATGCTTGAAGACTTGAAGAAATTTCAAGGGCTTTGAAGCTTGATCTTGTGTTGAAGCTTCAATGTCTTGATCTCCTTGAAGGGCTTCGATGCTTGATCTTAGAGCTCGGGGCTTGAATGTGTCAATGTGTGGGAAATATGAGAGAGGGCACCTTTATTTATAGGGATGGGAGATGAAGAGTTATGGCAAGGCGCAATTCTTTCCATATCTTTCTCTCTAATTATTTCCTTATTTGATTTAAAGGAAAATAATTAAAATATAATAAATATCTTTCTTTTATTTATTTTGGGAAAGATAATTATATATAATGAGATAAATAATTTATTTGACCAAGTGGCATAATTTAATTGGCCAAACTTGATAAATAAATTACTGCATCACTTTGACACGTGGCTCCATTTAATTGGTCTTCACACATATCTCTGACTTTTGACTTGTAAACACGTGGCATCATTTGATTCGCCATTTATCGTGCTTAGTCTTTTGATCTACGGACACTTGGCAGCATTTAATTGGCTTGTCCGTAAAACTTTGACTTTGACTTGTGATATTTGGCAACATTTAATTAGCCAATTTATGTGCCCTAGCAACACGTGGCAGCTTGTGATAGGCCAGAAATTTTACGTGTCTACAGCACTGACTTCTCTCAACATGTTAACGATTCCTTGAGCATCCCCTTCCACTTGAAATTTTTGTCCGTCCTTCGAGCTAATAATCTCCAATGCTCCGCGAAATCCCAATGCCTCTGTCATCTCTGCTGAAGCAACATGAAATAAGGGAATTGTTGTCACTCCTATAAGCTGCCCTTTCTCGTCTCGAATAACAATACATGCACCCCCTCGCCCTGATTTAGCATCAAAAGCTCCATCGACATTAACCTTCAAAAAACCTGGACTTGGTGGTACCCATCGCTGATCGTTTGCCTCAGACTGCTCTCTCCGTGTATCCTCCGCACTCCTAGTAAAACTCCTCCACCCCTCTGTCATTAACTTGCACTTCGTTTAGCCATTCTCGTGTAAATACCCATTTGTTTCGTGCTTTCCAAATCTGCCAGCAAATTGAAGAAAACAAGCCTGTCGTATCCCGTTTGTCCTCACTGCCTATTTGCTTCCCAACAACACTCCAAATCTCATCTATTTGAGTGGACTCCATAACCTCTGGTCTAAAACGAAAAGGAGAGAGTAACCAAACTCTTTTGGCTCTATCACAATGAAATAACATATGCGTAACCGTTTCGGGCACCAAACCACAAATAGGACACAAACACTCCACAGGGACTTTCTTCTTGACAAGGTTGTTATTAACAGCCACAATATCATGCAAGCATTTCCAAAGAAAAGTTCTTACCTTCGCGGGTGCTTTCATATGCCAAATCCGCTTCCACTTTCCTTCATCATGACTGCCATTACTAGACTCGGCACCTCCTTCCACAAAACATTGCTGCCGATTTAGACTTTCCTTAGCTAACACATATGCTGACTTAACCGAGAACTTACCATTATTTGTACATGGTTTTATTACGGGCCAATACAAAAAATAAATATTTATTACCACTAACTCCAATCATTCTTTTTAATTACCACTAACTCCATTAAAGTCAATCACTCTTTTTTGGGGCTTAGACACTTAGTGGTTTAGGCACTTTCATAGAATACTCTAGGATGTTAGACACTTTTATAGGGTACTCTAAGGTTTAGTTTTAGGCACTTTCATAGGGTACCCTAAAGTTTAGGGTACCCTAAATTTAGAATGTACATTTTAGAATTTAGACCGTACATTTAGAATTTAGAATGTACATTTAGAATTTAGACAGTACATTTAGAATGTACATTTTAGAATTTAGACCGTACATTTAGAATTTAGACTGTACATTTAGAATTTATACCGTACATTTAGAATGTACAACAATTTACATTTAGAATGTACTTCTGGTGACACCACGGCTCTGATACCACTTGTTGGAGGATCGGGAGGTCACCAATTACAAAACTCAACAATCAATTTGTATATAACTCATCAATCGAACAACAAATTACAGGTATTATGCGGAAGAGGAAAAACTGGGTTTTCCTAGAACTCTTCCAATCTCTTACACTCAGCCTCTCTGAGTTTCTTCTCTCTCTTACACTCAGCCTCTCTGAGTTTCTTCCTCTTCTTCCATCACAACAACATAATCAAATCTTAATCTCTAAGTAATTTGACCGATGGATTCACCTGGAAGTTTCCTACGGTCAACAATTGTAGTCACACGTTGAACACATGATGGACGGGAAACTTCCTCTTCCTTCTTGCAGCTTCTGGGTTCATTCTTGTAGCTTCTGGGTTTTTCTTGAAACATCAAGCTTATTCTCCAGGAACAGCCGCCACATTTTCTGTGCTTTTTGGAGTTTTCGGTGCATTTTGAAAATTGGGGTGGAGCTGGCGGTGTATTGGCCAAAAAAAGTGGACCGGCCGGTGCTAAGCTCTTTGTACATTTCCAGATCCGCCCATCCGTGAGCCCAGTCGAACTTAATGGGCTGTATCAAATTTTTTGCCTATAGCTGTTTACCTCAAAGCCCAACGGGCCACTACATAAACTATTGGGGCTTCGAAGCCTCTTTGCTGCTATTTGCCCACCAGAAGAGTCCCATAAGAGAAGAATTTAAAGTCCTATCACAATCGTCCTTTTCAGTAATCAAAAGTGCGTAGATCCGGATCATCCAAAATATTTTTAGACGATCGGGATGCGTATTGGGTACCGCCACGTGGTACCCTATACACATCCAAATTCTTCTCCATCATTCACCACGCCCACTGTTAAATTCTCATTCTTATACGGTAAAATAATTGATATCTTTCACCTTAACCCAGGCATCTCGCCGCCTGACGAACATTCTACCGAAAATTCCTATCTAGAATTAATAGTCTTAGATAAAAGTGATTGTTAAAGACAGAAGATAACAAATAGCCAAACGATCAGATAGACAACAACCAAGTATGAGCGCACGAATGAACTTGCAAAGTTATAGATCTGACAAGTCACCACGAGTTGCTCCGCCAAAAACATCATGTAAGGTTAGAACAACGTCGGCATGGATATCATTGTGAAAAAATACCATCTGAAAGAATCTGATATGTAGAAAAAATATTCGTCCAAAGTCGAAACTAAATACTCTTACAGAAATGAGAGACATAACTCATAAGTCATACAGATAAGATGACAAGTTGTTGATTTGAACAGAAAAAAGAAATACTAAAGAATAGAAGAAATAGATTAGAACTAGTACCATGGCCTTTCCTTCCTGCTGCCGGGCATAAAGAATTATGTATGAAAAATGTGTATATTGGATCAAGCATTTATAATTATCTGATTGAGTTGATTTTTTTCACAGTCACTCGGAAAAATATTTTAAAAATTAATAAACGGTTCGGATCTTTTATGCGGAAACAAAAAATAAGCCCCGCAAACCGATCAGTGCACCCTCAATACGCTTTGATTGGTACCAATAGCAATTTCAAACTTCTCTATCTTGTTATAACTTATATATTGCGTGACGGCACTCTACATCAGAGCTCCCTTGCTCAGCTATTTCCCATAAGCTTTCGCTGGTAAGGAGAATGGCCCAGGGGCTGAGGGGCAACTGGGTGGCACGTGTCACACTTGCTTTTGGAAATTTTTTATTTTACACAAATAATTAGGCACTAACAGGTATTCAAACAACTTGATTTCTCATACAAACGTTGAAAAAATAGTGCTTTTAAAAGACGAACTTTTTAGATCATGAAAAAAATATCTCAAAAACTTTAATTTAAAGACCACTAAATAATTGAATCAAACTTTTATGTTGTTTTAATAAAAAAGAAAACTCAGGACAAAGCCTGACTTTGCACTTAATGTTTTTCTTCATATTTTTGCTAAAAATATACAACAATATGATAGACCCCCGTAAACACCGTCACATCAAAGCTAAATCCTAGTTCCTTCACTGGAGTGGCCCAAAGAATTTCGCTCTTAATTGGTGAGAGTTGAACTAGAAACTTGTCCTCGTATGATGCAGGATCCCTGTAGTGAGGAGAAAATGCTGCCTCGTGCAACCCCCTACTTTTAAAAAAAAAAGAAAAAAAAAACGACGGCTGTGTTTGGTTGATAGTTTAGTTTAGTTTTGATGATTTCAGCATGTGTAATGAGTGGAGAGAGATAGAAAGAGAAATGAGGGAAATGATGATGTCATCAAAACTAAAACGAAAACTAAACAGAGAAACGAACAAGGCCGACGTCGTTTTAGGGGCAAGTCAAGGAGTAGGCTCTGCACCGTTCAATAATTTTAAAATAATTATTCGAGTGAAGTAAGAAAAAATCAACCGAATCAAATATTTGTTTTGTTTTAATTAAACAGTCAGATTCCCCTTGTCCGTACCAGTTCCCAATCAAATATTTGTAAGTAGTTAATCTAATTCGTTCAATTTTTCAATTAGAATTTAGGTGTAAAAACGTAAAGATTATTCTAAAAATATGAAAAACTGAACAAATTGTTTGTTGTTCAAATTATTTGTGTTAAACCCCGAAATAGGCCCCACACGACAATGCGGAGCCTACTCCTTGCCCCCAAAACGACGTCGTTTGGTGGCTACACGCTGCAACGTTTTCTCCTCTCTACAGGGACCCCGCGTCCATGAGACATAACTCCGCTCTCATTACCACTTTAGCTAACCCCTGGGGTTTGGGTAGGTAAACATCGGTAGTTACATTTGGGGGAAAAATAAACGAGCTATATATTTTAAATATTTAACACGCAACCAGCCTTCTTATCTCCTCAATGGTACTTTCAATTAGGTGTGCATAAGTCATACTATCTTAGTTCATCGAACCCTTAATTAAATAATGCCAATTTCTTGAAGCATTGGAACAAGTATAACAAACTTTGATACTCCCTCCATCCCAAATCAATTCACCACAAAATTGCGTGTAATTTTCAAACTAAAAAATAATGGACTTACAATTTTTTTTTTTGTCAATATGGATCTTATTTGTTGATAGATCTCATTAAGAACTTTAATACGGTGAAAAAAATTTCAAAAATTATTTTGGTAAGTACGTTATTTTTTTTTGTTTGAAAATTGCATGTAGTTTCGTATTGGACTATCAAATTGGGACGGAAGGAGTAGTATATTTGTACGTGAATAAATTCATGTCAAACCTCATGATCAATAGTTAACTCATTTTGGCAAAATTATAATTGCAATTAGTTAGCATATATGCATCAAGAAATTGTATTGATAAAATTAAGTGGTTGAGAATGAACATACATTTCATAAAAAAAAAAACAAAAAAAAAACAATGAATTGACATGCATGACAAAGGGTGGCCCATCTACCAAAAGTGGGAGAAATTAAAGTATAGTATTTTGGGGGACCATGAATAAACCCCAACTACCCAAGTGATATCATGCCATATCTCATTAAAAAAAAATCACATAAAGTTGATTGAGACTATAAAGTTAGGGAAATGATTTTCACACCCCCCATTTTACAATCTACACTCCCTTTTTGTCTTTATCTTACATGAATTTACAATATTGTCCTTTTTCAATACACTTTTTTCATACATCCAAGGGTAATATTGTAAATTCATGAAGATGAAGACAAAAAAGGGAGTGTGGATTGTAAAATGGGGGGTGTGGAAATCATTTCCCTAAAGTTATCTTCAACTGTTTAATCAACTAAGTAAATTACTAGCATCAGGCCGTGTTATGCACGACTATTGAACCACAAAAAAAATTATATTTCAGAAACATATTTGATTTTTTATTTTTGATCGGCGAAAAATATGTTTGATTTACCGCAATATATGTTTTTTTTTTTGACACGGAAATGAGAAGATTATATTAATGAACGCCCAACGGCACTTACAAAAACGAAATTCATTACAAAAATCTTGGACAAAGCCAAACTAATCATATTAATAGAGAACAAGAAACGCACAAGGTAATCGATATGTTTCACTCTAACCCAGACATGGTCTGACGCAAACAACGACACTTACAAGATTCATACCTAGAATCAGCATCTCTGAAGAGACTTAGTGCTAGTTAAAGATAAAAGACAAAGAATACCCAGACGATCGGATGGACTTCAACCAAACATTCTCGCATCAATGAACTCCCAAAACTACAGATCTTCAAAGCCACCACGAGTTGTCTTGCCAGCGATATCATGTCGGGTAAGAACACTGTTGACATAGATACCATTGTAAAGCAACCACGTCTGAAAGTACCCGATCTGTAGACGACAATTCGTCCGAAGACGAAACTAACAACTCTCACAAAGCGAGAGACATAACCCTCTCAGCAATATTTGTTAATAGGGATACATGTGTAAATAGATTTGATCCCCATAACTAATAGGGTTCTTTCAAATCATAAGTTAGCTTATTGTTTGAACCAATTGGATTTTATAATAGTTAAAATATAAATGTATTGATAAATTTTAGATGAAGACACTTGTCGCAATGCTTCTCACGAAAACACCCCATGCAACACTATAAGGTATATATAAATATACATATGCATATGATTAAAGCACGACAAAAATATAAATATAAATATGCAAAAAAACATATTTGATTTTACCGCAATATATGTTAATAGGGATACATATGTAAATAGATTTGACCCCCCTAACTAATAGGGTTCTTTCAAATTAATTATAAGTTACCTTATTGTTTGAACCAATTGGATTTCATCGAATATAATGTCCTAACTCACTATACCATCGCATTCTCAAATTGCAAAGAGAAATATAGAACGTGCTCTTAAAATGACTCAATCTTCGATTATTGGAGGTGCTCTTAGCGCTACTCGATTCCTTTGCAGTTCGTTAGGCTTGAATCGAAAATTTGTGGACGGTGTGAAAAAAAGAAAGACAAAGAAATATGGTAATCGTCCCGAATTTCTTATCTACTTTCACCATTTACGATACTTCAAAAAATTGTTTATAAGTTCAAATCTATAATGTTATATATGTGCGATATAAATTTCGTTTGATAGTTCTCGATGAATCATATTAAATAATGTTTTTAAAATTATAAAAAATATTATAGATTGAAAGATAAAGATAATTAATTTAAAAATTGACATGCTTGCACGTAAATTGACAAGAAATTCGGGATAGAGGGAGTAACAATTTCGAAAAACAAACTTGGGGTGTTTACTACTATATTGACTCCCCATTCCTTTCCATATCTTATTTTATAAATTTTCGTCTAATTAAGTAATTATGATCTTAAAGAAAAAATTGAAGTATCCACAATTGCTTACACTTTATTACCACTAATTAAATTCAACTTTAACTCATTACCACTAATGGACACATTTTTATTTTAGTCCTTCTATTGTCAGTCCAATAGGCGGACGATAGAAGTGTTTTTTTACCAGTAAGAATGCACTATCGCCAATCAAATATCACTTTTATCGTCCGCTTATTGTAGAATTTTTTTTTTTACTATTTGGACTAGATGAATGGACACATTTATTGTACCAAAATTCTCAAGGACAAAAGGAATGGACAATCTGTCCTGGGATTGAAAAGACATAAGGAAAACCCATATTGTTCTTTTCCAAACTTTTGGAGTAACTTTGTTTGGATGTGGCCATGTGGGTCCTTCTCTTCTGTTTTTTTATTTTTGGAACCATCCATTCCCATTGCCTTTAAACAAACGAATCATCAATTTTGAACCACCGAAAGTCGTTCACTTTACAGAGTTTTCATTTAATTCATCTTCTAGTATTTGATTATCTCTTCCTTAAAGCACAATTCAGATTTGATTCTTTGGAAATGTTGATCAAATCAATTCCCAACATGATCAGTAATGCTCCCTTCACAAGCGAAACAGAAGGGTGTGAGATTCTTTCCCCTTTGCGATCGTTTTTATCATGTGACGCAGTACAGAACTCATTGCGGCTTCATTCAAAGATTTGAACCATTCGTTTTATAAATATCGACTGACCGTGTTGTACCGTATCAAAAATATATTTATAAAAACAAGGAATTAACCCTTACTTAGAAGAATAGTGGCTAAGTCCGAGTATCGATCCACAGAGACAAATTGGCTAAATTACGTTAATTCTGACTAATTTCTAATTTAATTCAGAAAAAGAGATTTGAGTGATTGGTTTGTTTTCGGAAACTGAATAAAGTAAGAAATAATAAAATTGAGTGAAATTAATGGAGAGAGGATCTAGGATTTCGAATCCACCCCAACCACCTAACTAGGCTATGTATAGGTTATGACTATTATTCGAATCACAATTGTCAAGAAGATAGTTGAGTTGTCAACAGGCATGGACTATCCCATAGCACGGACCGTCTCGCTGGCACAAACCGTCTCTTTCACTGCCTGTCCAGTGGCACGATCCGTCTTACGAGCATAACCCATCTCAGTTACCCAAGCTCAAGCGAAGAAAACTGTTGAATAATCTGGTATTTGAGATCACGCACACAAATACACAATTAATTGAAAGTATTAAATTCAATCCATCTAATCATAATGAAAAGGGTTCTTAGTTAAACAACTGATTCGAATGAATAAACCTAAATCCTATACATAAACAAAGTTACTTGAACCGGGGCTTCATCTTCCCCCTAGAAGTTGTTTAGCCGGCCATGGAGATGGAGACGAATGCTTGATTTGATGAAGAACTTGAAGAACCCATGGAAGGCTAGCGTTTCTCTCTCTAAACTTGCCTCAAAATATTCTAAAACTACAAAAACGTACAAAGCAATGACCTATTTATAACAAAACCTAAAAAAACGTGGTCAATGTCCTAATCCGTATTTGACTCGGGTAAAACCACCCGGGCGGCTTTGATTCCCGCCAGGGCGGAAAATCCAGATTGTAGCCCAAACTTCGCGGACTAGCCCCGACTTCATCCGAACTCGAAATGATGCGATTCTTAGACCGTTGCGAAGCTCTATACGTCTACTTCGTGTTCCATGCCTTATATTAACTCCAATTAATACTTTTAATCGTTCGGCACTCTCCAAAGCCTACAAACACAATTTAACCATTATAATTCATCAAGTAACTCTATGATTGGACTATTAAAGGTTAATTAGATGGTTAAATGGGTGTTTTTCGGCACCTATCATCGATGTGCAAGTCAATAGTCATTCATTCAAAAACTTAATGGCAATGTTCGGTTAGCAGTTTTGGGGCAGTTTTGAGGCAGTTTTGATGACATCATCATTTCCCTCATTTCTCTCTATCTCTCTCCACTTATTACACTTGTTTACATCATCAAAACTAAACTAAACTAAACTACACCTGCTAACCGAACAAGGTCATTATATAGTTTATGTGAAAAATGCTCATCGCTGGTGGAACTATCTTCTGTATTTAGCTTATCACCTCCGGAATGCACATATTCACCTTCTTTATCCTTCGCCGGTGTATCTTGTAGATTTTCTCATTGCTGAAAATTTTGACGGAGGGGACTATTATATTGTGTTTGGTCAAGTCCTATTTTTATATGCAATAGGTATAATTCGGGGTCTTGTTAATGTAGTTAAATGGTTTTGGTGATGGCTTTCTTATTCCAATTTTATTTATTGATGAATTTTTTCGTTCTCTCAAAAAATAACTTTTGAATAAAAATTCAAAAAAAATTAAAAATTAAAAAAAAAGACAAGAGCAATGTTAGCTATCGAATTTGGGAATCTGTAGTGATTCGAAAAGATCGATCTTGTAATCAACGGTTCGGATTTTATCTCAAAGATGGACAACTAGGATAATGCAAGTCTTGAGATGAAATCCGGCGTTGATTGAGCGATCATCAACTCGACGGATCTTGCACGCACTAAATTCTCGAGAACACACCTTGAGTGATGGTAACTTTATATCCATTCCAGTTCGGTAACTATAACTATTTATATCGTACGAAATGATTTGTCAAGTAACCACGCAAAAATCAATTCAATCAAATCTTCGTAAGTATTTGATCGAAAAGTCTTTGCGGGTTTAGAAAGGGAATGAGCAACACTGAATTTTTCTTCATCGAGTACTTATCTACACCCAATCTAGCTAAATTATTGCGTGATCTCCTAACAAATAAGTCCATAAATAATAAGCGTTTCTGAGTTCTAATTACCGAATTAGAACCCTCAACTTATCTTTCCATTTGCGGGGCAAATTACAATTGTGGGAGGTGAACAAAATTGCTCCCGATAAAACATAGCAGTATACATCACAAGATTCACAACTGGTTTTCTATCCTGTGATTATTCTTTTGTGGTGGGACCCTTGGGTATACAAGTTGCTGTAGAAATGGACTTGACAAACCTGTTATAAAAAAAAAAAAAAAAAAGGACTTGACAAAGCCTGTAACACGTGGTCGTTTTTGTCGTTCCATCGGTGGATTAGCGCTTCACTGTTGGAGCAGTGAATTATTTCTCGTTGAGAATGACATCTAACCAAATTGTCGAAGGGTATTTCTGTCCATAAAAATATTTCCAAAAGTTCTCAATAATTTTTATTTTATTTTTTATTTATCATCAGTCAACAATTAGTCCTCCCCTCAATGTTGGATGATTACTAGATAAATAGAAAGTCTATGTATCCAGAATCTATCCAGAATTCAAGAGAATCTGGATCGTGTAATTTTGAATTCTGAGTATGTAGTAGTACTCCTAAGATAAAGTATCATTTGGCCAAAAAAACAAAGTGCTTATTTGGTATTCCCTCCCTTCAATTTTTTGTTTATCTATTTTCATGTTTGTTTGGCTTTAATCTATTTGATAAATCATAGGATTTTGAAAAGAACTTTTATAAAAACAATTTTATCAATAAAAATATTTAAATTGATCCTTTTAATTGGAGGGAAAATACAAAGAATAGTTCGTAAAGTACATCATCTATTTATACCGGATTAAAAGCAAAGTGGTGGTGGTGGTCCTTTGACGAAGCTAGGCAGTAGTAGTGGTGGTCCGATGATGAATCCGATTGGTTGAATTGGCAATTGCTATCAATGTCCCTTCTAGCATTTAGATGCAAGCAACCGAAAGAAGCCAGGCCTGCTCATTCTCAATCAAGTCGCTTTGCCTTATAGGGGAGGGAAAATTGCCTCTCGTTCCGCGGTAAGGGAGCTTTCACACCTTTTACTAGTGATAGGTAGATAGATGAATAGGTTGAGTTAGCTTCACCGGTTGGTAACTCTTTCGTGGCTTTCTAGTCCTTCGATTTGAGGACAAAATGACAAATGTTATTTCTAGATGATTATCTCGTGTTTTTGTTCTCAATAAAGCTTCTACCATTTTGAAAAGAAAAAAAAAAGGACATAAATTGATACTACTAACAAAATACTGTACTCCTTAAGATGGAGAAAGTATGTGTCAAGACTAGGGCTGTAAATGAACTGAGCCGTTCGCGAATTATTCGAGACTTGACTCGGTAAAAGCTCATTCGAGTTCGGTTCGAATACTAAACGAACTGAACCTGAATCTCAATTTAGGCTCATTTAATAAACGAGCGGAACCTGAATTTGACAATATTCGACTCGATTAGGCTCGCGAACTTGGAATATATGAATATCTCATAAGAATTTCATATATAACCTTGAACATGTATAAACTTTCATATACATAATGAAAATTTTATAATTTGTACATGTATGAACTTAAAAAAAGTATTATAAACTTAGATTTTAACATTTGTTTATAACTTTCTATATGTATAGACTTCTTTATGAACAAAATAAAAAATTTATTTGAAGTTCTAGACTTGTATGAGAGCATATATATCTAATATTTTTCATTCGTTAAGGCTCGTGAACAAGTTCGGGTTCGATCCAAACCTCGGCTCGAGTTCGGCTCGTCAAATTTTCATTGAATTTGAGCTCGGCTCGAGTTCGTTTAAAAACTTAATGAACGAATCAATATTCTAAAGTTTCTACGAAATTTCGTTTCTGAGCCCTAGTCAAGACTAAAAGGAAAACAGTGTGCTGGAAGTACTAAACATGAAAATATCTAATACGAGAAATACCCTTTAAATATTTCATAGTATATTTTTGAGCAAGCGTGAAGCGTCAATATAAAATTGACGATAATTCATGTGTCTGGATTAGCTTACAGTATAACTTTATTAATCTTGAAATTAATTTTAGGTTGACGCTAATGCCACGAGTCAATTTAACTCCTGCCACGACACTTAGGCCCCGTTCCGCTAAAAAAAAACAGTTTTGTTTTAACTAAAAAACTAATTCATTCCACTAACCAAAAACCCACAACAAACCAACAAAAAAACTACTTCATTCCACTAACTTAAAAAAAACCAAACAGCCGTACAATCAGGTAAATGTACCCAACCCATGTGAAATTACGAATCTGCCCTCCCTTGTCCTTTAGCCCCTCCAGGCTCCAGTAGCAACGTGGCACCTTCAAGCTGCATGGATGACATATTCTCCGAAGTTTTGTACTACTAGCTACTGTGTCGTGGGCCCTCCAGTAGCAACGTGGCACTTTAAAAAAGGCTGGCTTTCAAAAAAGGAGCACTAGTTGTTTGGATAAAGGGTAGATTGGTAATTTGTTAACACAACTCAAAAAACCAAAAAACTACTTGTGGAACGAGTTGGTTTTTAAAAAAAAACTAAAGATAAAAAAAAACCAAAAAAACAATGTTAGTGGAACACCTTAATGGTGAGTTGTCAATTTTACCCTTATTGTTTCTAATCCTGTCTTGCTAGTTGCTACTTTTTGCTCGTCTTTAAACTCTGAAGGGCGAAGACCTTTTCAACCCACCTGCATCCCTGTCTTCCTTCCATCAGTCCAACCACACGGCACTCACCCATCTCTTTCTCCTCTTTCTTCCATATCTTGCTACCCACTGATGTACTTCCTCAAACCTCTTCTCCTGTTAAGGAAATTGAAGCCCACGTTGCTTGGGTGTGGAATTTGTGATTGCTTTATAACATTTGGGACTTCTGCACTCATTGCCAATTGATTTTGATAAAGTTATTAAAGCAGGACCCATTCCACGCCACATTTTAAAACTATAAAAAATTGCAATCCACACCCCACGACAAACCAGCAAAAATGCTGCACAAAGATAGACTAAAAAGAGGATACACGTGACAGACCTTAAATGCAGCTGCAGTGCTGCACGTGAGGAGGAATGTTAAGGAAATTGAATCTCATATTGCTTGGTGTGAGTGATCACTTTATAATATTTAGGACCTCTCCACTCATTACCAGTTGATTTTGAGATAGACGTAAATTTTCCACATCTCTGTTCTTTTCTTTATGATCATAAGCATAAATTTTCCTAAGAGATTTATTAATGGAAAAGATAGAAATGGAGAGAAGAAGAGAAAGGGAAGAATTCTCCCCAACGTGAACTTGGGGCAGCAGTGTCAAATCACCATAAAAGTAGCAAATTGACTCGTGCCATTGACGCCACCCTAAATTTTACCATCCACTAGTGGCGCCCAATTAAAACGGCAGCAATGCGAGTCCGTATAAGACAGTTGTGGGTCCTCATCTATAGAAAGATCACTTTGGACCAGTGAGAAAGAATTTTTGTAAAAGGGTCAACGTCTTCTACAGTGTGAATGAATTGGATAACTTTGCCACTTCGGACGGAGATAAGAAAAAGATGTTATCACCTTCGTAGATGTTATCAACTTTGCATCAACTAAACTTAAGGACAATTTGAAAGGGCATATATTGCAAGATTTCAATTAGCTAGGGTCGAGTTTGCATAACCCACATCAACTACATCATGCAAAGCAGAAATAAGGCATCGACAAGCCAGTGAAGCAGCGGTCAGACGGCCTAAAAGATAAACGTTACCGATCATTGAAGTGAGCTTGAGGAAAGCTCAGAAAGATCCGTAGCACGACCGAGGATCTTCCTCTGTTCAACAGGTACAAATTCTTATGATTTCGTGATTTAAGAGTTTTACAATGATATGCAATATTTTTGGGAGAAAAACTAGGAGACAAAGGCGCCCTGTTCCACCAACCATATGATTCAATAAGTGAGGTCAGGAGTTTTCCCTTCACAATACCACCCATGTGATTCAACAGGTGAGGTTAGGAGTTTTCCCTTCACAATACCAGTTGTTAAGTTCCAAAAACAAAATCTCCACCACCAAAGGTGCTAGCCTAGATGGCAAGAGTGAGTGTGACTTAAGTGCTCCTCCCTTCCGTATACGATCCGACAATAGCAGGATTAATGTGGAGCACTTTGTCCATCTCATACCCTAGGTGTGGTAACGGCTCGGACAGTAGCTATGGCTATATGGCTCAAACTGGACATTCTACAGTAGGTCAGGAGTCCTATGGTCATGCTCAAGGGAGGTTCCTACGCTGGTTGTCCCCTCCCACCTTTTTTGCAGTTCAAAAAAAATCTCCATTTTTCTTGAGGATTAAGGTAAAAAAAAAGTGTGAAATTTGAGTTTTTCAGCTTCCCATAGTCAACAGTATGGTTATAAAGTTTGTTACGCGAATCAAATAACTATTCATAGCTACAACCCATCAATCCACATTAATAAATGGAACGTCAAAGCCCTTGTTACAACAGCCTAATTAGCTTTAAAAAAACCCCCAAAACGTACAAAACAATGACATATTTATAACAAAACCTAAAAAAACGTGGTCAATGTCCTAATCCGTGTTTGACTCGGGTAAAACCGCCCGGGCGGCTTTGATTCCCGCCCTAGCGGGAAATCCAGATTGTAGCCCAAACTTCGCGGACTCGCCCGACTTCATCCGAACTCAAAATGATGCGATTCTTGGACCGTTGCGAAGCTCTATGCGTCTACTTCATGTTCCATGCCTTATATTAACTCCAATTAACACTTTTAATCGTTCGGCACTCTCCAAAGCCTACAAACACAATTTAACCATTATAATTCATCAAGTAACTCTATGATTGGACTATTAAAGGTTAATTAGATGGTTAAATGGGTGTTTTTCGGCACCTATCATCGATGTGCAAGTCAATAGTCATTCATTCAAAAACTTAATGGCAGTGTTCGGTTAGCAGTTTTGGGGCAGTTTTGAGGCAGTTTTGATGACATCATCATTTTCTTCATTTCTCTCTATCTCTCTCCACTTATTACACTTGTTTACATCATCAAAACTAAATTAAACTAAACTACACCTGCTAACCGAACAAGGTCATTATATAGTTTATGTGAAAAATGCTCATCGCTGGTGGAACTATCTTCTGTATGTAGCTTATCACCTCCGGAATGCACATATTCACCTTCTTTATCCTTCGCCGGTGTATCTTGTAGATTTTCTCATTGCTGAAAATTTTGACGGAGGGGACTATTATATTGTGTTTGGTCAAGTCCTATTTTTATATGCAATAGGTATAATTCGGGGTCTTGTTAATGTAGTAAATGGTTTTGGTGATGGCTTTCTTATTCCAATTTTATTTATTGATGAATTTGTTTTCGTCCTCTCAAAAAATAACTTTTGACATTAAAAATTGAAAAAACAAGAGCAATAATGTTAGCTATCGAATTTGGGAATCCTGTAGTGCGGCATCTGAGCCGTCGATCTTGGTAATCAACGGTTCGGATTTTATCTCAGCAATGGACAACTAGGATAATGCAAGTGCCGAGATGAAATCCGAGGCGTTGATTGAGCGATCAACGGCTCGGATGCCGCACTACAGAATTCTCAGAACACACCTTGAGTGATGGTAACTTTATATCCATTCCAGTTCGGTAACTATAACTATTTATATCGTACGGAATGATTTGTCAAGTAACCACGCAAAAATCAGTTCAATCAAATCTTCGTAAGTATTTGATCGAAAAGTCTTCGCGGGTTTAGAAAGGGAATGAGCAACACTGAATTTTCTTTATCGAGTACTTATCTACACCCAATCTAGCTAAATTATTGCGTGATCTCCTAACAAATTAGTCCATAAATAATAAGCGCTTCTAAGTTCTGATTACCGAATTAGAACCCGCTTCTGAGTCCTAATTACCGAATTAGAACCCGCAACTTATCTTTCCATTTGCGGGGCAAATTACAATTGTGGAAGGTGAACAAAATTGCTCACGATAAAACATAGCAGTATACGTCACAAGATTCACAACTGGTTTTCCATCCTGTGATTATTCTTTTGTGGTGGGACCCTTGTGATTATTCTTTTAAATTGATTCTTTTAATTGGAGGGAAAATACAAAGAATAGTTCGTAAAGTACATCATCTATTTATACCGGATTAAAAGCAAAGTGGTGGTGGTGGTCCTTTGACGAAGCTAGGCAGTAGCAGTAGTGGTCCGATGATGAGTCCGATTGGTTGAATTGGCAATGGCTATCAATGTCCCTTCTAGCATTTAGATGCAAGCAACCGAAAGAAGCCAGGCCTGCTCATTCTCAATCAAGTCGCTTTGCCTTATAGGGGAGGGAAAATTCCGCGGTAAGGGAGCTTTCACACCTTTTACTAGTGATAGGAAGATAGATGAATAGGTTGAGTCAGCTTCACCGGTTGGTAACTCTTTCGTGGCTTTCTAGTCCTTCGATTGAGGACAAATGTTATTTCTAGATGATTATCTCGTGTTTTTGTTCTCGATAAAGCTTCTACCATTTTGAAAAGAAAAAAAAAAGGACATAAATTGATACTACTAACAAAATACTGTACTCCTTAAGATGGAGAAAGTATGTGTCAAGACTAGGGCTGTAAATGAACTGAGCCGTTCGCGAATTATTCGTGACTCGACTCGGTAAAAGCTCATTCGAGTTCGGTTCGAATACTAAACGAACTGAACCTGAATCTCAATTTAGGCTCGTTTAATAAACGAGCGGAACCTGAATTTGACAATATTCGACTCGATTAGGCTCGCGAACTTGGAATATATGAATATCTCATAAGAATTTCATATATAACCTTGAACATGTATAAACTTTCATATACATAATGAAAATTTTATAATTTGTACATGTATGAACTTAAAAAAAGTATTATAAACTAAGATTTTAACATGTGTTTATAACTTTCTATATGTATAGACTTCTTTATGAACAAAATAAAAAATTTATTTGAAGTTCTAGACTTGTATGAGAGCATATATATCTAATATTTTTCATTCGTTAAGGTTCGTGAACAAGTTCGGGTTCGATCCAAACCTCGGCTCGAGTTCGGCTCGTCAAATTTTCATTGAGTTTGAGCTCGGCTCGAGTTCGTTTAAAAACTTAATGAACGAACCTGAATATTCTAAAGCTCGGCTCGATTCAGCTCGTTTACAGCCCTAGTCAAGACTAAAAGGAAAACAGTGTGCTGGAAGTACTAAACATGAAAATATCTAATACGAGAAATACCCTTTAAATATTTCATAGTATATTTTTGAGCAAGCGTGAAGCGTCAATATAAAATTGACGATAATTCATGTGTCTGGATTAGCTTACAGTATAACTTTATTAATCTTGAAATTAATTTTAGGTTGACGCTAATGCCACGAGTCAATTTAACTCCTGCCACGACACTTAGGCCCCGTTCCGCTAAAAAAAAAACAGTTTTGTTTTAACTAAAAAACTAATTCATTCCACTAACTAAAAACCCACAACCAACAAAAAAACTACTTCATTCCACTAACTTAAAAAAAACCAAACAGCCGTACAATCAGGTAAATGTACCCAACCCATGTGAAATTACGAATCTACCCTCCCTTGTCCTTTAGCCCCTCCAGGCTCCAGTAGCAACGTGGCACCTTCAGGCTGCATGGATGACTATAGGGGTTCTTTGGCTAAAAAAACCATTTTGGTTTATTTTTCGTCTTTATTCACAAAACTTTAAGTTTGACTAATAATTTTATACTTTTTAGATTTCTCTCGTAGACAGGAGCCAAGAAACCACAACAAATCGACCGAAAACTAACAAATGCAAAAAAAATTTGAATAAGGACAAAACCAAAAAAACCAAAAAACCAGTTTTTTCAATTCACCCAAATGAGGCTATATTCTCCGAAGTTTTGTACTACTAGCTACTGTGCCGTGGGCCCTCTAGTAGCAACGTGGCACTTTAAAAAAGGCTGGCTTTCAAAAAAGGAGCACTAGTTGTTTGGATAAAGGGTAGATTGGTAATTTGTTAACACAACTCAAAAAACCAAAAAACTAAAGATCAAAACAAACCAAAAAACCAAAAAAACAATGTTAGTGGAACACCTTAATGGTGAGTTGTCAATTTTACCATTATTGTTTCTAATCCTGTCTTGCTAGTTGCTACTTTTTGCTCGTCTTTAAACTCTGAAGGGCGAAGACCTTTTCAACCCACCTGCATCCCTGTCTTCCTTCCATCAGTCCAACCACACGGCACTCACCCATCTCTTTCTCCTCTTTCTTCCATATCTTGCTGCCCACTGATGTACTTCCTCAAACCTCTTCTCCTGTTAAGGAAATTGAAGCCCACGTTGCTTGGGTGTGGAATTTGTGATTGCTTTATAACATTTGGGACTTCTGCACTCATTGCCAATTGATTTTGATAAAGTTATTAAAGCAGGACCCATTCCACGCCACATTTTAAAACTATAAAAAATTGCAATCCACACCCCACGACAAACCAGCAAAAAGGCTGCACAAAGATAGACTAAAAAGAGGATACACGTGACAGACCTTAAATGCAGCAGCAGTGCTGCACGTGAGGAGGGATGTTAAGGAAATTGAATCTCATATTGCTTGGTGTGAGTGATCACTTTATAATATTTAGGACCTCTCCACTCATTACCAGTTGATTTTGAGATAGACGTAAATTTTCCACATCTCTGTTCTTTTCTTTATGATCATAAGCATAAATTTTCCTAAGAGATTTATTAATGGAAAAGATAGAAATGGAGAGAAGAAGAGAAAGGGAAGAATTCTCCCCAACATGAACTTGGGGCAGCAGTGTCAAATCACCATAAAAGTAGCAAATTGACTCGTGCCATTGACGCCACCCTAAATTTTACCATCCACTAGTGGCGCCCAATTAAAACGGCAGCAATGCGAGTCCGTATAAGAGCAAGTGCAACAACACTCCTCAAACCCCTCCTATCTCTATTTTAGGGAGCCAAACCCAAAAAATAAGCTCCAACAGCCTCTCTAAAAGCCTCCCTAAAATACAAAAGTGAATAGTACCCTCCTAAAATCCCCCCCATTTAGGGAGGCACTATTCACTCCCTACCCATTTTTTTATTCTTTCTCTCTCTCCTTCCCCCTCAAAACCGTAGCCTTCTCTCCTTTTTTTTATTTTTTTATTCTCTCTCTCCTCTCTCTCTCCTACTTTGTACTCATATATTATATTTTATTAAAAATAGGGAGGGTAATAGAGAGGATTGTTGGAGACGTGGATTGGTAAAATGAAAAATGTGTACTGTTTATGACTTTTTTTGGAGAAAAATTTGGGTCATCTATTGTGGATGGTCTAAGACAGCTGTGGGTCCTCATCTATAGAAAGATCACTTTGGACCAGTGAGAAAGAATTTTTGTAAAAGGGACAACGTCTTCTACAGTGTGAATGAATTGGATAACTTTGCCACTTCGGACGGAGATAAGAAAAAGATGTTATCACCTTCGTAGATGTTATCAACTTTGCATCAACTAAACTTAAAGGACAATTTGAAAGGCATATATTGCAAGATTTCAATTAGCTAGGGTCGAGTTTGCATAACCCACATCAACTACATCATGCAAAGCAGAAATAAGGCGTCGACAAGCCAGTGAAGAAGCGGTCAGACGGCCTAAAAGATAAACGTTACCGATCATTGAAGTGAGCTTGAGGAAAGCTCAGAAAGATCCGTAGCAAGACCGAGGATCTTCCTCTTTTCAACAGGTGCAAATTCTTATGATTTCGTGATTTAAGAGTTTTACAATGATATGCAGTATTTTTGGGAGAAAAACTAGGAGACAAAGGCGCCCTGTTCCACCAACCATATGATTCAATAGGTGAGGTCAGGAGTTTTCCCTTCACAATACCACCCATGTGATTCAACAGGTGAGGTTAGGAGTTTTCCCTTCACAATACCAGTTGTTAAGTTCCAAAAACAAAATCTCCACCACCAAAGGTGCTAGCCTAGATGGCAAGAGTGAGTGACACTTAAGTGCTCCTCCCTTCCGTATACGATCCGACAATAGCAGGACTAATGTGGAGCACTTTGTCCATCTCATACCCTAGCTGTGGTAACGGCCCGGACAATAGTTATGGTTATATGGCTCAAACTGGACATTCTACAGTAGGTCGGGAGTCCTATGGTCATGCTCAAGGGAGGTTCCTACGCTGGTTGTCCCCTCCCACCTTTTTTGCAGTTCAAAAAAAAAATCTCCATTTTTCTTGAGGATTAAGGTAAAAAAAAGTGTGAAATTTGAGTTTTTCAGCTTCCCATAGTCAATAGTATGGTTATAAAGTTTGTTATGCGAATCAAATAACTATTCATAGCTACAACCCATCAATCCACATTAATAAATGGAACGTCAAAGCCCTTGTTACAACAGCCTAATTAGCTTTAAAAAAATCGATAATACACGACCACAAACTTATGTATGCAATACCAAGCACACACTTAGGAAAGTTTGTATCGTGCCATTTTTTCTCGAATATATTTGCGTATCTACCTATATGTTGGTAAATTCAATAAAATGTGTGGTGTCCTATTTGTATACCGTTCGTGCACTAATATATATTTTTTTTGCTAAGCAAAGAATTCATTAATCTTTGAAAACGAATTACAAAGATTAAAGAGACCCCAAGACTGAAAATGCCAAGGGCCCAAAGGGGGGAAAACAAGAAGGGTGGTAAGATACCAACCAACCTGAAACAGAAATTAGAAAAAAGCCACACCCGAGACACCCAAAAAGAGAGAAAAAGAAACAACCAAAGATCTCCAACCCCTAAGCCAACAAAAAACAAGCAGAACCAGAAGCACCGAAACAACTAGAGGAGCTGAAAAACCCCCAAACAAAAAGAACTCCCACACCCAAAAAAAACGGAGACAACCAGAAAACTACCACAACAAGCAAGCGACAGATCAAAACTCCATAGAAATAGAGGTATCTCCCTCCAAATTATCAAGAGCTTTATAATTTCCGCATTAATATCCTGTTCTGAAATTTCGACTCCCTTCAATTCTAAAAGCTTCTTAATATTAAAGTTCTCCCTTCCTTGAAATTTTACATCTAATCAAACACTCATCTTCATGTTCTCCCGAGCTTCCTTGACTAAAATCGAATTCCTCTTACGAATGTCGCTACTAGCCTCCTCTTGAAACGAATGAGTGGGACCCTTGATACTCCCATCAACACTTCCTATCTTCAAACCCATCCTTGAATTGATCATAAAATTGTCCCGGCTATCCGAATGATCATTAATCTTGAACATGGGGCCCCGCCAACTTTCAATCTCAGCCGTCCCTCTCCGCAATCAACGGTTTAAATTCACTAGTGAATTCTTATCTGTCAAAGTGCATTATTACCGGTAATAATGCATCTACGAATCCGAATCATTGATTGCCAAGATGAACAGCGCAGGTGAGTTTTAGTAGGGCCTGCTGTCTTAGGGACAGCAAAGCCCCATGTTCGGTTTTTTTAAATAAAAAATAACTTTCATGGACCAATCCATGCTCCATGTCCACAAAATGAAGAGTTTGTGCATGTGCCCCCAAATTTGACTTTAAAAAAAAAAACTTTCATGGACCAAACCATGCTCCATGTCCACAAAAGGACGCTGTTGGGTGTACAGAAAAAATGGGACAGAAAATGTACCGATCGCCTTCGGGGACCCATTTTGGGTCCCGCACGAGTGATCTGAACCGTTCATTGTTCTTAAAACATTTTTCCGAGGGGCCCCACAAAATTTCAGCTCAATCGGACGGTTGGAAGTGCTCGAACCAAAGTCTCACCGTTTGAATCAAAGTCTCACCGTATTTTTTGATTCAAACGGTGAGACTTTGGTTCGAGCACTTCCAACCGTCCGATTGAGCTGAAATTTTGTGGGGCCCCTCGGAAAAATGTTTTAAGAACAATGAACGGTTCGGATCACTCGTGCCGGACCCAAAAGTGGGTCCCCAAACGCAATCGGTACATTTTCTGTCCCATTTTTTCTGTACCCGTATCTTTGTCCGTCCACAAAATGACGAGTTTGTGCATGTGCCCCACCTCTTCAGGGACCAGAAAACCCACTACCCCAAATTTGACTAGAGTAGACACTAGAGGGCTGAACCAGTCATTACAGAACAAACAGGGACAGTTTTGTCATCACATAAAATCAAAAAAACAAAACACATTTTGCATGAGGTTTCACTTTCTTGATTATTTTGAACCTTTCTCAGCCCCTTATAATCTACACACCATGGGTCTCCCGGGAACATCTCTTTTCACCACACTCAAATTCTGTGTCCTTCTTTCCAGGGAAATTCTCTCTCCTACCACCGACGGTTCTCATCCCCCTTTCTCTCTCCTCTAAATCACTTCCCCTCAAGATTCTCCAAATCTCATTAAACAATTCTTGTAACACAAAACCCATTTGCTCAAGCAAGCTTTTTCATCACACCTTTCCAGATTTTCAATTATTTGTTAGTTGAAGGCAGGTATACTTATCTGTGGCGGCATCATCTTTTTCAAAAATAAAAAATCTCCCATGGGCTTCAATGACATATGGATTCCTATAGTAGGTAGGTTTTTTTCCTTGTCAGTACGCATTTAATTTTTTTCCCATTCAAAACCATATCTACATAATCTGTCGTCTTGCGAGCAATCTGCAATTTTTATTCATTGTGAAAGTAACAATTTTCCTACTTTTCAAATTTTTAAAACGCTCTTCTTTTGGATTTTCTGTTTGTAACCATTAATGGGTATGATATAAATTCCAAGATTAGACCTTTAATCATCTGGTATCACATGGGTGTAGGAACCTGTTCTTATGCAAATTCAGGAAGGGGAAGAGTTTGGAAATGTTGTGAAACAATAAGATAGATACACAAGAAAGGCGAAATGACGGTTGAGGGGGCGGCTGAGGGTGGCAGCAGGAGGAGGAGCGTGGTGGTCGGAATCCAACTCGATGGACAGAGCAGAGAGTTAATCAATTGGGCTCTTGTCAAAGTCGCAGATCCTGGAGACCATGTAGTTGCAATTCATGTCTCAAAAGATTTAGGTAATGCATATATTTCATTCAACTTTGGTTTAAAAATTCAAGAATTGAGATAATTCTTTTGGGTTTCTCATTTCAGATTCAAAACAGAAGCCTTTATTGGATGGGTATTTAGAAGTTTATGAAGGCCTATGCAATGTAAAAAAGGTTTGTTCTCCTAATATTTTTTGATAACCGGTATCTGGTCCAGTTTACCCGTACCTCGACTAGATTCTTCTTTTTACCAAAAAATGGAAACTGATGTGTAAAAGTGGCGATTTTGATTTATACGTTTCTCATATTTGAGTTTCAGGTAGATTTAACAGGTCAGGTCGTGAAAGGAAGCTCAATCCGAAAGGTTCTAGTGAGAGAGGCTAAAAATCGCGGCGCCGCGGCTGTGATTGTGGGTGTAATCAGAGAGAACCCTCTCAGGTAAGGAGAACTGGAAGCAAAAATCTGGACACTAGATTGTGATGTTTTTGTGTTTTTGATATCAGGAAATGTCTTTCTCAGGAGTTGGACTTCTGTTGCCAAGTACTGCGCAAAGCGCCTTCCTCCAACCACTGATGTTTTGGCCATCCACAATGGGAAAGTTGTCTTCAGGAGATCTTCCAATAACCAAGCACCAGGTTCTTCCTTCTTTTTCTTTTTCAATCTATGGCTCTGTTATGACTTGGTTTCGAGTCTCGCCCTTGGCATGTCTTTGTAGAGTTGCTGCCACATACCCTCTTGTACCTAGATGATGCTGTGGTGACGGCCTATCCTTCCAGACAATAGCTATGGCTCGAATCGAACATTCCACAGCTCAGGAGCCCCTATGGTCATGCCAAGGGAGTTGCTACGCTGGTTGCCCCCTCCCACCCTTATGCAGTTTAAAAAAAATATTCGAAGGCTCTGTTTTTTTCAATCCCATCTACCAGAAACAGTCTGAAATGGGTTTGACTTTCTTCATTAGTATTATTATTGGTAAAGGTTGATAATCCAACTTGTTTTTCTGTAAACAAATTAGTGTATATTTGATGTGTTACAATGAACTTCAGTAGACTCTTCATTAGAGATGGATGTGTGTTTTTGAGTGTGTTAAATTTTGTGTATCTGTGATAATAGGTCATGAAGGAGATCCCAGGCCGAGTTTTTCCCTTATTCGGAATCCTACACCAGCAGATAGCCAGTCTGAATTTGGCGATTCCGAGACATCAGAGATAGCTAGACACAGCCTTGATAATTTCAACCCTCTTCAAAAACATAGAACACTGTCTACGAGTTCCTTCTCGTTTCTATCGGAGGATTTCGCGGAGCAGAGGCCTGGTTGGCCACTGCTCAGCGTAGTCAGTCCTCAGGGAGCGGAAGCTAGCAAAATGTCGGTTGTGAAGTGGGTAATGCGATTACCAAGCCGATCTCCACCACAGAGTCCTCTATCCAAGGAAGGTGGTTTTAGTTCAATCGAAACAGAAATTCCTTTCTCGCCACAGAGTAACAGCAGCTCGGATACAAGTGAGCTACTAGAGAATTTGGAGAAGCTCTTCCCTAAAAACTCATCCGGCTGCAAATGGTTCAGCTACAATGTCATCAAAACATCTACTTCGCAATTCTCCTCAGGTTATATAGCCTCCAATTGGACTTACAATGGTTTTGTCTAAGTGGATCTTTTTTTTTTCTTTTTTAATATTTAGTTCCATTGCAGATAAGCTAATCGGCAAAGGAGGGTGTAATTGCGTATATAAGGGAATTCTACCGGATGGGAAACCGGTAGCAGTCAAGGTTTTGAAATCATCCAAAGAGTCAAGGAAGGATTTTACTCAGGAAGTTGATGTTATGACCTCCTTGAGTCATAAAAATATCACACCTTTGATTGGACTGTGTGTTGAGGATAATGCCCTGATCTCTATCTATGATTTGTTGCCTAAAGGAAACCTAGAGGAGAACCTATACGGTAACGCCTCGCTGAAAACTCATCTCTATCTATGTAATGATCACTACAAAATATGCTAATAGATGATGGTTAATCTCCGAAACAGGTAATAGCAAAGAAAATCCAGTATTGTCATGGGAAGTGAGATTCAAAGTAGCTGTTGGGATTGCTGAAGCCCTAAATTACCTTCACAATGAATGCTCGCCCCCTGTGATTCATAGAGATGTCAAGTCCTCGAATGTCCTTCTTTCCGATGAATTTGAACCGCAGGTACTTCAAGCAGTTGAAAAATCATTGTTTTTTTCAATCTACAACGTTGATGATTTGTTATATTTTCCTATCACAGCTATCTGATTTCGGGTTAGCAATATGGGGGCCATCAGATTCATCATTCTTGACAGACAATGATGTAGTGGGAACGTTTGGGTATCTTGCTCCTGAGTATTTTATGTATGGAAAAGTGAGTGACAAGATTGATGTCTACTCTTTCGGTGTGGTTCTCCTTGAATTGTTATCAGGGAGGAAACCGATCAGTTCCGAGTCTGCCAAAGGCCAAGAAAGCTTGGTCATGTGGGTAAGGCCTCTTTCCTTAACAGAAACTTCTACTTCCTACAAGCTCATTGATTGGTATAACTAAGTAGAGTTCACATTCAGGCAAAACCGAAGCTAGAGAGTGGAGATCTAAGAAGCATACTGGATCCTAATCTAGGTGGAAATATTGATGAGGGTGAAATTCAGAGGATGGCTATTGCAGTTAGGCTCTGCATTACAAGATCTGCTCGGCTTCGTCCTAAAATGAGCCAGGTAATAGCAATTCTATAGTAGTCCTTACTGCTTACTTCTTACTTCTTACTTCTTAGTGTTTGACATAGGCTCGTTGTTTGAATTCTGACAATTGAGGTGAAGCTCTTTTCTGGTCCACTAGAGTATATCAATGGTAATGCAAATTTGAGCTTCTTACCAAATGAGCTCCTGCTCAACCCGACTGAAGATTTTTTTTGCCGAACATGTGTTGACTTCTTTGACCGACTAGGACAAGGTTTTTGGACTTCGCAAAGCTTTGTTTTGGGTATTTCTTATTGATTTTGGACTGGAGTAGGAGGACACCAAATCTGGCATGGAGTAACTTTAGGAATGATTATTTGGTTATAGCATAGCTCTCTTCTTTGGTTGAACTAATCAGTTCCATGGGAGAGGGTTCAGTAGGCATTCGGCCTTTCAAATATCTTCCTTTTGGTGTGGCCTCTGGTGGCTTGATGGAACTCCGTCCCTTGGTGTCTTCTTGTTTTACAGGACTTGTACATTGAGGGAGAGTGAGGAAGTAGATTTTCTCCTACTACTTGAAAAACTGTCATAGCTCTTTGGAGCATTCGTTCCCTTTCCTGTCGTGGAATCTTCCTCCTGTCTCTGACAGTGGACATAAGCAATATGCCAAATCATGTAAATCTTGGCCCCTCTTATGGCTGTTTACCGTTTTGGTTCCTCTAATATAAGTTTTGCATGTTCTCTTTAAACTGAATAGTTTCCTGTTCGTTTTCCAGATACTGAAAATATTAAAAGGGGAGAAAGATGTAGAGGAATGGATAAATTCCCAGCTGGAAGATCGAAGAGCTACAGAGAACGAAGAAAATACTGACGATGAAGTTTATCCCCATTCAAGCGCTGAGTCTCATTTGACCCTTGCGTTGCTTGATATGGAAGGCACATCCACATCGTTCAGCAGTGTGGAGCAAAGCAGTGGAACTTCATCAGAAGAATACTTGAAAGGAAGATGGAGCAGATCATCAAGCTTGGATTAGCTTCTTTTCGCTCTCAACAAAACATATTTGGCTAGTTTTTCAAGCCAGTTCTGCTGCTAGCTGAGCTTTGGTACATGTTGTTTGTACTGTACAGTTAAGGAAGAGTTTGCACCCAGTTATGAGGTGATTTGTAGAAATATAGACATTGTGTTCCTGCAGTAATTTAATGAAGGGAGAAAGTCCCTACGATTTGGGATGAGATCAGGTAGCAAATGGGATGTTTAAGGTTAAGGGATTTTTTGGTCTCTCTTTGAAGGGAAAAATATTTTAAGTCTTTCCCAGTAGTAAAAAATTTAGAGAAACTCTTTTTTTCAGGAAAGAGTACTCTTTCATTAAAGCTCAAACCAAGAAATATACCAGATTCATGAAGGAAAACAAAAGCCACAGCAGCCCCTATGAGGCACAAACAGGAAACAAATCATCCTAAAACAACATAGGACAGGAAATTTAGAGAAACTCTCTACAAATCTCAAGGAAAATATTCAAGAAAACATAGTCTTAGTCTTCCACTACTGTTCCCTAGAACTTAATTTTCTACATTACCGTGCACTTAATCTTCTAATTTTCTAAGAATTGTTTACATTTGTACTTTAACTATCAAGAAACTATATTTCATTAGTATCCTTTGTGTTCTCAGTGAATGTTCTTTAGACAAATCCCATTCAATCTTAAAACACCACGCGCTTCCCTTTCCCCATAGTATTTTGGACGTGGTTCACTTTTCCAGTTCTGGGCCAATTTCCTAGTTGGCAACCAAGTTTTAACATTCTTCATAGATATGAGGACACATCAGTAGAAACGAAGGACAAATAAAGGCCACAATGCATCTAGACTGGAAGAAATTATCTAAAATGTACCAATAGTAGCTGCAAATGATGTTACAGCATCCTTGTTTATTTGCACACTGTTTCTCTAAGCTAAACGTATACCACAATGGCTTTTATTCAGCCAATCACTGCCTTAAACAAGTGTCACTATATCACACAGCAAGTAACTCTATTTGCACCTAAAGCAAATCAAATATCAGCAGTATCTAGAGAAGAAAGTGGAGTATGCATGCAATACTCACAATACCCAGATGCTACCAATTCACAATTCACTCTTTATCTGTGGCCTTTTCAGCACTGAGCTGCTTTCAAAGAATCTGGAAGAGAATTTCGGCTTCCTTTTCATCTTCTGTTAACTTCTACCAAGTGTACTGCAACGCCGTCATCTTCATGCCTCTTGTCTAATTGGTAATGCACTTTGTTCTTAATCTGTCCATTTTCCCTAGCATTTTTCTCTGCCCTTTATTCTGCCCACCCTTTCTTTTGCTACTTTTCAGCTTCTTCCTTTTGCCTCTTGAGCTTCAAAGACATGGCAGAACATCCATGTCAGAATAACAAAGAAAGAGACAGAAAACTGACATATTATTTGAAGAGAAAACCATTGATACACTAAGATGTGACAAATAAATTCTTGATCCAAGAAGATGTTGTATTCTTGAAATTAATAAGGCAATACCAAACGTAACCATATTTCCAAACTATTAAAAAATGCCCGCCCAGCCACACATAAAAACCCGAGTTTCATCTCACATTGTTAAAAGTAAATGTGTTTTTACAGAGAGTGACTCAAAAGTGCAAACTATTTCCTTCACACCATAAAGGTTATCAAACTAAACAAACAAGTCCTTAGAATCAGCCAATCCGGAAGATGGCTTAGGCAAAGCTAGGCTGGAAACAAACAGCAGAATTTTGGGGGTGACGTTGGTCATAGACTAAATCGGTAATGATTTCAGCTGAAGGCTCAAATGTTTTTTCCATCCAAAAAAAGGCTCAATGTTTCATTCTGTTAAAGTCACCAGGCTCAATCTTATGCTCTGTAGTACGATTACCCATTTTCTCTTTCAACAACATAGCCCAATTAGATTTATTCCCTACAACTGTGTTTGGATCAAAGATTCTTGTGGCTGGAAGAGAAAATGTCCGGCAAAACACGAATTTAACATGTGAAGGTAAATCCCTCACCTTTTGTCCCCTTCGCAATTCCTTCCACACACTGGCGGACCTAGAGGATGCAGGGGGGTGTTTGGCCCATGCACTCCCCCCAATTTTCTTCCTATTTGTAGTACACTTTTGAATTTTTTTGTAAAATTACTGAAGAGTGGTCCCCGCAAATGAAGCCAAATTGGTAATCATGATTCATGAGTCCGCCACTGCTTCTACATATCAACGATCCAAACACAGCCTTAGGTGGTTAATTTTTTTTCCCCCTTCATATATGGTGTTGTATTAAGCAGGAGGCTATAACTTCCTTGAATTCTTTCCTCATTTCTCGTATAACTCTCTCATCATTACCCACAAAGAAGTTTAACAATTTGTCTTTGAGCAATTCAAACAAACAGCAGGAGTGCATCCTCAAATGCAAGAACAAACCTCATCAGCTCAGTAGGGCCTCGCAAGGGATATCATTCCTCACATATCCAGATTGAGGGTAAGACATAAATCGATACATCTTTGAAAGCTGCATAAGAACCCACAGTCCTACAGTTCAAATTGAAAATCATGTAGCAAAAAAAAAAAAAAAAAACTTAAACTTGCTACAACTGGCCAAGAAAAACGACTGATTGTATCAATGAGTCAAATCAATCGTCAACTACCTTTTGAGAGAGGGCCCTCAATTGAAAATGGGGAAACTGGGGAGAAGTCAATAGCAGGGATGAAGGGTTTAACGATCCTACTATTAACATTGGAGAGGCTCTCAGACTCTCAGTTAATAGTTGGGGCTTGAAGGGTTTCCCGCGTTATGTTTTCAAGAAAATTACCTGCCAGCGAGGACAAACTTAGTTTGGACCCAAACTTAAAATTGGGCTGGGCTTGTGCGAGAAGTTTGGGCTAAATTTGGGTTGGAGTGGGTTTTGGGAACTGTGAGGCCCATTCAAGATGTTTTTTTTATTTAGGCTTCTTACTGGCCGGTCCTATTTTGTCCGGAGTTTTCCTTCAAAACCCACCCCATGTCAAACACATTCCATCCCAGCCCTCCCCACGCGCGGAAGTCAATAAGCACAGCTTTTCCGAAATAATAAATGTGTAGTTGTTGTCACATCAAGTCAGGAGGCAGGCGTGTAGGTCACATGTGCTGTCACACTCTCCACTTGACTTAATAAATGAGAAAGTAAAAACTGACTCCTACACGCCTTGCATGGTTTCGTCAGTTATCACGCGACCAAAATAGCTCACAATTCACATCCTTGTAACAATTCACACCCCTAATAACACACAATTAACACCCCTGCAACAATTCACACCATTAATAGCACACTTTCTTTTTGGGTGTGAATTTTGTCTATTGGAGAGTGACTTATGATGTGTGAATTCTGCAATTGAGGTATGTGATTTTTTTTTTTTTTTTGGTGTGAATTGCTTTTTTTTTTTTTTTTGCAGAGTTAGTTATGATATGTGAATTCTGTATTTGAAAGATGAGAGTTCTTTTATTTTTGGGGATGTGAATTATTTAGAAGGGATATGAATTCTTAATAAATGCGTATAAAAAAACTTTTTTGACGCGTATAAAATTTCATATTCACAATGGATCTTGTTAGAAAGACCTCATCGAGTAGATTTCAAATATATAATTTTTATAAAAAAATAAATGTGTATAATAAAATTTATTTTATTTTAAATCTAAAATAAAATAAAAAAGAGAGAGAAAAGGAGACTTTTATTGTGTGTGTGTGAGAGAGAGAGAGAGAGAGAGAGAGAGATTTTTACTGTCAGAAAATTTCCGTGTAAAGAGGGGGGGGAGACTTTTATTATGAGTGAAAGCGACAGGAGAAAGAGAAATTAATGTGTCAGGAATCTATGGCACACGCGGCATGCCTTTGGGGAATGAAAACTCTTCCACGCGCGCGCATAGAGTTTAATTCGGAGGGGAAGACAAAAAAGGGTTTGGAGGAAACCCCCCATGAAAAATGGGGGTGGTTTGGCATTTCCCCTTTTTATTTTCCCAACCACAGGCGACTGTTTGGTATCACTTGTAATGTAAACTATGGATGTTTGATTGTTTATCTATTTGAACTAGGGGTGCACACCACCTTGGTGGCCCGCCCAGACGCCCTTCCTAGCCCGATTTTTTTTAGAGTTTGGGATATAAATTTAGGCCTATAGAGTTGGGCCGGGTTGATATTTCAAGCCCCATTAATTAATGAGATGGGTTTGGAAAAACCCTTTAAGGCCCAACCTGAGCCCGGCCCGGCCCGAATATAATACAATTATTTTTTAATAGAATATTTAATATTATTGTTTTCCTCTTAAACTCCCTGTCTTTTTTTTTTTTTTTTTTTGTTCTCTACGGGAAATGGCGAAATGCTATGAAGAAGTAACAAGAGAGAGACCGGAGGAATTTTTTTGCATGTCAAGCTTTATGAATGTTGGAGAGTTCCACTTTTTGAACACATGTATTGCCTTTTAAGAGACAATTTAAATTAGTTTAGAACCATAATGTTTTATGGGTTTGTTTTTAATAGTACTATGAGAACATAAAACTTTAAGTTCCCTGTTGTGAATTTTAGTTTGTGATCGTTGTAGTTGATTTATTTATGTTTGTGATATCACGCTTCAGAAAAATAAATGCATAAGTCTCGTTAAGCCCAGCCCAGTGGGGCCTGAGGTATGCGCACCCCTAATTTGAACTTAATAGTAGTATTAGTTATAAATATGTAATATGTTTGGTGTAGCTTTGTTATAAGCTCGAATATAATTTCAAATTAGTTATAGGATAGTCTACGATAATGTTGTAGACATTCTTTTCAAATTATGTATTTGGTCAATCCATGGTAGTTTTCACGGCTTAAAATAAAAAAGAAAAACAACTTTAACAGTTGAGACGGCAGCTGAGGGTGGTGGGAGGAGGAGGAGCGTGGTGGTCGGAATCCGAATCGATGGTCAGAGCAGAGAGTCGGTTGGGCTCTTGTCAAAGTAGCAGATCTAGGAGACCATGTTGCAGTTCATGTCTCAAGAGATTTAGGTAATGCATATATTATTGCTTAAACTTTGGTTTAAAAACCCAAGATTTGAAATAATTCAGTTGGATTTCTCATCTCAGATTCAAAAACCGAAGCCTTATTGGATGGGTATTTAGAAGTTTATGTGGCCTATGCAATGTAAAAAAAGGTTTGTTTTCCTAGTACATTTTGATAATCAGGTGTCCAAACCAGCTTACGTGCATCTCGACAATCCATGGTACTATTTTTTTTTCACGCCATAAATGGAAATTGATGTGTAAAAATAGCGATTTTGATTTATATGTTTGTCGTAGTTGAGTTTCATATTTGGCTCTTGCTGGTGATGTGCCCGGTTCTAGATTGTTCGGTTTAGTGTGATGAAGTCTATATTGCCTTCGAGCTGTTGTAATGATGTTTGACTTTTGTTAAAAAAAAAAAAAAAACTATGCTGATATAGACAAATAAGTGCAAAATACATAAAGTATCATTTAATTAGTCAATAGTGAAAACTCAGCCTCATCAATTAATTAATGTTTGATTGCGTACTTGAAGAATTTAACATAGGTTTAAAAAAGGTAATTGATATTCACCCAAACCAAATTGATATCACTATCTTTTCTTTCTTTTAGTGAAGATTTGTGTAAAAAACTAAAAGACAAAAAAAAAGGGTGTGATTTTGATTTAAATGTTTTAAAAATATGTTTGGTGTAGCTTATTTATAAGCTGGAATATCATTTCAAACTAGCTGATTTATTAAGTTGTAGAATAGCCCTCAATAATATTATAAACTGACTTTCTGGATTGGTGTAATTCGTTGTCCATTGTACTTGTTATAGCTTAAAAAAAATAAAATGAAAAGAAGAAAACAGTACGAATTTCAGCTCAAACTAATCTTATTTTCTTGTCGAATAAGCTGGAAAAAAAATGTAAATAATAGGAGTAGTCATCTTAGAGCATCTCTACTCCTACACCAAATTTTTACTCAAATTTGAGTAAAAATTTGGTCAAAAACTTGATTTGATATCACCTCTTCCAATGGGAAACCACTCTTTTACCGAATTCTAGTTAAATTTTTTGTCAAAAACAGTTTTTTTTTTTCATTTTGGCTCCAAAACTATCCCACCTCAAAACATCTTTTTTTTTTTTTCATTTTACCTCCAAAACTTGCAATGAACAAATAGTGAACAAATTCCTTTTTATTCTCTTCTTCCTCTTCTGCGGAAACAAGGAACAAATAGTACACCTGCTTTGAACAAATATAGTCGTTGATAATTTGATGTTGGGTTTGGTGTTGAGCAAATTTGGTGAAAATTTTGAGTAGATTTGGTGTTGAGCAAATTTGGTGAATGATTTGGTGAAGGAGTGAAGTGGGTTTTTTTGTGATTTTTACTCAAATTTGAATTTGGTGAAATATTTGGTATAGGAGTGGAGATGCTCTTACAATTGCTAATAAGCAACTCCAACACAACTAGCTACTCCAAATTTTCGGGTAGAAGTGACATATTGGGGGGAAATTTTGTAATTTTTGTCCTCTTTTCCTCATAAAATAGTAATATTAAAAGTTGGGGCTTATCTAAATTTTTTGAAACAAACAAAAATGCTCTCTCTCTTTCTTATTTTTGGCTCTACTAGTAGAGAGCCAAAAATATTAGAGAGATGGATGTGATAAAAAAAGAGTGTGATGTAGATTTTTCCAAAATGTACTTTTTTTGCTCAAACTAATCTTATTTTCTTGTCGAATAAGCTCACTTCCAAAAAGAGAGTAAATAATAGTCGTGTTGGAATTGCTAATAAGAGCCAAGGGTCAGATTCTGGGAGTGGCTTTGGCTGATTTTGAAAGGGCAGAGTGTTGGGTCGGCTTTGATCGACTTCGGTTCCGGTTGTCACGTTCGATCGCAAGTTCTGCTAAAAACGGATGCGACGGAGTTTTATCAAAAGGATAAAGTGTAGAAAGTATTGATATCCGAAAAAAGTGTGTTATCCGTAAAAGTATATTGATATCCGTGAAATGTGTATTGATCGATATCCAATTTTTTTTATTACGTGCATATTATCCTTCACCTAATGGGTTATGGGTAGATATTAATTAACTAGTGAAATAAAAAGAGAAACTAAATAATGCATGAAATAATGCTTACGCGAAAAATGTAGTCCTCACACGATCCCTCGTTGGTGAAAAATAATTAATTTTTCGCAGGGGACATTAAATATGATCAATCTACTTTGATTAGTACAGAGAAAGTCAACTTCCAATGAGAAAAATAAAGAAATTAAGAGGAATGAAGATGACAAGTTGACAACAAAGAGATTGCCAAATGGTAAGACTTTCAGGGAAAAGATTTGGTTCGACTGTCATTGTGGGGTTTTATTTTTTATTTATTTCTTATTTTTTGAACTGGTAAAATCTTAGGCCCAGTTTTTCAAAAGATTTTAGCACCCAGTTGCTAAAATCACCATATTTCAAATCAAAAAATGAAGTGGTTCCGTGTATCGTTTTTCAATTTTTTTCGCACCAAATTAAAGAACTCCTCAAGTACTTTAATTTGGTGCGAAAAAAATCGAAAAACGATACATGAAACCACTTCATTTTTTGATTTGAAATATGGTAATTTTAGCAACTGGGTGCTAAAATCTTTTGGAAAACTGGGCCTTAGAGGAAATTTGGCATCTATCTATTAAAATGGGGTGATTTTGGATCGAGCACTTATAAGCGTCCAATTGAGGTGATTCTCGCGTTGGCCCCCTCAGAATTCAATTCTGGAGTGAATGGACGGCTCGGATCGACCGTTTGGGACCCACCACGGGGTCCCCAGCGCCGTCGGTACGCCGTCGGTACCATGGGCATCGGTACCTCTCGATTTACCGTAAATAAATTACTACTTAATTGACAAAAAAACATTAATATATATTGTGAATCTTGGAATGGATTCTAGATAGAATGGAATTCAAAACTGAAATAATATTTTTGTACCAAAGCTTTGAAAGAATTCAAGAGCATGGAATTTCACCTTATTTTTTTAAAAAAATTAAATTGTTTTTGTCTTGTTGGATTATAGGCGGTGGTTCTATAAACATGGAATTTCAAATAGACAAAAATAGGTATTCGTAATTGGATGGATAATCGATACGGTAAGTATGGATTTCTAAATTGTACAATCTGTTTCGATCCTAAGTTAGAGACCTTGTTCGGTTTGGGTCTCAAGACACAAATTTTAAATTATTACTCAATTATTATCTCTATTTTTAATTTTTATTCTCATTTCTCTCTCCAATCATTCCCCCCTAACCTATTTCCAATTATTACTCTTATTTCTCTCTCCACTCAAAATCTAAAAACCCAAACCAAACATAACCAAAAAGACCTTTTTGCCTGTCTCATATTTTAAAATTACAACTCTCCCCTCGTTTCAAGTTCTGAATTTCTGCTTTGCTTCGATCCTAATTGTATTATGAATCTGTTTTTATCACTATAAAAATGCAGTATATTTGCATTTGGTTTTCTGTAACAAAATGGAAAAATTGTGTAATTGGTAATTTACCGTATTTTTGTGACAACTTGTAGGCTAAGAATACCGAAAAAACCAAAAATAATATAGTGGAAACACACCCTTTAAGTATTCGACACATATCTTTCAAACGCTTTATAGATTCGTAAATATCTATAAAACAAAAGCAAAAACAAAGAGAGGCTTTCAAACACCCCATATGTTTCAATCTTACCCAATAAATATCTAATTACGTACCAATAATATTACTCAAATTTCTCCTTCACACCCTTCTTTTGTACAAAAATACTCCTTTCTGTTAATTACAAGGTGAACTTATATATATATATATATATTCTTTATATTCTTTATGTACTTTGTAACGAGTTACAGAAATTCAGGTTAAGTTTAGAGAAAAATATTTCACAATTATAACTTTTATGTGCCCTCACTGATGTAAATTTCTAGATCTGCCACCGATCCTAACACACTAACAATAACATTTTCAAATAACGTGTATTCTGGTAATTTTCTTTCTGTTAAAACAATAAGAATTATTATTATCACCTATGAGAATTAAGGAGTGGCATCCTCTATAACGACTAAAACAGTTAACGGTATTTTCAATTTCTTGTATTATAAGTTGTGAAACCAACAAGAGTATTTTCATAGAATAATTAAATTTAATCTAGACATTTACTCTATATAGAAAATCTATTCTATACTAAGGCTGAGTTCTCCAATGGATTTTATCAACATTTGATAAAATGAACTCCTCGATTTTATCCACTCGTGAAGACATGTGATAAAATCTGTGGATTTTTGCATTAAAAAATCTACAGATTTTATCAAATGTCTTCACGAATGGATAAAATCAAGGGGTTGATTTTATCAAAATCTTGATAAAATTCATAAACTTTTATTTAAATAGCAATATCTAAACTTTTATTTGAACTTATGAAAAGCTATACCAAACGCATCTCCAAGTTATGCTAAGGTTTAAATTTAATAATTAAAATAACTATAACTTAATAATTTAAAATTATAAGTGATAATAAAAGAACCTATTAATCTAGATATCATAATTATAAGGGCATTGTTTGTTTAGTAGTTTTAGTTTTAGAAAAAAATGTAATGAGTGGAGAGAGATAGATAGAGAAATGAGTGTAATGATTACAAAACAAAACTAAAACTATGAAACGAACAAGGCTAAGATGATACAAATTAGTACTCCATGGAGTCTACGCTTACAAGTACAACCCACGTATTTTGTGAGAGGGAGAACTACAGAGGCTGTGTTTGGTTAGATAGTTTAGTTTTGATGATGTCATCAGGTGTAGTGAGTGGAGAGAGATAGAGAGAGAAATGAGGAAAATGATAATGTTGAGTGGAGAGAGATAGAGAGAGAAATGAGGAAAATGATAATGTCATCAAATCTAAATCTAAAACTAAAACTAAAACTAAAACTAAAACTAAAACTAAACTGGAAACGAATATGGAAAATAATTTTTCCATCACTCCACAGGATACGTATAAATTTGGCCGAAGACTTTTCAATTTTTCAGACTTTTTGTTGAGAAAGAGACCCACACCTGCCTTCTCTATCTCCGGAATATTTCCTAGAACCTGCGGCTCCTCTGGTTCGTCCATTTCTTTCCTCCATTGAAATGCTGCCATCTTTTCCATCTTTTTATTGGACTTTTTACCTTTGACGGTTCCTTATCTTCCTTTGTAATCACTCTCTGGACATCGTTTCTTGGTTTCTAGGGTTTCACAATCCAGCTTCACGGCGAGCTTTATCAGACTGAATTCCACACGGGAAATTGGGATTGATTGGATAATCGCACAATTGCGTTCTAGGGTTTCTATGGTAAGTGGGTCTTTTCTATTTTTGCCGATTTTGCGTTTTTTTCCTACCTTGGCTGATTTGTGATTGCGCAGAGAAACATGGGTTCTGATTTAAAGATTGATTGAATAATGTTTATGGAGTTCGATTGCGATAAGAACTTGGGTCTGTATTTTACTTGTTATTCTGAGCCGATCGATATGTCACTTCTAGGGTTTTTACGATGAGTGACTTTTCAAGTTCCGTCTTTTTTTCTGCTGATGATTGACTAGAGAAATATGGGTCTGAATTTATGCTTAAATGTAGAGAGTTTGGGTGTGGTTCTTGTCATTTTGACCTACTTGATATGTCATTGTTAGGGTTTCTATGGTAAGTGTCTTTGCAAGTATGTTATTCGGCAGAGAAATATGGATTGTAACTTTTATCCTTTAATTCACTTTCTTTACTTGTTAATTGCCTGACCCAGTTGATATATAAGTTATATAACCGATAGTTTAAGCTGCATAGTTTGAATCGGTTTATTATTATTACACTATTTTGTCTTGGTTATGCATTTGAAGTCCTGATTTTTGTCCATGTGTTATTGTCTCCACTCTCCAGGGTTTCGGTGTTTTCCATCGCCCAACTTGAATATCTAAGAAATTGAGTATCTGCGTTGACAAAAGGAAAAAAGCTGATTGGGTAAAGGTCTAAATCTTGTACTTATCACTTGGGTTAGATTTGGGTCTCTTTGTTTTGTCTATTCGGTGGTTTCTTTTCATCAAAATGGACGACGGAGAGCTTGATTTCTCAAACCAAGAGATGTTTTCAAGTTCCAACATAGGCGATCTCGATGGCAGTTGCTCTATGGATGGCTTTTTTGATGAAATTTTCAAGGACAACCATGCCTGCACTCATACCCACACTTGCAACCCACCAGGCCCTGATTCCTCTCACACGCACACATGTTTTCACGTGCACACCAAAATCTTGCCCGCTGCTAGTGAAGATAAGGCTTCCACTGACGATAATTCGGAGTCCTCAGAAAAGAAATCAAAGAAATTTTCATTGGGTAATCGTGAAGCGGTTCGCAAGTACCGCGAAAAGAAGAAGGCACGTGCTGCTTCACTAGAGGATGAAGTTGTGAGATTGAGGACTCTGAACCAGCAGTTGCTCAAGAAATTGCAAGGTCAGGCTGCACTGGAGGCTGAGGTGGCAAGGCTCAAGTGTTTGCTTGTGGACATCAGAGGGAGGATTGAAGGGGAGATTGGGTCCTTTCCTTATCAGAAGCCTGCCAAAAGTGCTAATATGTATCAGAACATGGTTAATCCGAATTTCCCCGGCGCATACATGACGAATCAATGCAATATGAGCTGCGATGATCAGGTCTACTGCCTTCAATCAGGGGTGGAAGGGGAAAGTGGGGATGATATGTTGTTGAACAGTCAAGGCTTTAATGGTTGTGAATTTGAAAATCTACGGTGTCTGGGGAATCAAAATGATGGGCTGAAAGAGTTCTCTAACGGTAGAAATGGGAATGAAGCTTCTACAGTCAATCCTTCTCGTGCAAACAAGAGAAAAGGTAAGAGTTGTGAGACTTTGGTTTTTTTCCATGCTTTATGTTTCAGTTATTTTCTCTGATATGGTTACGAAATGTAGGTCTTGTTAAAAATTGATGTGTAGGATACATGCGGTGTTATTGTATCGTAATGGGAAATGATAAATCCACGACCTCTTTGTTTAGTGGCACGACATTTGTTATGTCGTGACCAGCTATGTAGCACGGACACGGGTACGGGTCGTGGCATTATCGCCTCCATTCATAACAACAATTTTTTATTTTTGTTAAGATTTTTGGCTTCCTTCTGGAAGTAGTTCTGATTGCTGCAATTTTGTCCAATATGTTTCTCGGTCTTATTCCGGTATTGTGATCACTGCTCATTTCTGATCTCAATGTTGGATTTTTTTTTTCCCTTCTATTTCCTGGTTCCTAACTGGAAAGAGTTGGATTTTGCAATTTTGTGCAACTCTGACTGTGGAATGTGGAGCAGTGTTGATTTCATCTTCAAAATAAAGTAACGTCTCTCAATACTACTCTTTTAGAAGAATTTATGCTGAAACTATGCAATTTGTACGGCTAGTATAAGAGTTTCATGACTCTGCAGTCTGCCTTTTGAAGAATGCGTTTTTTATCTGCCATTAGTACGGTTCCAATGTTAGTCTATTTCTGCCATGACGTTTTGGTTTTCTTTTTCTCTCTCTCTCTCGTGGTTAGCATAAATACTTGAAATATGAAGTTATAGTTACTTTGGTTTAGAAGAGTAGTATTATGCTATATATATCTGTTGCCAAAATTTGCTGTCACTTAATTGCATAGTTGCATGATATCTTTCATTGAAATTTGCATATATATGCCGTATATTGTGTCTCTACCACTTTGGCTGTGAACATCTATTTGTTATGCCATGATGTGTAGAATGATGTAGCATGTTCAAGTTTGGACCTCCAGCCTGAGGGAAACAGATTTGTGTTGCAGTCAACTTGTGTAGATCTAGGGTTGGACTTTGTTTTGGGGCTAAAGATTTAGCAGCCCCAAATGATTCGGACAAAGCACAAGTGGCCAAGTGGGACATACCCCATAACAACAAACACCCCTATGGCAAACACAGCCAATTTAACTGATATGTTTCTTTCTCAACAAGTTTCTCCGATTAATGTGAGGTAAAACTACCCTAAACAACAAGTGTTTATGAAGTTCCGCAGCCTGCAGCATATCACACAAACTGAACATTCATGAAACTCATCACTCTTAGTGTCACGACCCTTACTCGCCCCTGTAGGTCTCGGTCACAACAGAGAGGTAGTGAAACTATCACCAAGGTCATTTGATACACATAACACCAGATAATCGTATAATTAAGTGAGTGCATAATAGACGGAAGCCTATACAATAGTGTCCAACATATCATTAACTTACATTTACATAGGACTTTAACTCACAATAATACACCTCAGAGCCGTGCATAACTAACATGTAATAAACATTCCTGTCAATTAAAAGAACGTAAGCAATAGCTTGAATACCACCTTCCTATAACCGACATACCCATAAATCCTCATATGAGCCATGAGTCCACATGGGACTCATGGGAGGAAACACATCACCATATTCTTCACATCCTGAAAGGTGGAACATTTTCATAAGAAGAAGCTCGTATGAATGACCAATACATAATTATCATGCTTTCCATGGATATTCTCAAAATACATTTCAAAAGGATTAATAATAACCTTTTCATATTCTCAAAAGGAATCCATAGTGTTTGAAACACTGATTTATAATGCACATCCCTCTCCGATTCATTTCATATCACCAGGTGTCCTTGTTGTGTATAAGCTTAGATGTCGTTGCGTTATCCCGCAACATATCAGAAACATATCTTGCTAGCCTTTTAGCATTCTCCCCTAGCAAGCTCGGACGTAAGGGATGCCATTGATAGATAACAAAATGTGTCCAATGTCCACCTTTCATTTAATATCCATGGAGTTCACATTATAGAGCAAAACATGTAGATAAAACCTATCATTTGTACTTTGATATAAAACATGTTGCAAACCATGCAATTTATGTAATTTAAGTCACTCACTTTTATCCCAAGCTTTCACACAAGTCTCCTATAGTAATCTAGTAATTGGAAAACATATTAGGCCTCAATAGTCATTCAAATCTCTAAAATAATCTTCCTAATTACCCCATGTTTTACTAAAAAGGTTCTAGGGTTAAGGTATGAGGTTAGTTTAATATTTAACAACTCAAAAAACAACGTAATAGCTAATTTCGTTAGCAAGATCATAAAAATGGAGTTTGGATGACATGGCTATGCCCGTTTAAAGTTAGACAATTAGCTTTGGAAAGACAGGAGTTGCAGATTCCGCACAGCTCTTCCAACTTCAGATAAAAAAAACTGACTTTTGCTCAGGCAAAATTAAGGCACATTATTTACGTATTTTGAAGATACATGAGTCTAGTTTCAAAATCAAGAAATGGTGCACAATTTCGACGGTTGTACTAAAAGATATGGCCGTTTCCCCAACGTGTGTGTGTGCAGACTGCATAGTGACGAATCTGACTGCAGCTAGGTCTTGGAATTTTGTAGGCTATTCTTCTTGTTATTTTCTGAAACGTTTACACAAAAAAGTATACTCCTAAACAAACGTTCAGTAAAAATATTGGAAATTAACAAGCTTTCTAAGTACCTCTAATAATTTCGTGAAAAACCGGTTTGTATCAAGCTCAAAAGTTCCAGTCAAAGAGTTTCTCCAAGAACAAGAGGTTTCATAGCTAGACTTCTTCACACCCTCAATCAAACATGTACTCTTAAAGGGTGTAAACTTATGAGTTTATACTTGTTTTTCAAAAGAAACATGGATGTCCCAAGAGTTCAGTGGCAAGAACTCCCTTAAGACCCCTCACGAACAAGGTTTCCATAACTCAAACTCTAAGACCCTGAAATTGACCTAGTAAATTATGGATTTAAACTTGTACAATATGAAATCTAAGATGAAGGATTACTATGCTTACCGAGTAAGACTTCAATTTTACTCCAAGTAAGTTTCCCCCCCCCCCCTCTCTCTCTCTCTCTCTCACTCATGGTGGAAATGATAAGGATGAGGAGAATAACATTAAACTCCTTTGGTCTTATCAGGCTACCTAAGGAAATTTATCCGGTGTATGCGTATCCACGTGTTTCCCCATGTTCCATACTAGACTATCCAATGGTATAAAGCCACGTGATTAGCTATAACCCAACACGTACTCAAATTATAAGCGTAATTAAGGGTCGGGGATATTACACTTCGATCCTATAATCTGTCTCTATTTGCCAGCTCCACCAAAAACAGAACTATTTGGTGGTGGAAGCCCATCGAGGAACATTTTGGTTGAAGCATACTACAAGGAACTACCGGAATGCACGAATAACCATCTCCCAATTGCAATGACTGTTTTTGGTCGATGTATCATGTATGTTCATTCAACACATGAAGTATCTACGTTTCACATTTTGCCTCTGGTTTCTGAGCATGTTTGCTTTATTCCTATCCTTGATATTCATCTCCTACCCCCTTCCACCTTTGGAGAACAGACTGACCCTCATTCAGTTTAGCCCCTTATTGTTTGACTCAACACCAGACCAAAAAAATGATCTTTAGTAGGATTTCCATCACCAGAATCACCTTTTGAGGTAGAATTGGGTTGTCTATGTAAGAAGAAAGGATGAAACCAATAGTCAGCTGATGTTTGGTCCAGATGAGCCAGTTATATTTTGTTAGTGAAAACTGCAGGATGACGTGACGACACGTTATTGATTAATCTGTGTGAAAGATTTTTGTTACTGGTTTACTTTTATCTTTTTGCGAGGCAGCCAGATGAGGTGAGGACAATTTGCTGGATATGTAAGAAAGGCTAATATTGTGTCTATATTCTTACAGGGAGCAAGAACCTTGTGTTTGTTCTAGTATATATTTTGCTGCAGCTTGGAAAACTTCTTAAAGTTAAAGAATAATGCAAGATGACGGAAATAAAATAATGCTCGAGAATAGGTCTAAAATGAAGAATGGCTTTCTAGTATGAGTCTCTGCTCTTTCCCTGTCCTAGTTCTTTGATGTGCTGGTTCTTCTTGATATGGCTCGAAGCTCTTTCCTATCTATTATATGGGACTGCCATCCTTGATACAAAACTAATCGTATTGAACAATCTATTTCAGCAACTTATTATTGTACACAAATCAGTTGTTCGATAATAGGAGGTGGTTGTAGTTGCTACTGGGACTGCTCTTCCTAGTAGCAGGGCACATTTTACACTACATCTTTGACAGCTGCTTTTTATGACAGAAGAAGTTCTTTTCTGTGCTGTTCGAGGCAGGCTTGTTCATAGCTTGAAACTGTATAAACCATGTTGTCTTTGTTAGCATTCTGAAGCTCGTCATTTGTTATTCAAAAGCACATGAAATTCAATGCGATTTGTGGACTTTGACTTTCTTTTGCCTTTTTTGTTTATGTAACTGATGACCTTGTATTTGTTTTATCAGGAGGGGCTCGTGCAACAACGGGAAGTTCAAGAGCTAATGGGATGTAGCGTCTTAATAATGGAGGGTACTTGGTGTTTACCAATAAGCTGTTTTGCTGGATTTTAGTGACATCTCCCCTCAGGCAACAATATGTTCTATATTCTACATTATCTGGCCTGCCTTGGAGTGGGTTCCGTTGCTGTATCGATGTTGGCTACATTTATTGCTTTTTTAAGTTGGTGGGTTCTTCAGTTTATGAATTCCGTCTTGAGTATGTATTTTTGTGCTATCCATCGCTGAATGATACAGTTGGTTGTAGGACTTGTAGCAGGGAGATACCAAACTTTTAGGTTTTCCATGAAGCTTCTGTACCTTTTCTCCTCTGCTTTATTATTCTTTTAGATAACATGGAAGTTGGTCATGAAGTTGTTTGAAAACATTGCTAGACCGCTCATCTTCAACCTTCTCAATCTTGGGAATTCTCTTTTGTTGTTCCCAACCTTACAGCTGAATTATGGCTTTCGTTGATTGCTGGATGATGTCTTTCATGTTATATCACTGTTATTACTGCTGTTCAATTTTCATGTTATAGTACAGTGACATACGCTCATGTGTTTCGACTTCGTGACCCGAGTGTTATTTTGGCTTGTTTATGGTACTCTCTCCGTTCCTAAATAATGGTCTAGTGCGGAAAGATGTGCAATTTTCAAATAAAAAAAATAAAATGTTTGTGAGCATAGTTTTTTAAATTGATTGACACCAAATTAAAGAACTAATTGAGCTCTTTAATTTGCGGCTGTTGGCACAGAGCTAGCCGATGTTTATTCTCCAGATACTGCCATTGCTTCTTCTCCGAGAAAAGTTGTTCATGACCCAAGGGCACGTTTCGTATTGCTGTCTCCCGTAGGAGTCTGGGCAGTGCCCAGTGTGACTGATCAGCCTCTCAGACCAACTACTAATCATACCTTTGATTAGCTATTGCCTCACCAACTAACTAATCAGACGCGCAAGCCCCTCTAGCAAATTCCTCCAATGAATTTTAAAAATTATGCTGGGAAGCATTTTATTTCTTAATTCGAATATTGCCCGTCTTATTTTCAAAGTACCAAATATATATATTAGTGGACTATAATTTAGGAAAGGAGGGGTATTACAAACAAACAATTCAACTTTGATCAAAGTAGATAATCAGATTTAAGAACAAACAATTCAAGAAGCAGAGTTACAAACCAAACATCATATCAGGTGTATAAACTTCTCCTTTGCCACTCAAATCTTAAAAACTCTAGAGAGATTGCCATACAACCCTATGGGAGTTACAGATTGATTTGGATATCATCATCATCGCGGTAAATACTATCAGCCATTTGCCAGATTTGAAGGCTATTGTCTTCAGCTACACTTGAAATGACCCATGGTTCGTTCTTGTTCCACGAGAAATCAGATATCTTTGCTTTGTGACCACCATGAGAGAAGAGCAGCTCCGGTGGGCCGTCTTCAGCTTCTCCTTCCAACTGTTCATCTCCAATCCTGAAGCCATTCATTCATTAGAATAAAATGGGGAAATAGTTCAATTGTTTCAAGTGCTGGTTCCCATGCATATGTATCAGAAGATCAGTAAAACATCAAATCAAAAGACGAAGGGAACAGAAACACCATAAACGAGTTTTCATCGTTCATCAAACTCAATACAGTACCTGTTAAGGTCCCAAACCATGAGTCTTCTGTCACCAGCAGAAGATGCCAAAACAGTTTCATGATTAGGATCCCATTCTACCTGGAATACTTCCTCCCTGTGAGAAACAAATCCTGTGAGAAACTTGGGAAAATTTAAACATAGCCTCCTACGACACTATGGAACACGGACTGACGGAAGCAGCCTTTTCCACGAAACTCTCGACTAGATAATAGTTTGTATTATAAAGATAATTGTGAACGATACCAATCAGAAAATGGAAAAATGAGCAGCATGCACCTAAACACAATCAAGTGTTTTTAAATGCTCATGGTACTGAAGTATATCTATCTAAAATCCAGAAGGCATACGTGTGACTACTCAAAACATGCAATGGAGAAGCCAGCTTCCGTATATCGAACAAACCAACAGTAGCGTCAGACGATGCTGTAGCCAGAATCCATTCATTGTATGGGTTAAATGACACGTAGTTCACCTAGAACCATGAAAACAAAACGTTATTAGTACCAACACCGAAGCCTTGAATAATTCTACGCAGAGAGCCAACAAAATATGAGTTTCACAAATGGAAGAAGAAGAAGATAAAGTAAAGGATCAGACCTCTCAAAATCTATCAACGAACTGTTATTATCTATTGTCAAGTATTTAAGGCAGGTCCTCTGAATCCTAACCAGTGCAAAGACTAGACCGGGTGGATGCCGAAAGGACTATGTACGAGCTCTTATTCTCTTTCTTCAGTTTTTAAGACAGGTCCTCCAACCGTTCCCTTAGCCGGCGCAAAGACTAGACTGGGCGTCACCCAGGGACAAGGGTGAATGCCAAAAGGACCAATCTCTGGATCTGGCTCCCATTAACTGAGAGCTTGTGGGGTCTGACTAGGTGCACTAATTACTTAATCTAGAAAATGGACATTCTCAAGTTCAGCAGTCCAAGCTTTTTCACACAGCACAATGGAAAAGAAATAGAAAAAGCTTCCAAGTTTTCAACACAACCAGTTCCAATTGATGACTGGGAACAAAAATGTGTTACTGCAATAGGCTTTGTAGAAAGGCAACTAAAATCAAATTACTTCCGAGTACCCATAAACAAAATAACATATAAATAGAACACAATTTTGTCCGTGAAATTCACCCTTTGGATTGTCCTCAAGCATGTAACAAGAAATTGCAATTTTGCATGATTATGTGAAAATAATATAGTAATGCAGCAGAATAACAATCGTTGGGCTAACTCATGGGTTTACTGTTAAAGAGGGGAATTGCAGTAATATCTAGTCCGACAGGATGGAGACAGCCCACTTTTCTTTCATTTTTTTTTGGTTAATACAGCGCCATTTTCTTACTACCGTCAGACAGCGTTGTTCGATATGGGAGACCAGTATGGGCATAAAATATAAGAATGAAGGCGCATAATACCAAATATCGTGGGATTGAACCAGCCAAGTGGGTCACCGACTGAAGGCTAGCAAAAAGAAGATTAGTGGTACTGGTACCCATGAAGATAAAGGTAACTTCACTGAGAAACTGGCAACCAAATATGTGTTGGACGCTGGCAACTTTGAGAATAAGTTTTACTCTATGGAGATCAAGATAGCCTTGTGAGCTGAGTCTCGTGGTCGAGATCCGTAAGTGAGACCCAAGCAAGAGAATCAAAGGTAGAAGGAGCAGGGAGGCAGCAGCATCTATTTCTCCACTGATATATCAAGATGATCCATATCATCATAGAAAGAGACAAAGGCAGTCTATTTAAGAAGATGGCTAATGGGACGACAGAGTTACGAAGAGGGTAATTGGCCCAAAGGGCCAATGATGTACACCTTATTACTGACAACGTTAGGTTAAAAGCAAACTATTGAACACAGATAAGACCTTAATATATCAAAAGACTTCACTGTGCATGATCCAGATGGTCTGGACACCTAAGTGGACTCAGCTTGAAACTAATCAATTTGCAACCCTTATAGCTTCTTCAATTTAATTGGCATCCGTTTATCTTGTTCTCCTAACGCTTATTCACCCTTGTGATACACAGTGGCAGGTAGTCTTTTAAAGTTGGTGCATCTGAAATATCCAGTTGGAATGCCATAAAATCAGATGATAGTAAAATAACATAATTCAATGAAACAGTTGACCAGATCAATCAACAGTGAATAACTAATAATCTGAGTATCATACAAGAACAAATGACAGTAACATCTTAAAAAGGTTAAACACGTTAGCATTTAAGAAAGCATGTATGCAAAGCAAAGATATGTTTATTCAACAGAGTTTCACAATTATGCTAGTGAAAATAGATTACCTCTTTCTCATGAGCTTGGACAGAATGCTGGGCTGTGTTTGTGCGCAAATCCCATATCATTAGATAGCAATCATCCCCCACAGACCCAAACAAATTTTCATTCTTCAAGTGCCACGCTACATCCTCAACCACACTTCCATGAGCCTAATTAACAATTGTAACGTTGAATTCAGCATTGAAATTTGAACCTACCCCCATCAACGAAGAACCACAAAGTGCTATAACAAATATAAACGAAAAGGGGGAGAGCCAAATTAACCTCATAAACATGCATTGCTTCGACCACTTTTTCCTGAGGCATTGAGGAAACATCCCACAAACAGATTTTGCAGTCATTTGAGCCACTCAAGAGGTAACCCTCTTTTAATTGGCTCCAAGACAAACCATACCCTTCTTTATCATGACCCCTCAATCTCAAATCAGGGTCGCAAGATCCCTCTTCCTCCTTCATTGAGTGTTTGCTACAGTCAAATACATACACTTCTCGCCCACTAGTCTTTGCTGCAACAATGGATGGGTTCTGAAACATACATCGTGCCCTATTCACCTCTCCATCGACATGTATCTTTTGTATGATCTCCACCTGTTCAAAATAAAAACTCTTTTAGTCTGCAATCTTATTTCTCTCACACACGAAAATGCAAGCGAGGCGAGCACATACCTTGAATCTCAGCTATTATAGAAGATCAGGCATGCATACATGGGTATACAAGTAGACAATGTTCCAGTAAAGCATACTACCTTTTTTATGACCTTTGTTACTAATGTCCCTCATTCAAACAATCAGGGACACCATCACAAGGCTCAAATAACCGACCAGTTCATAAGATTAATAACTAAGCAACTACAGATGCACAATACATAATAAAAGCACAGCACTGCTCTACAATTGGACCATGGAAAAGAATAGTATGTTTTGCAGAAGAATCTAGGCTATTGCTGCTCTGATACTCGTCTTACTCATTCTACCCTAACCTCATTCTAAGCCATTTCCAAACAAAAACAATTAACGTTCAATTGAACACCCATCTGACAAGTGGATGAAAACTACATCGCTTGTGATTGGCTAAAAGAGTGGGGCATGTTTTAATTGGGACCCACCTCATGGTTTAAACAATCATATATGTTCACACAGGTGTAGCTGTATGAACAAAATTGGAACCATTTACACACAGGTAGTAAGGAACATGCTCCCTTTTACGAATATTGAAAAGAACTTACAAATGATATTCAGAAGTTCCTTTCACTACCAGATAGCATATTATTATGTAATACTTTTAAAATCTTGACCTAATCATTCCACAGTCGTATTCAAAACCTTCTCCTTTCTCCCAGCAGACATGTTAGACAACCATTTTACAATCCCAAACCAAACAGACTCAGTTGTTAATTGTATTAAATGCTTGCTGTTGCTGTTCAGACCCACAAACAATCCCTTTGGATTGAGCGATTTGGGAAGAAAAGAAAAGATAATAGTTTCATCAAATCACTCATGTGGCTTGAGTGATTTGGTGGAAAACGCACAAAAATGATACTATTTTGATTGGCTCCTTCCCCTTTTTCAGCAAATCTCACCACTTTTATGAAAGAGCTTCCCTTTCTTATCACATCCTTTTCTCATAATCCAAATAGAATCTTAAACTAAACAAGACCCACTTAGCAATACTATCAAACACTTGGCGTTCACACACACCGGGGCAAAAATATCACACACCCATCACGCATACAGTAACAATCCTCAAAACCCACCTTGGGAATCACGTCATTCGCCGTCGCCGCCGCCGTCGACGTCGCAATGTTATTACATGGGAGGTGAGCATCGGCGACCATGAGGAAGTTTGGGCAGTCATCGGACGTGTGGGTCCCAAGAATCAGCTTGTGCACGGCGAACGATCCATCGGAGGGTTGAGAAGGCGGAGAGGGAAGCCATTGGACGGTGAGAGAAGGCCACTCGAGCGGGTGAGAGAGGACTAGGTCGTACAGGAACGGGGTGTTCTTCTTCCATACGGAAAACTCCTCCTCCACGACCTGGTCGACGCCCGATTCTTCTTCCTCTTGTCCCATGGCCTCCTCTCTCTCTCTCTCTCTGTGCAGCAGCTTTGGTTTCCCGCCAAAATGGTTGCAGTGGAGGGAGAGCTGCGAGCCTGAAAACGGCTTTGTAGGCGAATTCGGTGAGATGTTTAACAGTGGAGGGTTTAGTTATGGGCTAACGAGCTTGTTTGGGTGTTATGACGGCCCAATATGAGATCCTGGTGGGCTTGGTCCATATGCCACCACCTTATCTCCAGTTAGGACTTGATCAACAAGGCTAAAGAGTAAGAGGGTGTTTGGCCCCCACTTTTTTGCATTCTCATTAATGGATTTTCTACTTTTGGGTGTTTGGGTGGTGTGAACCAAAATGAGTTTTGAGAGAACTCATTTTTCATTTTTCACTTTAGAGAAGAGAAGTCAAAAAGAGGGTCTGAGTTACTTTTCACATTCTCCACTTGCAAAATGTATTCTACACATTTCTCTCAAACACTCTTTCCAAATTCAAAATACATTCTGACCATAATATAAAAAGCCAAAAAGCCAAAAGTTGAAAATGAAAAACTAAAAAATAGGCTTCCAAACACCCCTTAATTAGTAAATCAATTTTAGCGTAAAGATAGAAAGAGCTTCAAAAATATTTTCAAGCTATATTCTCTAGGAAATGAGTGGATCTCAATGGAGTCAACCTAGAGTAGGTTGAATTCTTTAAATCATTACCTAAACGAGCCGAATAGTAACTAGTTTCATCTTGATTTGAAAACTTAACGAGATTTTTAAAATATCCAAGTTTGAATTGTTTACGGGTAAAGCTGTGCATCAAATGAGCTTTAAGCCTTTAAGACTGGTGAAGTCCATACTTCATAGTTCATGGACTGAGCTACAGTTTAGTTTCTTATCTTCCAGTCCCGTCTTCGGCCGTTTATGGGGTTTTTTCGGCCCACAAAAATGATCAGAACCGTTCACTTTTTACACCTCATCGAGAATATGGACCATGTCGAACATTAAGTTGATCGAATCATCGAATACCGTTTGATATGAGTGTTAAGCTTGATAGAAAAAGAGTTTGCAACACTGGATTGCAACCCATTTGACACAATTATCTAAAGCTTTAATGCATTTATAAAGCATACACATCGATATCCTATAAGTAATTTTTCACGTGGTCTATCTACTCAACGAGCTCTACAATGTGAACAGTTTAGATCATTATTTTGGGTTCGGTAAGGGCCCACAAATAACCAAAATTGAATGAGATTAGAGAGCAGAAAACTGGACTGGAGTTCAGTTCATACTTTATTCTATACATGCGCTCGTCTGATAATATTTCTCTTTTAGGCCTCCATAGTTCGAAAAATATATCGGAAATGGCTGTTTTGGCTGGATCGAGGGACCTGCAGTGCAGCAAATGCGCTGCGCTGCAGCGTTTCTGCCATTCATAAGTGTTTTTAATGATCCAGATTTAATTAAAACTCTTTAATGAGAGAGTCTTCTCTTCCATGGAAGAGTTTTATTTATATCCAGACCGTTGAAAACACTTTTGGACGGTTCAAATTTGCACTGCACCATCCCCGCTTCTGTTTAGGTATTTAAGGAAACATTACACGTAGAAGTGTAAACGAGCCGAGCTTTGTTTCGTTCGAGTTCTGCTCGTTTACTAAACCGGCCGAAAACTTGAGCTATAGCTAAGCTGAGTCCTTACCAATCAAGCCTGGTTTTTACTAAATGAGTCTCATAAACGAGCCGAGCGTATCAAAAACAAGTATTTTTTTCAAGTTGAGCAGAGCTTTGGAATGTTTCGCTCAGCTTGTTTACTAAACAAGTATAAAACTCGAACTCAAGCTCAACTCGATTACTGCTCAATTACTAAACGAGACGAGCCGAATTGAACCCCAACAAGTCGAGCCTCGAGCTTCTCACGAGTAGTTTTGTTCGTTTGCAATCATAATTATAGTGCCCTCCATTCAAAAAAGGATGTATAAAATCACCATTAACATCTTTCAGAATATTTTATAATTTATACTAATTTGTAAGATTTAAAAAAATTTGTTTAATGAAACAAAGTAAAATCTATCGAATAAGATCCATATTAGACTTATAAAATATTGTGACTTAATAATTATCGATAATTTTATGAGATGTGTGAATAGTAATTTTGGGCATCTTTTTTAGGATGGAAGTAGTAATAAAAAATTATTATCTGCAAACTTCTTTTCTTTTCATTTGAAAAAAATTGATTTTGGGAATCTTCTTTTATATTTCACAAAAGGTAGAAGGAGTATCAACTTTCAACGATAATTAGTCGTAATACAAACCCGCCACTTAGGAGTCCAATTTTGTTCACCATCATTTAAAGACAATAAACGTTACCTTCAATTTAATTTGTGAAAATTGTGTTAAGAGTCTACAGGATCAATACACTTTTTGATAATAATAGAGTTAGTTTGTGGCGTTCTCACATTTTTTTCCATCAATCAAAGTAAAAGATAACAGTAACCCACTTTCAATCAATGAATGTGAAGGAAATCATTCTCCACCACTTAGCCATAATCATTCATGCCAGCAAAATGAAGGAGTGGACCACCTTGGCCTTTTATGCTTTCCATATTCCTTATCAAAACGATAAAGTATATTCCTTTTACACAAGCGGTACGCATGTGGGCTAACAATGTGACTTAGACTTAGTAAAAGTTGACATAAACTATGATTAATGTGCCTAATTCATGAATCAAACATGTGGTAGGAAAGAATCTTATGTAATTGTGCACATGTCCAACCATTTTGTTTAAAAAAACTAGACTATATAGACAACATGATACTCTAAACAACAAAGTCTCAAAAGCTAAAAAGATGGAGAGTAAATTATTTAGTTATTTTTATACTAGTATATTTCCAATCACTACCTAGTGTCTTGCTAGAAAGCATGGTAAAAAAAAAAAAAAAAAAAAACAAAGAACCCTAATTCTAGTAGCATTTTGAATCAAAATATATTACTCCATCTGTTCCAAATTACTGGTCATTTTTGGGAAATTTCAATTTTTAAGCAGACATGTAATAACTGCATTCAATAAATATATTCATATTAAACAGATTCATTAATTTCCAACAAAGTCCTTATATTTTAACTTTTGAATGAAATGATCGTCATTGATAAATGGATTGTTTTGGAAGATTGAATAAATTTTGTTTTGACTTTTCAAAGAGGACTAACAATTTTGAACATCCCAGAACAGTAGAAGGAACAAGCAATTTAAAACAAATGAAAGTATAAGGCTAAAATGGCCAATCGTCCCTCAATCAGCCGCCCATCAGTCCATCCTTAACAACCGCATAGATAATTATGACTGACGAAGGATTAGTTACAGAAAAGGCTAAATATTTGGAATACACAAACTAAAATCCATAATTTTCCAACTTATTTTACATAATTGACACACGCAACCTCCCAAATCAATACAAGTAAAATTTTAGCAGTTGACACATAATTCTCAAAAAAAAATTAAACAGACAAAACACACTTGGAGGATATTTTTTGCCCAAGTTTTCATAAAGGATCGGGACTCGTCTCCCATCCCTTCCGGTCCCTCTATTTTCGGCCTATACCAGACCCACATTGATTAGAATTGATCATCGATGCAGACTTGTATAGACCTAAAAAAGAGAGACCGGACGAGAAGCTCCTCTTCATGAACACGATGATCACATGACGACGCATGCGTCGGTGTTCTCATCGCTGAGCGCGGTGGTGTAGCGCACTTCAATGGAACTTGCACGTGCCAGCTGATTCACGCGTGGGTCTTCCGAGTACCGCACGTACCCGGGCGGGGCCTTCCGGTCGTACGTGCCTTGTGCGTACGGGTGGGCGACCACATCGTAAGGCACGTAGGGCCAGATCTCTGCTTTCTTGCCCGTCCGATGTGCCACGCGGGACACCACCTTCTCGGGTTCCACGTATCCGACGACCGTTAATTTGTGCTGCTTCGGCTGGATGTCGACGGACTGTACGCCTTTCATTCCTTCCACGGCTCTCCTCACCTTTCGCTCGCATCCTTCGCAGTCCATCTTGACTTTTACCTCCACTGTCTGATCACACATCACAAGTTCGACAAATTAGGTGCTGGATAATTATGTGCAAAAGAAAAACAAAAGGTAAAATATCAATATCTGAACAAGATTATTTTTTGCATAGATATTTTTCTTAACCAATATCGAGCTATTTGCGAACTATTTTCGGGCCTACAAGCTACAACAATGACCGGGATTGTTCACCTTTTAAAGCTAACAATGACCGGGATTGTTCACCTTTTAAAGCTCTCCGGGAGCACTTAATATGTCAATAATCACGTCGATTAGATACCGTCTGACATGATTCCGATAAGCATTAAGCTTTAAATAATTGTGTCAATTGAATTGCAATCAGTTTTGCACAATTTATCTTAAACAATATTAATGTCTTTTGAAATAACATCATACGATATCCGAACAATGTAATTTTTGACGTCGTTGATGTTTTCTGCGATTTCTAAACCCGGTCAAAATTGGAAACTCTATGGCTCAAACTCGACCAGACCGGACATTATTAATTCTTCTCTACAGAATGAACCATAATTTTTCTGAATAAAAAAAATCAACCAAAAAGCCAGTTTTTTTGGCTTATTGAAATAAATTTGAGCTTGGAACATAATTTTTTACTTTTCCGATTCATCTCATTGAAAAGATTCAATAATCCACAAAAGTTTGACACGAAACTTACAAATGCGAGAAAATTTGAATAATGCAAGTAACTTATTTGGCCAAAACAGGCCTTTCAATATAAACATAGAGGTTCGTGGTTGGAATTTACTCTATATAAATAATAAAATTATTTTAATCTACTACTATTTAAATAATAAAATTATGGAGTGGGATGTTGGTGAATGCAAGTGGAGTGCACGAGTGTTGGCAGAGGGGTGGGGAGCACTACATAAGTTTTCCGGAGATCAAGTGGGATATCCAGTATTATCCACACCATTGACAATCTGACGTGATGGTCCCACCCAAACTTGAGAAAATTTTGGGTACGGGGGGAGGTTCCCATGTGGTACCCTCTCGGCACATCTAGGCCGTCCAATAATGCAACTAACGATCTGAATTGAAAGTGCCGTTCGGATTTTAAAAAAAATAGATAATAAAAGAAACAGTGTGTTTTATTCCGAGCCGTCCGATGCATTTTTAGACGGCTCGGATGTGCCGAAGGGGGACTACGGTTGTATTTAGTTTGAGTTTTGAGTTTTGATTTTTGTAATGATTAGAGGGAGAAATAGGGATAATAATTAAAAAATAGGTATTAATAATTAGAGAGAGAGATAGAGAGAAAAATAAAAATCATATTTAAAAATAAGAGTAATTATTGAATAATAATTGAAAAAATCGGTTTTTGAAAACCAAAACGAACAAGGCCACGTCACCCATACTCTATTTGCACCTAAGAAAATTTTGGGTACGGGGAGGGTACCACGTGGTACCCTCTCCCCAAACTTGGCCATTCCAAGATTCCAACAACAAAGCACTGGATATTTTTTGGGAAGCATGTCAGCATCGCCACATGGCAGAAGGCTATTGACTGGAAGCGTTGTCAGGGTGTGGGCACAATCCGACAAAAACGGGTGGGGTGAGCGGGTGGGTTCAATCAGGAAATTAAAGATCACGATCTCGCCAGGTGGGCGGTCCAGAAACGGGTAAGAATAAAGGGGGTTTTCATGTCGTTGGAAAAATCACGTCGACGCTCCGATCGAGACATTTGTGGAAATTAATACACCGTATGAAAAAGAGATGCGAATATAATAGTTGTGTTTGATTTGAGTTTTGAATTTTGGTTTTTGTAATAATTAGAGGGGAGAATAAAGATAGTAATTAAAAATAGGGGTTAATGATTAGAGAGAGATAAAAAGAAAAATGTGAATAATATTTGAAAATAGGAGAAATTATTGGATAATAATTGAGAAAACCAAGTCTTGAAAACCTAAAACGAACAATGTCATTAGTTGGTCTTAAAACACCACGGTATGGTCTTTTATCACTACAGATTGGTTTCTGATTTTGTTTTATTTTTACTAGTACAATTTAGGTGTTTGGGTAAATTTACGCGAACCTCAACTAGCTCGTGCCGGAATTCACACCGGTAACACCAATATCTGAAGACTAGCACAAAAATGCGACAGGATTTTCTCACTTCTACAGATCTACGGGATATATTGCAAGGAAAATTAGCAAATCGAGACCCGTGAAGGCAAATTTGCCGCCTCACCACAATTCCAATTTTCCAACGGGAACTAAGGCCGGATAAGTCATTTACGGTCAAAACAAATGCCAAACCCAAAAAACATCGGTTGTGGTATTTTCAGGGAGGAGCGGCGGTATCCTCGCCGTGCCGCCGTGACTGATCATATACTCCTATAAAACACTTTGTTTTCTTTTTCATAACCAGATAGCACCTCAATTGGCCGGCGGTAGCTATAAAACACCGATGTGTATTTAACAGCGGCCAGCGGCCACAATATATAACAGAACAAAGCTTAAAGAAAAAGTGCATTTTCAGAGTGAATGGTGAGAAGATCTGTACTTAATTAGCAGAATAGATCTGAAAGTTGAGAGAGAGAGAGAGAGAGAGAGATCGAAAACAGTAACGAGGATGTGAAATTACGAAAAGAGCAGTACGGTACCTGGAGTTGCCTGCGTTTGTTGTGGTGGAGGGACTTATGACCTCTGCGGCTGGAGCAATCGAACATATTAGAGAGATGATCCAGAGCACCCATTGTTGGAACAGAACAATGGAGTTTTTTCGTTTGTTGTTAGTCGAACGAGAAGAAGAAGATGAAGATGAAGTCTGTGAGCTGAAGCAAACAAATATCCCAACAACTCTTTTTTGTATCTCTCTCTCTCTTCGATGTGAGGAGGTTTTCGGATATATATAAACCTCAGGTGTGAATATCCAAGTCCGTCTATATAAAATTACGAATGTGTAGTTTCTGCACACCTCCGCTACGCGTTTCTGTGAGGTTTAGGGGCTGTTTGGGAGCTTTCTATTGACTTCTCGTTTTTTTCATTTTTTTTGTTTTGGCCGTTTGGGAGCCTTCGTATGAAACATGTTCTGCGAAAATAAGTTCTCCAATTGTCGGTTTAGAAAGCACAAGCCAAAAGTAGGTTGGACGGAGCTTTTTTATTTCTCATTTTCACTTTTTTCATTTTGATTAACAAAAAACTTACAAAATGTATTCTGCACATATCTCTCAAACACGACTCTAAGAGGGTGTTTGGGAGCCCCTTTTCTATTTTTCATTTTCACATTTTTGGGTTTTGGATGTTTAGGAGACTTGTGCCAAAATAATTTTTAAGAAAATGGATTTTTCATTTTAGACTTTAGAGAGGAGAAGTGAAAAAGAGGTGTGGAGGAGATTTTTCACTTTTCATTTCCACTTTTCCTATTCTCATTAACAAAAGACCCACAAAATGTATTTTGTACCTATCTCTTAAACACTACTCATGTTGCAAAATGTATTCTGCACATTCCTACCAAACACTCATATAAAATTCAAAACTATTTTGATCACAATCCAAAAAAACAAAAGGCTAAAAAGTTAAAAATGAAAAACTGAAAATAAGGCTCCCAAACACCTAAATACATTTTGATCATAATCCAAAAAGTCAAAAGGTAAAAAATTAAAAGCTGAAAGTGAGGCTTCCAAACACCCTCTTAGTAGATGGTGACTTCCCAATGCGTGGTGGATAGGAGTACAAAAATGATAGGTCTGGGCCCCACACCCTATGTGAGAGAGGGTGTGGCTGAGAGTGACTCCCAGGGAGTGTATGTATCGTCATTCATAGGAGTATTGGGGCACACTTCAATTTCAAAAATCACCAAATAATTTCGAGGATTGGTAAGGTACATGATTTTTTCCCCGAAAGTGTCAGGAGTTTTCCAATTGATTTTAAGAGATAAAATGTAGTTGTGATAAAATCTATGATCCTCAAATTATTTTAGCAAAATTATATTTTATCAAAACTAGATTTTATCTCTTAAAATCATTTCGAAGACACTCTTATCAAAACTAGATTTTATTCTTTGGGAAGATAATGTGATTTTATCTTGTTAACTGTGCTAACATTTTTGTTTTTTAATATTGCTTTTTCTGTGGGCGCTCACGTTGAATAGTTTCTGCCACGTGTACAGAATCGGCTGGACTGGTATGGTACCACCCCTTTTACCTTTTTGTGTGGTCCGAAAAATTAGAACTTAGAAAATCTCATTTTTTCAACCAAAACTAAAGAAAATTCAAACCTATTTATCGCATGAATGTGTGAGTAAGGGGTGCTTTGCAAAATATTTGGTTTATTTTTTTGTCTTTATTAAAAAAAAATTGCATTTGTTAATTTTGCAAGTAAAAAATTATTTTTAAAATATTTTAAAAAGTGCACTAAAGACAAAAGTATTCTAAATTTTTTTGAATTATTGGATTATTTTTGTCTTTATTCATAAAAAATTTAGTATAGTTTTATTTTTTAGATTCCTCTCTTTATAGACATAAAAAAAAACAGTCAAAAATTACTATAAGCAAATTATAAACTCAAGATGGAAACAGAAAAAATTTCAGCACTCGGAAGCATTTCCTACCGTTTTAAACCATACGTTTTTATAAGATCTGTGAGTAAATAACTAACTATGATGCTCTAAGTTTCTGTGCTCCTATGATGCATAAATTTCAGAAATAGAATTTCGGGCGTTCAAATTCAAAAAAAAAAGTATACTGTCATTACGAATGTGAGATAAATTATTCAACATTCACAAAAATACCCTTCCTTTTGATACTTGTAAATAAAAAAAATAAAGGTCATAAAATCTACTATAAGCAAATTATAAACTCAAGATGGAAACAGAAAAAAGAACTTGATAGGCCGGACTTAATAGTGCCAGGTTCTTGAATGGGCATCTCTGCACCGAAAAGCAGGTGTGGGGAGCATTTTTAGAGAAAATACTACAAGTGTAGAAAAAATCAATTCGATCGGATATCTTTAAGTATGTCATCGGAACACAAATACTTTGAAAACAAATGGAACACAAATGGACACAAACACTAGATCAAAACCACTTTTTCATAATTTGTTTAAAGCATAACTTAAAGATTATGAATCTAGATTAAAGAAGTGAAAAAAAAAAACAACAAAAGAAAAAGGAGGCCAAGTGTCTATAAGCGGGAGCAAGAGAGAAATTAGTGAGCTCTCTCGGGAACAAAACTTATAAGTCATAAATTTTTATGAATCTAGGTTAAAAAAAAAAGAAAAAGGAACGATTGTCCCTCCAAAAATTATAAGAATTTTGTTGTTATAAGAGTCGAAGATTAGTATGTTCGTTACTCCTTGTAAAATTCAAATAATGGAACATCTATTTCTCACCTCCTTCTTTTCAAAATTAAAACCCTATAATCCTTCTATTTGTCCCGCTCGTTTGGGTTGCTCATTTACCTTTTTTGGTAAATAAACAATAAAAATTGAAGAAAATGCAAATTCAATTAATTCCTCATAGTTATAATTTAGAGCATCATAGGAGCACTGATTTTTTTTTCGAGGATGGGGCTAAGGCTTAATAGTAATTGATCATTGATTTCTTGAATGGGCATCTCTGCACCGAAAAGCAGGTGTGGGGTCCCATCGTAATTTGGAGAACTTTGAAATTGGATAAGAATTTGGCTTACTTTCCAAGGGTCCTTCTATTAATGATAGCTATTAGACTAATTTTAGCAATTTCCTTCTTTTTCATTTTGGGCTGTGTTTCTCAAACAATAAAATCAGATAAAATGAGAGATTTGATCAAAATCATTCTTCAAATGCTAAAAGCTAGGAACAGATTTTATCATAACTAGATTTTATTAGGAAATTGGAGAGCATCAATATCAGTATCTCTACTGAGTTAAAGTAGAGAGCAAAAATCACCAAAACCTCAAAAATCGACAGACTCACCAAATCGTCACTAATTTGCTACATTTCTTAACTTTGCTATAGTAAAACAACAAAAGATGTGACCTCTTGCTCACGTTTGAAAAAAAAGGAGGAGGAAAGAGTAAAAATTTGAATAGAGAATTTCGAGATTTTGATAAAGTTTGATGCCAAAAGTTTGAATGAGAGTGCGATTCTGTGAGTTTTTATAAAGTGATTTGATAAAGTATAAAAGGTATTTTTGAGGTTAAGTTTGAGTCAAAAGGATTTGGTGATCTCCTAAAGGATTTTTATCAAATGTCTACCGATTTAACGAGTTAAATTGAGTAGCCAAATCCCTTAAAGGTGCTTCTATTTTACTTCACCAAATTAATTAGTTTTTTTGATCTGCACCAAATTTGGATAAAGTACTGTTTCACGCACCAAACCTTTTTTAATTGTTTCCGGCGTTGGTTGCTGTCAGAAATGGAAAGAGAGGGGCACGTGGCGACGCGTGAAGGGGTTGGTTGGGTTGATAGACACGTGGGCCACTAACTCTTTTTGTACCAAAATGTTTTAATGGGTGAGGGAGGTTTTTTTTTATAGATTTAGTTTAATATAGTAAAGTTAAAATAGAGTCTGATTTTGTGAGTTTTTGATTGACTTCTTAATTTATAAAATGTGGTTTTGAAGTTAAATTTGGTGAAAATTTTGGTCATTTTCTCGATGAGGATTCTAAGTAAGGCATTGGATGGAGATTTTATCAAAACTAGATTTTATCATTTCACACAATGGCCTTGTTAGTTTATTTTAGTTTTGTTTTGTAATCATTATCCCAAACTAAAACACTCCACTTTCATTATACATTTTTTCCAAAACTAAACTAAAACTACTAAACGAACAAGGCCAATATGATTTTATCAACCCTCCATAAAACTCAAATAAAACGGGAATTTTTATTTTATCATTTGGAAAACTCAGTCTTGGTTTACACGGCAAAGAGTGTTTATGTAGTCTTGCTAAAAAATACTACTATGTACCCCACTATTTGTAGTAATTTGGTTTTTCATAACAACATTGTTAATTTTAGCAAATGTTGAATCCATTAGTTAAAATCTTTAGTTTTGTAAGGATTTTTCACCATTTGCTAAAATAGACAATCGAGATGCTACTGCGGCCTTCAAGCTTCCTAATGGTTTGTAAGAGTACTCCATGATGCTTCCGCCTTCTCCCAAGATGCTGCATCTAAAAGATGACATGGGATGAAAAATTATTACTATTTGTTTTGGAGCAACATATGACGGTAGCTGCAACGTCCTAATATATGGGTTCCGGAGCCCTGAATGATCACTCCCAACTCCCAATGGGTAAGGATCTACTTTTACATAATGCTTATTTGTGGGACCATACCTTGGCAATGTTGTTTCATATTTTTGGGAAAATTCAATTGGAACGGTATACTCTCAATTACTCCTTCAAGCATTACGTATGAAGTGTACTGTTCAACAAATTGAAGAATATGCAAATTCATTTAATTCCGTTAATTTAGAGCATCATAGGAGCACTTAATTTTTTTCCGGAATGATGGGGCTAAGGCTTAACAGTAATTGATCATTGATTTCTTGAATGGGCATCTCTGCACCGAAAAGCAGGGTATGGGGGCTCCTTCGTAATTTGGAGAACTTTGAAATTGGATAAGAATTTGGCTCTCCTTCTCGGGTTCTTCTATTATTGACCGCCCACTTCTACTATTATTGACAGCCTACTGCGCTAATAATAAAGAAATAAAGAGAATAAAAAACACGCATTCCAGTGTATTTCTTTCATTTTTTAATGCAATTTTGCAAACTTAAAAATATATTTTTCACATATTTTAATACACTTTTTAAATTTTAACGATAGCCTATTAGGCTGATTTTAGCATTTTCTTTCTTTCCAATTTGGTTTGCACGACAAAGAGCGTTTGTGTAGTCTTGCTAAAAAATACCATGTACTACTTATAAATTTGGTTTTTTGAAAGTTTTTACCTGAAATAAATAGCCTTTTAATTAACAAAATGAATCTTTCAAGTCTATCAATTTTAGTATTAATTATTTAAATAGAGGATCAAGACGCTGCTGTAGGTTGCATGCTTCCGCCTTCTCCCACGATACTGCATCTAAAAGAGGACGCGGGATGAGAAAATTATTACTTGTTCTTAGAGCACCACGTGACGGCAACTGCGATTCCCTAATATGTGGGTTCCAGCTGCACTGAATGATCATTCCAAGGGGTAAGGTTCTTACTTCTACGTGATGGTTACTTGAGGGACCATACATACCTTGGCAATATCTTCATATTTTTGGGAGTATTCAATTGGTTACTCCTTCAAGCATTATTGCGTATGAATTGTACTTTTCAACAAATTGAGATCCACTGTCTATCCAAACACTCTATAAGAATAGACACATATAATTCCACTTAATTTTATAGTAGTGTTGTTAATGGTTATGTATAGTGACAGTTTTCATTTTATTAAACCAAATAAAAGAACTTCATAGATGATAATAATAATAATAATAATAAACAACTTTGAGACAATGGTGAGAGTCAAAATAGTTGGTACGGATACACGTCAACGGTTCATGTTTGCACCACTGGTGGATTACAATAAGTATTATACATGTATTTCAACGAGTTATTGTGCCAGTAAAAATTAAGCCGCTACAACTTGATTCCAAATTTCCAATCCAATCACACTCATTCCAAACACTAGTATTATACTTTTCGATCGGAAAAAGACTTCAAATAATTATTTTTCTTGCGTGACTCATTCGAATGATATCAATCAGCATACCAAATTTGAAAATCGAGGACCCATGTGAAGAGATAGATGATGTAGGAACAGGACCGACCAAGGGCATAAGCTCACCAAGCCAACGAATAGAACCTCCAATTTTGAGCCCAAAATTCGGGATCGTTAAAGGATTAAGTTGAACGCCCCTCTTCATTTTAATCGAAAATGGTTCTCTATTACAAAGATTACCAACATGTTTACTTGAAACGTAAAATGAACCACTATTATTCTCAAAAAAATTGAACCACTATAATTATTTATACGTCCCGTGAAGAAACTTTATACTATCAAACTTGTAATATCAATGTTTATTCGAATCATTTTCATGTGAAGTCATATACATCTACTTTATGTTCTATAATAATCTTTATAAAATTTTCATTAGGAAGGTAATGTTTATCATTTTGAATTTTGTAAAGAAGAAATCTATGGCCCCATTTTGTCATCTAGCTTAGGGCCCTAGAAATTTTAGGGCCGACCTTGTGTAGGAACTGGCCGATCCATGAGTATGTCATGAAGTTACAAAGGTTATTGAACAATGATCAATCAACTTAGGGCATCCTTATTTGACACAAAAAAAAAAAAAAAAACACCAAATTTAACCTCAAAAACACCTTTTATAATTTAGCAAGTCACTTTTCAAAAAATTCACAAAATCAGACTTTCTATTCAAACTTTAGCAAGTCACTTTATCAAAAGCTTACAGAATCAGACTCTTTATTCAAACTTTTACTCTTCCCTCCCTCCTCTTTTGGTGAGTGAACAGTAGGTCACCAAATTTGTTAAGTTATTGTAGCAAAGTTAAAAAATCTTCAAATTTGTGAGTTTGTTTGGTGATGCTGATTTTTGATATTTTGGAAGAGTTTACTCTCTACTTTAACTTTAAAGTTAAAATAGAGAAGCTGATGATGATGCTCTTACATGCCTAACTTAAGTTTTCTGTTTGCTAAAAGCTTACCCTCAATTCTCATTTGCTAAAAGCAGTAGGTGATTTTAACAACTTTCTTTTAGCAAAAAGAGTATATGAGATAAAATTGGCTCCTAGCAACTTAGCTTTAGCTAGTGGGAAATAAATTAGGTTTTAGCAATTGAACCGAGTTTTCCGTTTTTAGCACCAATTAGGCAATTACTGAAAGCCAATTTTCCATAAAAGTGCTAAAAGATAAGTTGTTAAAAGTCAATTTGTTTCACATTAGCTAAGAGCTAAGTTGCTAAAAATTAATTTTCTCTCGCATATTCTTTTTGCTAAAATCATCTTGCTGCGCTTTTAGTGAATGAGAATCGGGGATGAAGATTGGAGTAGTAACCATAGTAAGTGATCCGTTTTCACATGTCCATCATCATACAGAGGCAAGCCCAAAAACTACATTCGGACCCATGATTTGGAACTTGGTCTGCTAGATTCAATACATAAGCCCAGAACCAAAACGAAATGGTCAAAGCCCACATTCCAATTCAATTCAGCCCGTTAATTTCACTGCGCCGAACCTCACGGTCAAAGCAAATGCCTAGCTATTTTATTTTTGCTATAGTAACTTTATTGAGTTAGAGCATCTCCAAGAGGCTCAACAAATAGAACCTGTTAGCTTTAATAGCTAGTCAAGAGCATTTTTCATCACTCCAACAGGCTCTTTATTCAATTAGCTATTTTACATTTTCTCTTTATTCAATTAGCTATTTTACATTTTTCAATTTCCACTGGCTACATGTAGCCAGCCGGCTCCCCTCGCTATGTACGGACTCTTTAGTCCACCTTAGCTCCTTTGCGCCAAAACTCTTTCTCTTTCTCTGTCACCTCTCTTCTTCGCCTCTCTCTCAGGGGCGACTCCACATTGTGGGAGGGGGTCAGCCGACCCCACGGCGGAAAAAAATAATACTACTATTATATTGAAATTCTCGAAAAATTCATAAATGAACCCTCTAATTTTGTGGTGACACCACTGGATAACTCCTAAAAGTTCATAAAGTTACTTATTTGTGTGGTTTGTTTGAATCCTAGTAGTTTGTTTTGTTCTTTTGACAAGGAGATGTTGATCTGTCTAATTAGGCTGAGCTTTAAATGTGATTTTTGTTGGAATAAGATTTTTAGTTGCCATTATTGTGATGTTTTTCTTTGTTTTGTAATTGGTAAAAGTATTTGACGTTTATGAATGACCCCACGTTTCCGAACTTCTGGAGTCGCCACTGCTCTCTCTTGCACGACAATTTCTCTCATTGCGTCGATCAGAGAGGATTTTCACCTCTCTTCTCCGCCAGATGTGGCTAGATACTAGCTTTTTCCATCTTCTCTATCCTTTTTTGAGAATCTCTCGAACTTGTTTGAGTTTCCCAAATCGATTGTGCCCAATTTGAGGTCTATGTAACGAGATCGAATCGATTGAGGCTGAAATAAGAGCATTTGTGGCCGTCAATGCGTGAGCCCATTTCTGATAGCCACCCCATCTCGTTGAAAACCATACGGATCTGCAAAGATGGGATCTGTAAAGAATAATGAGGGCTTCTTGTTCGTGTGTTTGCTGAATCAAATCAATGGAGTCCTAGCTTCACACCCCTAGAAAGGTACTGCAATTTTAATGATTTCCATACAATTTTTGGAGTTTATATTGCGATCTGTGTTGGTTTCCTTGTGATGAGATCGATGATTTGTATTGGTTTAAATTTGGGGATTTTAGTGTGAACAAATGTTGCTGTCAGGTTTTTTATTTTATTTTATTTTTTTAAACTAGAGAAATTGTTGATGTCAGTTTCTTGTGGCATAAATAGTAAATTGTTTGATACTTTGGATGCATGTATTCTGCTTTGTTTAATTTGGTAGGGTTTGAAGTTTGTTTAATGTTTGGTATGGAACATCAGTTTTTTTAGTTTGGATGGAGAGCAAGAATGGAGAGTAGTGTTGGAATTGTGGGTTGAAAAAGTGAATAGGCAAAGTAGAATATGTACTTTTTTAGTACTTTCTGCTAGTTATTTTGCCTAGCAGTGTTCGAGACGCTCTTACCTTTTTTTCAACCTCTCTCTCCATTCTAAAATAAAAAGGGAAAGAAAAATAAAGAGAAAGAAAGAGGAAATACCTTTGTGCTAAATTTCTTGTCAACTTTCACTATTCATGACAACTCAAAAAATTGTTTATATTTTTAAATCTATCATGTTATCTATATGCAGTAAGGATCTCATTTGATAGTTGTCAATGAATTCTTTTCAACAAAGTTTTCAATATTCTAAAAAACATTATAAATTGAAAGATATAGACAATTGAAAAATGGCGTGCATCAGGGCCGGCCTTGACTTTTGAAGGGCTTAAAGCGACAACAAAAAAAATGTGCCCTTTACGAATTATGAAGATAGGGGTAAAACAAAAAAATATCTAACTTTCCCTAAACCCAGTAGAACTCTCTTTTGTTTCTTAGTACCGAAAAACTTATCGAGTGAACCCGCTCGAGATTAAACTAATTCATCCGCCTTTTTCTTTCTTTCAGATATAGACATATACTTTTCAGGAGCCATGGTGAATTAAAAATCTGCAAATTCCCACTATAATCTCGTTATTAACACTATAAATTAATTATCAAAGAGGGCCTCTGTTATTAAAAGTCTAACAATACTCCCCAACAATAAAAAACTCAAGAGATAAAATTTTCCCAAAATTTCCCTAATTCACTAATGTCCCTACGGTCCTACCTATGTAGGAGGAAAAAAAATCATGTTAAAAGGTAAAGAGGACACGCACAATAGCATAAACAAATCCCACTCATATTAAAGAAAGCCAGTCATGAAGCCCATTCCAAATTAAATTAAACAAAGCTTTTAAACCTTATAAACAATACAATTAATTTCAAAACCCTAAAAGATAGAATCAATACCTAAAATGAGTTTGAGGTTTGTGAGAAGGAATAACAGATAGAATCAATTACCCAAATCCCAGTTTGTTCTTACTTCTTCATGACATTACGGACACGTCTTCTCCATAATTCCAATTTCAAGAGAAAGTTGTAAGGGGAGCTCTTTCTTGCCTCTTTGCCCTTATGGAACGTCTTCTCGGTGCGGACCTCGCTTGGTACCTAGAGACTCGTCGGAGAGGGGGAGCTGAGCTGTGGGGGTACGCCGAAACGGTACCTGCACAAGGGAGCAACCACGTTAGCGCCTAGCCCGGACGGTGGTGGTCCGGGAAGGCACTCCGATGGCTAAGTCAGCGACTGAGGGAGAAGTATAGTGGAGAACTTAGAGAGAAAGTGCAGTTTTAGAGCACAAACGTAGAGAGAGAGAGTTGTGTGTAGAGGATCCCTGTGCAAATGGGGTGAGAGCCATATTTATAGGCGAGGGAGCGCGTGTTCGGCACGCCCCTCGGGGGCCTCACGCGCCCCGTCCCCGATATTGCATTGAATGCCCTGATCGACGTATGCCACTCGAGTGGCGCCTCGGCGGCTGTGTGCTCAGGGGCGTCACGTGCTTATGTCCTTGTCAACAAGATCTCCCGCCCCCTGCAGGCGTAGGTCTGCAGGGTTGGTGGATTGCCATGATGAAGTTCACGTGGAGTGGTTGAGCTCATTAATGTGCCACTCAGGCTGTCAGGAGGTGCCTCGATTGAGCCCCCTGCCACCTGACGCGACCCGCCCGACGCCGAGGTCGATCGACTCGGTCCGGGTACCCTCGGGGGCCGAACCGCGGAGGCACCTCTGGCCGCTCCCGGCGCGGCCTCCCGAGGCGTGATCTTTGCCGAGCCTGTCCTTGCCGGGGGAAATCCCCCCCGGCGCCTTGTGGAAATAAGGGGGACCCTTTGCGGACCCCTGCCCCCTCGGAGGAAGGCAGCCGAGGTCAAAAAAGGGCCACCCCGAACCCCCGGCCGCTACAATAGCCCCTCAACTTCCTCAGTTCTGGGCAAGTGGGGGAGTTGACAAGTCCGAGCGGCCCTGATTTTCGCCGAGGGAATCGTGAATGCTAAGCCGAGGTGTCGATTGCGTTCCCCGAGCGCGTGGCTCGGAACGTCACATCGCTCTGAAGCTGAAAGGACGCGTGATGCGACGTCTGCTCAGAGGTGACGTTCGGGCTTATCCGATGTCAGAGTTTCTGTGACATGGCCTGACGTCATCTGCCACGTGTCGCCTCGGCACTCGTCCGAGAGCCGTTGTTTGAGATTCGCGCCAAAAACGTTTCGAACCCTGGTGGACAGGTGTCAAGATCCTGTTGGTCCGCCGAGCCGGCGCGACGCTTCCCGAGCCGACGCATCGTTTCTCCATTTAATGCGACTCCTGACTTCCCCCTCCCCTCTATAAATACAACTCGGGGGGAGAGAGAAAATCACTGTTGCTCTGGTATTTTCGATTCTCGCCGGAAAAACTTCGCGCCGCCGTGGAATTTCAAGAGTCTCAAGCCCAGATCTCGAATCTCAGCCACTTCCTCCACCAAAACTCAAGGTAAATCGCTTCCTCCTGTCATTTTCTTGCTTTTCGTCGCATTTTGAACCATTTTTACACGTTTTCTAAGCGTTTTTTTTGCGATTTTTAGAAGCCCTCTGCTTTTGTTGAGTTTCCCGGCGAGTGCCACGGCGTCATACGGCGGCGTACGGCTGCCGTTTTCTGGAAAACCTTGAGTATTCAACGTGTTCTTCCGAGGACAGGTTGAATACTCAACCTGTTCTTCCGAGGACAGGTCGATTACTCAACCTGTTCTTCCGAGGCCTCCCGCCGAGGGCCGTGACCTGTCTCGAGTGCACACAACACACCTTAGTTCCAGCCGAGAGTAGTCCGAGCGGGTAGGTCCCCTCGGCGTAGCCGAGCGTATTCCACATAGGAATACGCCGTTGCACCCCTGCCCTTCATGCATACAACTGCTGATGGGTCCTTTGTGCATTTTGTCTTAGGTTCTCGGCTGGATGAGCAACGAGCCCTTCGTCATCTCTGACAGCGACGAAGACGCCGACTTCGAACAAGCACGAGCGTACATCCGCGAGCTCGGGAATCGTTACCGATCACGAGCCCCCGCCGCACTGAACATCCCTCCCCTCCAAACAGTCTATCCTGAAGGGTACAACCAGATGTCAGGGGACAGAACAGACCCCGAGACCGAGGCCTCGTCATCCCGGGCCGCCGAGCATCCGGCATCACCGAGGGCCCCCGAGTCCCCCGAGGTCGAGATTATCATACCGATCGTCGAGCCCCCGGTGATCGTAGATCTGAGCAATGGGGACGAAGAGCCAACCACCAGCAATACTCCCGAACTAAATCCAAATCCTTCCGACCCAAATCCTCCCGAGCGCGGCGAAGGGGAGGAACAAGCCACGAAGACGCAACGCTCCGAGACATGCGCTCTCGCCTTCGAGGACGGTTATGAGGAGGTTCCCATCCCAAAGTACGGGGAGGGAGAGTGCTCTTACCTGAAGGAGTTCGACCCCAAGTACCCCGAGCGCCTGGAGGCGTTTCGGGAGAAGTACGAGATCCCTGCCGACGTGGAGATCGAGCTGCTCCTCGGGGACCGGATCTACTACGGGGACGACCACGTCACGGTCCCCCTAATGGCCATCACCGAGGAGGGCCTCCGCTTCCCCTTCCCAAAGATGATACGCCAGTTTCTCCACTACTACGACCTCGGTCCGCATCAGGTCGTGGTAAACGTATACCGGGTGCTATGCTCGGTGTTGAAGCTGGCCGAGAAGTACAACATCCCGGCGACGATATACGACGTCCTCGGGATTTACCTCGTGGGCCTCAGCCCGAAGTTCCGGCGCTACTACTTCGCCGTCCGGAACGAATACGACCACCTCATCGGGGATCTCTACGATTCCGAGGAGCACCAGTACAACTACGTGGTGGTGAGGGGGAACTACTCCTGGGCCCCCGAGGAGCCTCACACCTGGCCTCTCAACCACCGCCGAGGGGACCCCAGTAAGCCAAGTGCCTTTGAGTTTTCCTTTGCATTTTTCTTTGCTGTTAGTAGATTCTGTTATTGCCGAGGACTGACGAAACCCTTGTTTTTTGTTTTGTTGTTTCCGTTTTTGCCTACCTCCACTTTGTCACCAAGAGGCGATCGAGTTCTCGGGACGAGGATCATCCAAGCCCTCTTCACAAGACGGCCGGCAAGCCCACATCCTCCTCGGCTACACTCCGAGCTACAACGGTTTCTGCACCGAGGTCCGAAAGGAGGCCGAGAGCGCAAGAGTGAGACTGCGGGTGAGGCCGCCCTTCCAGGACGAAGAGCTAGAGAGCAGCTTTGGGGTTGACCAAGAACCGAGATGGCCGCCGCGTACGCAAGACCCACCCTTACCCAACTAAGACAAAGCCAGCAGAGGGAGCGCCGAGGGGCGCCACGCGAGCCGGGCGCGGTTCAGCCGCGAAGGGCGAGAGGAACAAGGAAGAAGAAAGCGACCCCGGCGTCGAAGAGGCTCCGGGGAGACGAGACGCCCGTCCCACCTTCTCCTCCTCGGCCCATCAAGAGGCTACGGCGGTCCCGAGGCGGGGGTTCTGCCGCGATTCTTTGAGTCCTCCGCAAAGACGCACCCCGAGGGTCACGGCCCGGGGTTGGCCGCACGGTTACCCGGCCAACCGTGAGGCTGTGGGGTCTCCTCCGAGCACCCCGAGGTCCGGTCCCCGGTCTACGCTGCCAAGGAGGGGTGATGCTCACTACGGCGGACAGCGTCTGAGCAAACCCGGACGTGGCCAACGTCTTGATGAAGGGGTTGGCCCTCCCCGCTGACATGTCCGCCGTGGACGCTCTCTCCCTTGATGACAACTTCATCGAGCTCCACAACCTGCCCTGGTCAAGGTAAGGATAGTCTTTTTACTTCAAGTCCATTTTTGTTCCCGAGGCTTTTCTGCATTCGGTCGATATTCTTGCTTTCTCCGGGCGAGCCGGGCCTCACGGCGTGCACAAAAAGGCCGTGGCGTTGGCGCGGCGCTGGTGGCTGCGGCGTCAAGGCCGAAGGAGGAGAGGGCTGCCGCCGAGCTGTTGAGGACTGAGATCGACGGCCTCGGCAAGAAGCTCTCTGACCTCAGCCTTGAAAAACAAAGTGCTGAGGGCAAGATCAAGTCCGCCGAGGACAGGGCTGTCGAAGCCGAAGCTGGAACCCGCCTAGCCGAGGACCGGGCTAAGGCGGCCGAGGACAAGGCTAAGGAGGCCATCGCCCGGGCCAACGCCGCCTAGGCCAAGGCGAGGGACCTCGGGTCGAGCAAAGCAAGACACATGCCGGCGCGGCGGACGAGAACGGCTTCAAGCGGGGAGCGGGAGGCGGAAGCGTGCACTGCGGGGAGTTTGCGGAGATCGAGGTGGCGACTTTCAGGAAGGGGTACTATATGGGCCACGTCGACTGCTTTCCCTCGGCGTATACCCGAGGGGTGGACGCCCGCTGTGCTGCTTCCGAGGCTGAGGCCAGAGTGGTACCACCGATACCCGAGCCCCAGATCCCGGAGATGCCCGCGGACGAGCTTGAAGATGATGGTGATCAGGAGGAGCCGGAGGCCGAAGCCGAGGACGTTGATCCCGAGGACCAGTCTGCTTAGCTCTTCCCGTTTTCTTGTTTCTGTTTATTTCAATTTTTGTCAAACTATTGAGACTGGCGCCGAACTGTTAGGGCACCGAGCCAGATCTCGTATTTTTGTAATTTTAACTCAGGTACTTTGGGGGTCGGCACCGAACGATGCACCATCGCCGAGCCCCCCTTTCTTTGACTTTGAATGAATGCTTTCCCTTCTCTATGCAATCCATTTTCGTGCGAAATTTCTAACTCTTGAATGAAGAAATTTTCTAACTCTTGAATGGATGATAATGCTTACCGAGCATAGGCGCTAGGCCGAGCCTCTAGTAAATAGTATATAATAGCCCCTCTTCGGGAGGGGGCAAAGTTGCTTTACTCCCTGCCGAAGAGAAATGGGGATGTACAAGTTTTTACCCGGTCGCTCCACCGTGGACGAGTGTTTCCGAGACCAAACGCGTGAGCTCAATCGAGTCGGGTTGGTGAATTCTCGGCTTAGGTGGGGAATCGCTTTGATAGCCCCTGACTTCGGACCTAAGCCGAGGATGTTTCTATACCGGACAACGGTCTTCCGAGCGCTCAACCGAGGACGGGTGTATCCGAGACCAAACACGTAAGCTCAATCGAGTACGGTTGGAAAGGTCTCGGCTTAGGTGGGGAATCGCTCCGATAGCCCCCGATTTCGGACCCTAAGCCGAGGATGTTTTTATACCGGACACCAACGGTCTTCCGAGCGCTCAATCGAGGACGGGTGTTTCCGAGACCAAACACGTAAGCTCAATCGAGTACGGTTGGAAAGATCTCGGCTTAGGTGGGGAATCGCTCCGATAGCCCCCGATTTCGGGCCCTAAGCCGAGGATGTTTTTATACCGGACACCAACGGTCTTCCGAGCGCTCAATCGAGGACGGGTGTTTCCGAGTGTAATGGTGTTCCAACGAACAAAGTCGTGAGTTTGCAAGAGAGATAACAGTGGTTCATTCAAAAATTGTCCCGCTCGGTATACAAAGGATCACCGAGGGCGGGCGGCAAGTATAAAAAGACAGTTGGGCTACCCATAAAACTTCCTAAGCTTGGAGGCGTTCCATGGGTTGCCCACAACCGTGCCGTCCATCTCGGCGAGCTTGTAAGCCCCATAACCGGCCTTGGCTGTGATCTTGAACGGACCCTCCCAGTTAGGCATGAACTTCTTCTTATTTTTCTTCTGGACCACTTCCCGAAGGACTAGGTCATCGACATTGAAGGGGCGCAGCCTAACGTTCTTGTTGTAGCCCCGGGCTACTTCTTGTTGATAGGCGGCGTACCTGATGTTCGCGTCGTCTCGGAGGTCCTCGACGTGATTGAGCTCGGAGGCGATGTGCTCGTCGTTGGTGGCAGGATGGAATGCCTCGGTACGCTCGGTCGGAGCCGTTGCAGCGAGGGGTAGGACCGCCTCCATCCCATAGGCCATGGAGAAGGGCGTTCGGCCAGTCCCCCGCCGCGGGGTGGTGCGATAGCCCCAGAGGACCTTGGGGAACTCCTCGACCCATTTTCCTCGTTTGTTGTTCAACCGCCTCTTGAGGCCAGCCGAGATGGACTTATTAGAGGCCTCGGCCTGGCCGTTCCCCTGGGGATACGCCACCGTCGAGTTATAGACTCGGATGTTCTTCTTCTTGCACAGCGTTTTTATGGCCTCGGCCACAAATTGGGTACCATTGTCCGAGATAATAGCGTAGGGTACGCCAAATCTGGAGATGATGTTTTTCCAAATGAAGTGCTCTACTTCCGTTGCAGTGATGTGAATGAGGGGTTCCGCCTCAACCCACTTCGTGAAGTAGTCCGTGGCAGTGATAAGGTGCTTGAATCCTCCGGGGGCGGTAGGGAGCACGCCGACAATATCAAGCCCCCACTGGGCGAAAGGCCACGGGCTAGTAACAGGGTTGAGGAAAAGGGTGGGTTGATGGAGGAGGGGAGAGTGCCTTTGGCAGGAGACGCAGTCCCTCACATAGTCTTTGGTGGAGTTTCGCATCTTGGGCCACCAGTACCCCTGGGACACAGCACGCTCGGCCAAAGACCGTCCTCCCGAGTGGCAGCCACTGCTACCCTCGTGAAGCTCGTGGAGGACCCGTGGAATCTCCTCCTCATGGAGCACGCGCAAGTCCGGGCCCATATAGGTGCGCCTGTAGAGTTGGCCAGTCGCCGAGAGGAAGTATGAGGCCGCTTGGCACCGAAGTCGGTGTGCTGCTTTCTTGTCTTCGGGGAGCCGCTCGTCCCGAAGGTAGGCGACGAGGGGGTCCATCCAGCTGGGACCCAAGGGGGCGATACATGCGACGTCTTCCTGCCCGGGCTCAAAGCTGGGGGCGGGAATGTCGCCAAGGATAACCGTCCGGGATCCCCCGACCTCGGAGCAGGCCGAGCCGAGTGCGGCGAGGGCGTCGGCGTGGGCATTTCGCGCTCGGCCGATGTGGCAAAACTCCACTTTCTTGAAGTCCTCCTGCAGCTTCATAACGTGGCTGAGTTATTTCAGCATTCGGCTGTCGCATGAGCCGTACTCGCTGTTGAGCTGGTTAACCACCAACATGGAGTCGCTGTAGACATGCAGCTCTTCTATGCCGAGGTTCAGGGCGAGGCGCAGCCCCGCGATGAGAGCCTCGTACTCGGCCTCGTTGTTGGTGGCCGGGAAGCCAATGCTCATGGCGCATTCGTGGAGGGTGCCCTCGGGGGAGACGAGGACTATGCCAGCCCCCGCCCCCCGGCTGTTGGAGGCTCCGTCAACATGCAGGCGCCAGGACTCACCGGCGTACAATGTTGCTGACCTTGGGGGAGATCTCCTTAGGACGACCCCCGGCTGTGCAGGGCCGGGATCGTCTGCTCCCCTTTCCCGCTCCTGTGCCTCGGTCTCCAGCTTCGGGGTAAGCTCGGCTACAAAGTCTGCCAGAGGTTGCCCTTTGATGGCAGTCCGAGGCTCATAGCGGATATCAAAGTTAGCCAATTCCATTGACCACTTGCAAATCCTGTCCGAGAGGTCTGCCTTCCGGAGCACGGCCTTGAGAGGGTACTCAGTGATAACGACGATCGTGTGGCACTGGAAGTAGGGGAGAAGCTTGCGTTTCGCCGTAACGAGGGCGAGTGCCAACTTCTCCAGCGGTAGATATCTGGTCTCGGCTGGGAGCATGGTTTTGCTGGAGTAGTAGATGGGCTGCTGATCTGGCCCCTCCTAGCGGACCAGTGCCGAGCTTATCGCATGCTCCGACACCGCCAGGTACAGCTGGAGATCCTCCTCCTCCGCCGGGGTAACCAGAAGGGGGGCCCTAGCCATGTACCCTTTGAGCTCGGCCAGGGCCCTATCACACTCAGGGTTCCACCGGAACGCTCGCTTGCTGGTCTTGATGGACTCAAAGAAAGGGCGGCAGGCATCCGAGGACTTGCTAATGAAGCGGTTGAGGGCTGCCGCCATCCCGGTGAGTCGCTGGACCTCCCTGATGGTCGTTGGGGCTCGGAGTCGTTGGATGGCGGTGACCTGACTAGGATCCGCCTCGATCCCCCGCCGAGTGACGAGGTATCCCAAAAACTTCCCCGAGCCTACCCCGAAGGCACACTTCTCGGCGTTCAGCCGCAATTTGTGAGCCCTGAGTATGGCGAAGACCTTGCCGAGGTGACTCAGGTGGTCCTCCGCGAGTCTGCTCTTTATTACCATGTCGTCGATGTAGGCCTCCATGATGTCCCCGAGCTCCCTTTGGAACATCTTGGAGACCATCCTCTGATAGGTGGCTCCCGGCGTTCTTCAGACCGAAGGGCATCACCTGGTAGCAATAAGTCCCCATCGGCGTGATGAAGGCCGTCTTCTCCACATCCCTTTCGTCCATGGCTATCTGGTGGTACCCTCGGTACGCATCCATGAAGCTCAGCCTTGCGTGCCCGGCGGTGGCGTCCACGAGCTGGTCTATCCGAGGGAGAGGGAAACAATCCTTCGGACAGGCGTCGTTGAGGTTGGTGTAGTCGACGCACACCCGCCACTTGCCGGTCTTCTTCTTCACCACCACGGTGTTGGCCAGCCAGGTTGGGTAGCGTACTTCCCGTATGGCCTCGGCTTCTAGCAGCTTTTGGACCTCTTCTACCACGGCGTCCGAGTGGACCGCCGAGGACTTTCTCGGTCGCTGTATCACCGTCTTCCTAGCCGGGTCAACGTTGAGTTTGTGCGTGATGAAACCCGGGCTCACCCCTGGCATCTCGTAGGGAGTCCACGCAAAAACCTCAACGTTGTCCTTGAGGAAGTGAATCAGGTCGTTGCGCTCGGGGTTGGAGAGCTCGGAGCCCACCATGAAGTATCGGCTGCCATCCTCGTTTATGGGTACCTTGAGGAGGTCCTCCACGGCCTTCTCCTCGGCCGGCGAGCCAACGTCCTCAAGGACAGGCGTGGACTCTGGCATTTCAATCCATTGGATCTGCCTCGGCATCCGGCTCTCCTTTCTGTCCTTCACGCGGACAGCGTTCACAAAGCATTTTCTGGAGGCCATCTGGTCGCCCCAGACGGTCTCCTGTTTCCCGGACGCGCCGATGAATCAGACGCACTGATGGAGGGTGGAGGGGATCGCCCTCATGGCGTGGAGCCATCCCCGCCCAAGGATGGCGTTGTAGGGGCTCGGGGAGTCCACAACCGTAAAGTCGATCTCCAGATGCATCGACCCCGCCACGACCGGGAGGGTGATGCTGCCGAGGGGGTACACGGGGTGTCCCGCGAATCCCACCAGCGGGGTGTCCGTAGGGGTGAGCTCACTACGCGCCCGTCCAATGGCTTTGAACGCCGAATAGTAAAGGACGTCCGCGGAGCTCCCTTGGTCGATCAGTATTCTTCTGACATCCGAGTCGTCGATCCCGAGCTCAACCACGAGGGCGTCCTCGTGGGGAAGCTGCAGCCCTTCCAGATCCAGCTCGGTGAAAGAGATCGTGTGGGGGTCCTCCGGCTCCTGATACTTCCGCTTCGGGGGTTGCCCCACCGAGAGCACCTGCATCCCTTGTTCGATTTGCATCAACTCTTGGTGCATTGCCTCGGCCAAGTCCTTGCTGACCGGACCGTGAATCGTCACGACAGTCCCGCCCCGGCCCCGTTGCCCTCCCTGTGGGGGCGCCGGGCCCGGCGGGGGAGGGGGAAGTGGTAGAGGGGCCCGGGCGGGGGCGGGCGTTCTGGTGCGATCGATCCATTGTTCTAGCCGTCCCTCGGTAACCAAACGCTCCAGATGTGCCTTGAACGGTCTGCAACTGGTCGTGTAGTGCCCCGGCTCATTGTGGTAGGTACACCTGCCCCTCTGGGTCGGATCCGAGCCCAACTTGTCCTCGGGCCAGACAAACCATCTCAACCGGCCAATCTCTGACAACAGCCTATAGGTTGGGAGGGTGAAGACGGTCGTCTCGGCCATGAAGTCGTTTTCGTTCCTGGGAGGTTTTTCCCATCCTCCCCCGTTGTCGTTTCCTCGGGCGTTGTTGTCCCGGCTAGAGTTGTCTCGGTAGCCCCGGCTACCGCCTCCCCCAGCCGGTTCGTTCCTTCCTCCCTTCTTGACATCGTTGACCTGTTTCTTTCCCTCCTTTGGGGAGCTTTTGCTGGCGCCTCCCCTTGAGGCCTTGTTTACCAGGAACTCTTCCAGCTCTCGGTACCTGTCCACGGTACGCATGAGCTCGGTCATGTCCTTCGGGGGATGCACCATGAAGTCTTTGAAGAGGTCTGAGGAGTCCTCCAGACCGTTCTTGAAGGAGGTGGCCGCCACCTTTTGGTCGCAGTTTTCAACAAGGCTGTACACCTCCCAGTAGCGGGCGATGTAATCCTTCAGGGTCTCGTCTGACCCTCTCTTCATGTTCACTAGCGCGTCGAGCGTCTTCGGCTGTGTGTTGCTTGTCACAAACCGAGACGTGAACGCGCGCTCGAGCTCGCCGAAGTCAAACACTGATCCCGGGGCGAGCTGGCCGTACCACAGGAGGGCAGTGGTCCCCAAACTCATGGAAAAAGTTTTGCACATGAGGGCATCACTATGTCCATAAAGCTCGGAGACCAACCGGTACTGCTGTACGTGGGTGATGGCGTCCGTGGTTGGCTCGTACTTATCAAACTTTGGGATCTTGAACCCCCTCGGGGGAATTACATCGGCGACCTCGGCCACGAAGGGTGATTGCCTAGCCTTTTCCAGCCGCGAGTCGGACTGGCTGGGATTGTGGCGGCTATGGTCAATCGCCTGGAGTGCCCCGCAAGCTCTCTTGGGATGGGCGGCGTGCCTGGGCCGTACCTCGGCGTCGTTATGCACGTTGCTCCGCTCGGTCGACCGTCTCTTCGCATGGGGCCTCCTGGCAGAGGGGGTGGCCTCTCTGCCGCCGGGGTGCCCTGCCTCGTCCTCGGGGTGGTAGACCTTCTGGCCACCTGTCCGAGTATTGATCAGCACTATGCTGCCTCCCTGGTGGCGGAGCTCATATCTTTCGCCTGGGTTAAGGCCCTGGTCCCGGTCGCTGCCACCCCTTCCCGCCGAGGTGGCCTCCAGGGCGCCAGTCCTGTCATGGCGAGCCCGTCGATTGTCCTCGGGGATAACCTCCCGAGCACCCCGTCGATCTCCCGACCGACTAGGGTGGCCGGCGCCAGCTCGATCAGTCGAGTAGCTCTGGTGTTTGTGATTCCCTCAGTCAGCCGACCGGTTCGCCCCTCCATGCTCCCGGCGTTCGGCCGGGCCTCCCTCAGGGTCCCTGCCTCTGCTAAGGTCCTTCTGCGTCTGCCGAGTGTGGTCTTCGCTCCTGCGACCGCTCGGTGCCCTGGTGCTCGAGGCAGTGGCGCTGTCCTCCTGGTATTCGGTTCGCCCCGACTGTTCCCCCACGGTTTGCTGGTTATGGGAGCGAGCACGCTCCTGAGGGATGACAAAGGCAGTGCCCCGGCTGTCAACCTCAATGATAGGACCGAGGCGTTTGAACACTGGGACTCTCGCTCCCTCGCTTCTTGCACTCGGTGGGGGCCTCTTCGCCTTTGGTCGCCCCGGACTTCGAAGTCGTGGGCTGGCTTGTGGCTTGCTTCATGGCAAGTACCTCCTTTCTCAACAAGGCCACTTCGATTTCCATGGTGAGAGGTGGAGGTGGAGGCAACGCCTCTCTCCGAGCGGGGGAGGTGAGGTTGTCAAGGGAGACAACGTCGCCATTCATGCTAAACAAAACGCTCGCCGTGCGGGCGTTGCTGGGGCCGGCGGCGTTGGACACCATCGTAACGGTCCCGTCGTCCCTGTTGAGGACGGGGGAGAGGGTGAGCCCCAAATCACCCCTGACCTGGTGGTATCTTCCACGACCGGCACTCTCGATGTAATCTCCTGCGGCGTCGAACGCGCCTCTGCCGAGGGCGAGGTTCGCCATATCTTAGTATCCTTGGAAGAGGCGTGGAGGGAGTCCTGAACAAGAGTGAAGAACCACCACTAATAGAAAAGAGAGTCTGGGAGAGATAAACTCTATGTGTCCCCAGCGGAGTCGCCAATTGTGGGGGAGCTCTTCACCGGGGACTGGCCTATTTGCCCGTTTGGAACTGAACCGACTGAAGAGGAGACGGTCTGGACCTCGCTTGGTACCTAGAGACTCGTCGGAGAGGGGGAGCTGAGCTGTGGGGGTACGCCAGAATGGTACCTGCACAAGGGAGCAACCACGTTAGCGCCTAGCCCGGACGGTGGTGGTCCGGGAAGGCACTCCGATGGCTAAGTCAGCGACTGAGGGAGAAGAATAGTGGAGAACTTAGAGAGAAAGTGCAGTTTTAGAGCACAAACGTAGAGAGAGAGAGTTGTGTGTAGAGGATCCCTGTGCAAATGGGGTGAGAGCCATATTTATAGGCGAGGGAGCGCGTGTTCGGCACGCCCCTCGGGGGCCTCACGCGCCCCGTCCCCGATATTGCATTGAATGCCCTAATCACGTATGCCACTCGAGTGGCGCCTCGGCGGCTGTGTGCTCAGGGGCGTCACGTGCTTATGTCCTTGTCAACAAGATCTCCCGCCCCCTGCAGGCGTAGGTCTGCAGGGTTGGTGGATTGCCATGATGAAGTTCACGTGGAGTGGTTGAGCTCATTAATGTGCCACTCAGGCTGTCAGGAGGTGCCTCGATCGAGCCCCCCTGCCACCTGACGCGACCTGCCCGGCCCCGAGGTCGATCGACTCGGTCCGGGTACCCTCGGGGGCCGAACCGCGGAGGCACCTCTGGCCGCTCCCGGCGCGGCCTCCCGAGGCGTGATCTTTGCCGAGCCTGTCCTTGCCGGGGGAAATCCCCCCCGGCGCCTCGTGGAAATAAGGGGGACCCTTTGCGGACCCCTGCCCCCTCGGAGGAAGGCAGCCGAGGTCAAAAAAGGGCCACCCCGAACCCCCGGCCGCTACAAGTTGCTTTGTTGCTGCGTATGTAATGGACGATGTTGCGTAATGCCCACCTGAGAGGCTAGAGCGTTATTGAAATGTCTTCGCCTGGACTCAAGGAGGAGCTATAGAGCTCTCCTCGAGTCCGATGGAAGTCCCCCTTCAAAATATTGTTACTTCAATTTGAACACAAATGTATACCTTTGGACTTGCTCGGTTATGGAAAAGTCTTTGAAAAGAATGGGTTTGGATGCTGGAAATGGTAATGGTAGGCTTGGGAAATAAAGGGTTCTGTATACGGTTTGAACTAGGAAAGGTTTCGACAGAGTAACGAAGGAGACGACAAATTTGCTTGGGAGAAATTTTGTTGGGAATTCTTGAATCTATCTCCGGCCTCTCTATTTCACGTCTTATATAGACGGAGTTCTGAACGATTTCATCATTTAGGCGATTCATGTACGTCAAGAATCACATCATTGTGGAATCGCATCATTGCTCAAGCAAAAACGGTGCACATATCGACACCGTGCGGTGTAAATGGCTTTTGAAGCCGTACGGTTCAAGAGATGAGCCCGTACGGTTCAGGTAGGTTTGGGTTTTTTTTGGTTCTTTTGATCCATTCGACTCGAGCAATTGTTCCGAGGTATACTTTGCGCGTTCTTTTCATCATCGGGGATGCACGAGTCATAAAAATTGGGGTGTCTACACACCCAAACAACTAAAATTAGTAAGTGCGAGGATTGAGAGCGTGAGTGCATAACGAGAATTACGAGCGAGCGCGAAGAGCATTTTGAAGGATTACATTGTAACGCCCGAAAATTGGGTACGTTAATAAATAAATTTCATAATTTATTTAAATAAAAATACCAACTTCATTAAAATTCCAAAGAATACTTAATAAATTTTTTTAGCGAAAACTAAAGTAAACTAAGTTATTATTTGAAATAAATTGAATTCTTGGTGTACTGTGGTTTGAAAAAAAAACTTAAACATTTATTCAAAAAAATCCAACGGGAATAAAATGACGGGAGCCATCAAGCTAATTCTAGATAAAGCCATGGGTCCGCCACTTGAGCCTCATCTAATTTGCTCCATCGCCCCGTAATCAGCTATTGGTAGCTCATCTCCTATATGTACCGGCGTTGGGGATTTGTGAAGCCACAAAAACTTAGCACCGTGAGTGGTAAAATTACACTCAGTAGGGCGCCCTAAGCCACCCCTTTACTAAAGTTACTCATGCAACAATTACACACATAACTGATATTTACTTTCGTATGAAATACTCAATTTTTCACGTCATTCCTCAACACAAAGGATTCACAACATTTTATTAATCTCGTTCCAACTTTGAACATATATTTTTCGTCACAGACATCCATCCACAGTATACCTCAGGTGCTCGATCACACAGCAAAGCCACCTCGGGGTATTACACAAAACCACGATTGATCAACCATTGATCAATCTCTATCCAGCATCGATTCCCACCCACAGTATACTTTCGGCGCCCGATCACATAGCAAAGCAACCTAAAAGTATAAACTGCGCATGGCTCAAGACCCATACCGGACACGTCCCAACCCCAATGTCGCGATTAAAACCAATCATTCTTAAGCTTTAACATTTCGATCAATAAGTACTTAACAATTGGGTTCATGCATCACGCGGGTCATTAATCACATAAGTCCAACATAACGACAAAATTAAATAATCACAAAAGGAGAAATTTAACATAACATGTAAAACAGAAACATTATCAATCTACTAAAAATAGGAAACTAACTCCATAAATCACGAGATTTTACAGAAACATTAATCTTTACGTTACAAACAGATTCTGTGTTTTACCCGGGTTCTAAATCCTTCATTAAAGAGGTCGAAATTGGATTTTAAAAATAATCTGCAATCTGTCTCGTATTACACTACAGCAGAAACTTTGAAAAATCATATAAAATTCTACGTAACTCGGATCGAGACGAGTTCTATATCAAAGTTGCTTAACTTTTCAAGATCTACAACGTTTCAGTTTTGAGTTTTTCCCGAATCGACTCGAAAAAGACCCGAAACTGACGAACAGAATACAATACCAAAAAAACCCGATTTTCAACGTCAAACTTTCACTACCCATTCGATAATGATCTAGTTTTCGGTGTACAAAATTTCTACACTTCTCCACATACACACTAACTGTAAAACAGTAACTAAAGTAATGGTTAGGTTTAGAATTCCCTACCTTTCCTCCGATAAATTTAGCACGCGCAAATGAAACAGTAGGATTGAAGAATCACGACTCCCGGAGAAAATTCTGTAAAAGTGATAATTAAATATCCGTGTGAGTAAAAGAAAAATATACTCCACGAGAGAAGAGAAAAACTTATCAATGGTGTAGGAGATACAATTTGATGGGGTGAATTTATGAGAGAAAAATAGAAGAGTCAAAGAAAGAAAAAGGAAGAAGAAAAATAAAATAAAAAGGTTACCTGGGAGTTGAGAGATTGACGAGGGAATGAGGGAGTAAATTAGGGATTCTAATTAGTTTAGATATAAGAAGCTTAGTGATAATGATGGTGGAAGAGTTTAAGGGAAATGGGAGAGTAGAAAGAGATAAGGATAGGGTAGGTTGGGATAATTATAAATATATATATATATTTTTTACACTATATAGTTATCCATTAGTTAAGGATAATTTCAAATTATAAATATCTTTTGTTTTGCGAATAAAAAAAAAATTATTAAAAGCCTATTAATATAATTAATAAAAAATCGGGTCTTTACATACATGAATAAGGGTTCAAGTAGCAAGTAAAACTTTGGCAACAACGATGAGTTGTAAATCCGACGTATTGAAACTTGGCAACTTTTGGGGCATGCCACAAAAAAAATCCAACGTGGATGGTTATCTTTTTGGGGAGGAGAATAGTTAGTGCGTGTAAGCTGACTCGACACTCCTTACTGTTTAAAAAAAAAAAAACTAACAAAGTAGGAAAGGGCAATGTTGGTACGCAGGGACATAAGCTTAGAGTGGGGGGAGGTGGCACGTGCCACCCCCGGTAAAAATAAAAATTAAAAAATTAGTTTTTAATTGACCATTTTTCATGCTAAAAAATCAAAATCGTTCATTTTCTAGGTCTTGCCTTGAACGTTATTCATGCCAAAAGTTAAGTTGACTGGACATTGGTAGCAACCTTAAAATCTTACATGAAGAAAAATGAAGAACTTTAAAATCTTACAAAAAAATTGAATAAAAAGCTTATCGATATCCAATCGATCTAATTTTTGGCATAAATGATCCATATGTCTAGAGCTATAAAATGAACGATTGGGATTGACAAAATATGTTGTGAGACATCACAATTTGAGAGGTTTGTTTAAAAGGTGTGCTCGAAATGGTATATACATATCAAAGCTCAAAAAAAAAAAAAAAAAAAGCCGCCTCCTATCTTCTAAGTTTCAAAATAGAAAACAGACAAAAACCTTGAGACTCTGATGGCTGACCAATTACGTTGACCGCGGACGCGGCCATTGAAAACTCTAGTGAACGTGACAACTGCCCGAGCTCAGTCAAAAAAATGGAAAACTAATTCCTCTTGGACACTTCCCTTGCATGTATTGAAAGGAAATTTTTTAAAAGTTTTATATTATGAATGGCTTTATCTGAAAGATACATCCATTTTAATTTCTCCACTTTATACTTTCCACATCAACTTTTAAACTTTCCAAAATTACTCCACTTTTACCCATTTTAATTTATCATATTAAATATATGGTCTTTTTAAAAAGTTTTATATTATGAATGGCTTTATCTGAAAGATACATGCATTTTAATTTATCATATTAAATATATGGTCTTTTTGAGTGCCACTCTCATGTTATTCTTGACTCCGTCCCTGTGGACACGTGCACACACCGGTCTTAAGGTGGTTCGGCGACTGTCCGTGTCTGCCTTGAATTATGGAGAAATGTACCACAGTAAGAATTGCTGTTCACCCATTGACTTTGTAGATAGAAAACCAACCTTCTTGGAAAATTAACAGAGTCAAAATCTAAGACCAGAATAAAGACGTCGGGGATGTAAGATTGAAGGAGGAAAAAACGCTTTTCAACTTTGGGGGACATACATATCCATCATCAATGTGGGGTGTCTCTGTGGAAATGATGCGCCATTGAGTAATGGGATTGAAGCGTTGCACTCAATTTAGTCAAAGCTTCAACGCGTTACGCTAAAAATGCAACTGTTTTCTTTTCATTTGGTAAAGGAAATAGACAACTGCGAAGGTTACTCCGGTTGATTGGTGAATAGTTTTTTATAGACTTGACCAAGTAATTGAATATCTTAGTCTCGTGTGGATGGTTTATCGTTGTGCGGACCGGGTAAAGGAATTATTGAAATCTGGAAAGGAGATTAGTCGAGATGAACGTAAACTGACACGGATATCTCTGACCGTCTCAGAAAAAGAAGGAAAAGTAAAGGCAGATAGACTGCAAGAAACAGTGCTGACTCATTATTTTTGGAGGCCTAACCCTTCATGAATTTTGCATAATAAGATTTTTCAACATATCTTCATAAAAAGCCATTACAAAAATATTTATCATGGCAGAAATTTAAACATATAGTCATCCAAAACTTAACAACCATACAATATATAGGAGGCCTATATGTTTGAAACTCCTATTTTTTATATTTTTTATTTTTTAGGGGGCCCGAAGCGGTGGCTTCATTGGCTTATGCCATGAGCTGACCCTGCCAAGAAAGCAACGGTAATTGTTACCCGAAGCAGTTTGACCAAGTAGGTATGAGAAAGTAACAAAAGGGCTTGCTCCCAGTCTAGGAGGCTGCAAGTTTGAATCCGATGAAGGCCAAACATTCTGAACCTTTGGGTCAATGGAGATTTGCCCAGCCCCGAAATTAATCGAGGTGCGGGAGCGACACGGACATTTGTTATAGGTAGGAGTAATAAACAAAATAAAAAAAAGGCAACATCAATTGCTCCTTCTGAGACGCTTCACATGACCTTCGTGTGTGTCGGTCTCCAATGTGATTAACCCACTATCTATGCTTTTATGAGGTGAGCAAATATGGGTTTACTCAATAACTCCTTTATTTTGCAACTTCTTTGTCGTGATGAGTGCGACAAGGCAACAACTTCCTCCATTCCCATTTCCCACCCCCCAAATATGCAAAAAAGAAGCGAAAAAATGTCCTCTCTTTGAATTTTGAAGTTTGAATTACAGTACAAATCTAGACTTGCAGCTGTTCCATGGTACACTTTAACCATAGTGATTGGAATTTGGAATTGTAGCGGCCGGGTTCATAAGGACCAGCAGAGGCCCCACTTTGCGTAATAGAAGAGCAGGCGGGCCAACATCTCAAAACCTGTGAAACTGAATGAAGGTCGACACATCTCGCCTCCGCCGAACGATAGGTTCCCTCGGGGGTCGGCACAAATGTCCAGACTGGGACGAATATGTATTTATACGATGTTTGCCGAACCCGGAGGTGTCGAGGATGCGGCACTCTGCGCTTGATCTTCGGATCGCTCTCGGGGGCTCCGTCGATCGACGTGTCGAGCGCTCGAGAGACCGGGCTGTTCATGTGTCAAGTCGATTGACCTCAGTACACGGGGCTCGGATGTATTTGGTTAGGCGGAGGCGTCTCAAGCACACTACACGTTCCACGATGGAGCATTAAATGCGGCAGTCACCTACCCTGCCACCGCCGCCTGCAGAGTCAAGTGGGTGATGGGGAATGTCTCGAGGTGATATGACCCCTCAGCCCCACGTGCCGTGATGTCAGCCGAGACGCGGCGTCTGCAGCAGAGATGGAGGTCACATCAGCTGTCATTCCAGACACGAATGACGGGCGCGTGAGGGATACCGAGCGCATAGGACGCACGCCCCCTGCCTATAAATACCCAACTGCAACTACCACAGTAGGTATCCCTCTCTCCTCATTTACTACTCCCATAACTCTACTTCTCTCTCTAGATCTCCGATGTATTTCCCCCCTTCGGTGATTGACTTAACCATCGGAGTGCCTTCTCGGACCACCATCGTCCGGGTTTGGCACTAACGTGGTTGTCTACGTGTGCAGGGTATCCCCACCGACGGGCGGCTAGGGTTCAGGCACAACTTATTCGTTCCACCACCTCTTACATCCATTCAGAAGGTCCAAAGAGCTCACTTCGGCGAAAGGACCCCCACAAGAATTAAACATCAGAACTTAGGATATTCGGGTTAGCTTACGCACATCTTGACTAATTCTACCAAGTTCATAATTTACTAGCGGAGAGTCTGTTAAAAGTCGGGACAAAGTCTCTTATTGACTGTTTTCCATAAGACCTGATAAAAGTTACGACGTTTTCTAATCGGAGACCAATGAGAGAATTGTAAGGTTATTAATGATGACTTGACCTGAGTTGTAACTTTTAACTCACGTGATTAGGCTAAAAATTAGCTGGTTAGTTGACGCGCGTCTTCTGTCAGTGCTGACGTTTGAACGTAGAAGCATGGAAAATTCCTAAAAAGGAATCTTTTTTAGCCATGGGAATAGTTGGGATTGCTGGCCGGTCTTGAACTTTGCTTATTTTTAAAGACTAAGACTTGGGGTTACTGTCTTACTGATGGAGTGATGTTAGACATGTGAAAATGTCATTTCAAATTTTGATGGCTAAGATGAATGAGTCCAAAATCACTCAGCGTGGCTGAAAGATATGCTTAAATTGGAAATATAAACATTCAACATTAAGTGGGGTCACGCAAAATATATCATGGGAAGTGAGAATAAAAAGGTTGAAAATAAAAGTGAGGACGAAGTAGCTTAGGAAGTTGCGTTGCTACTTGGGAAAAAAAAATTCTTGCCTTGTGGGGGTGTTCCAAGAATTATGTACCTCGAATCAAGATTTTTTGTTTTTTTGTGTCGACATCCAATTGGTCTTATTTGATGATCCAGAATAGTTATTGATAGGTATAAATCGACCACTGATCAGGCCTGTTCGGCTTGGCTAGAGTGCTCGGATTTGCAGGTATGCTCGGCTTGTTATCATCTAATACACCGGATTACTACGGATTTCCAGATAAATGCCCTAATATATAGGGTGTCCAAGCAAGCAGTGATTCTCTTGTACAACCTCATATCTTACGGGATAACCACTAATAGTCCAAGTCCTCCGGGAACTCCTATCCAAGGGAACTAGGAAGGCTCTGATCATTGGACCCGATTGGTGCTATCCTTGTCCACCTCCAACTAGGGGTGGGCGTCGTGTCGTGTTGTGCCGTGTTCGTGTCAAATCAGGTTCGTGTCACAATGACCTGCTTAATTAATCGTGTCGAAAAATATGAACTTTAACCCGACCTGCTAAAAATTGTGTCGTGTTCGGGTTGACACAATTAACTTTTTTTTTCCCATTACAATAGATTAAATGGACTAGATATCAAAGAGAGTAAATATAACCAACCAAAATGATGTGTAATTATAGCCAGCCAAAACGATGTGTAGGCTTAGAACCTTAGCCACTATAACAAAACCTTGCAAATGTGAGAACATGGAGAGAATAACTTGATATCAAAGGATAAACTTCAGCTACAGCAGGATTGAGCTTGAAAACTTTCATGCACAACTTTAGAGCATGAAAACGTGGATCCGGGGTGGGTGTTGTGCGGTAAAACGACGTAGTTTTTGGCACACCTCTAAAGCTTCCTAAGACCTTGTTTGGAAGAAGGAAAAAGCCACTACAAAGTGCATAAACCCTAAACCCAAAGCGCCTAAACCCAAAGTGCCTAAATCTAAGTGCCTAAAACCACTATATCCTACCCCAAAGAGCCTAAATCCCCTAAAATTGAACCTCAAAATTAACTCTCCAAACAGGGCCTATTGAAGTGTACCAAGAAAATGAACAAAACTACGTCGTTTTGCCGCACAACATGTACCGCACAACACCTCCCTCGGATTCTGAAAACGTACGGGTTAATTTGTGTCATTTTAGGGTCGGATTCGGGTTGCCATGTCGACACGATTATTTAACAAGTTAATTTGTGCCATTTTCGGGTTATGCGGGTTCAACCCGAACCCGACCTGTTTACTAATCGTGTTTTCGGGTCGTGTCATATACGTGTTTCGTGTCAGAAATACACAATACTAACCCGCTAATTTCGTGTCGTGTTCGTGTCGTATTGTCGTGTCATAAATTCTCACCCCTACCTCCAACTCCCTGAGGATCCAATTCTAATAGGACTCTACCTCTTATGCCTACATAAATACACATTTCACCTATTCAAGTATATTACTCTCACAAACAATCTGATTTATCGGTTATATAATTAGTCTAGATCTGTACGTCATTCACGCAAACAATCTGGTTGATCGATCATTGGTATTCAGTTGAACAATTCATATTGATCTCACAAGTAGAGGACAGTGAGAGTTTAATGGTAATTTTCTCTTAAAACAAGTACTCCTTCCGTCCCAAAATTTTAGTCCACTTTCACTTTTTCAATTTTCTTTTCAATTGTCTATATCTTTCAATTTGTAACATTTTTTAAGATTTCAAAAAAAATTGTTTTATAAAACTAATTGAAATCTATCAAATAAGATCTAGGATTAACTTCCAATAAGGGTCCCTTATTGAAGAAAACCGTGCGGACCTGCCCTTTTTTTGTGTTTTCGGACCAAATTTTGACGATCCGTACCGCTCAATGTTTTTAAAATGCATTTTCCAAGGTCCACGTGGAAAATCTTCCAAAAAAAATACCCGGAAGGGCTTTTCATCACAGTTTTTTTAAAAACGTAGCGTTTTTTTTAAAATTTGGGGGCCCTTAAAAATGCATTTTAAAAACATTGAACGGTTCGGATCGTCAAAATTTGGCCTCGAAACGTGAGGTCCGCATGGTAACTTAGATAAGGGACCCTTATTAGAAGGGCTTCCATAAGATCTATATTGCATATATTAAGTCTTATGTATTGCAAGATATAAAACTCATTTTCATCAATTTAGAATAGTAACATAGACTAAAATTTTGAGAGGTGTTATGCCCCCCCCTGACAATCCCCACACACCGGCCCCCTCTCCTTTCCCTCAATACCTCCCCCAAACACCTTTTCGGCCCAGATTTTCTCTTCTTCCTTTTTTTTTCTCTCTTTTTTCTTTTAACTTTATTTATTTAATTAGTGTGGTGAAAATATTGTTGACTCTCTCCCCTCCATATTATGCGTGTACTTTGCGTTTTGCAGGTTGTATTGTTTTGACCATACTTCATGAGAAAATTTTGAGTGCAAATTTACCCTAAAAAATCTGGGTCGTCCAAAACATGTTTGGACGGCTCGGGGGGATGCCAGTTTTTTGAATAAACTGATTTTTCACGATTTTTTTTATGTGATGTGTTATAAGAGAATGACATGTCTCGGTGTTTGGAAAAAACAGTTTTTTGTTGGTGGAACACCTGAGAGTTTTTTGGGGTGCAAATAGAAATCTTTAAATTAGTGTGAATTTTTTTTTTATAGAAGTAGGAGTATAGAAATAGACATATTTTTTCTAAAAAAAATTATTCAGTCTTGGGGCACCGCCAAGTGGTGTTAAGCCGTTATCCACCACACATTTGTGGGATCCAGTATTAAGTGTATAGAATCAAACAAAGGTGTAGTGGATAAATGTGCTAAGTTGCCAAGTGACAGTATTTTTTTTCTCATTCTACCAATAATTCCGATGCAGTGTATAGACTCAAACAAACGGTTGATGTTGTCCGATTGGATCCCAAGATATGTTATTTTTCATGTAGTGGCGCGTATTTTACAATACGAGGTTGCCGATGTCTTTTCACGCGTCTCGCTTCATCGGACTTAAAAATTGTAGGCTTTTTTTGTTAATCCGGAGCGGCGGGGCAAAATGGGGTATCAACAATAATTAAATAAAAAATTGAATAAATAATTAAAAAAACTGAATTAAATAATTAAATGAATTAATTTAAAGAAATGAATTAAATAATTAAATGAATTTATATAAAGAAATGAATTAATATAAATAACAAAATTAATATAAAAAAGTAATTAAAGGAGGGGAGGAGGGGTAAAACAGTCATTTGGCGCGTATCAATTTCCTAAAATTTTGGGTGGAGGAAGGAATAATCAGACAAAAGTTTTACCATTGTCTCGTTAGGCTAATTTTGTACATAAAAGGTTTTTTTTACAAGCAAGAGATTTACTCTATCATAATCTAAGGGGATAGAGAATTGGACTCTATAGTCAGTCTCGAACCCAAAATTTTAATTATCCTTGTATTGTAATTTGTAAATGGAGCACCTTACCACTTGGGTTACCTGTTGTTCTCTACACAGAGGGTTAACATAGTGTGATTTATAAAATGAACGACTTTAATCATCAATGAGATGCAGTCAGTCCCATTTCGCAAACTTGACTTCTTTCCTGTGATGATCCTTTCATACTCCCTCCATTCCGTATAAAAAGACGTGCATTTTTTCTAGTAAAGTACTTCTGCTTATATTTTTTAAATTTTTTCACACTAGATTAAACAATGAAACATACTCCGAAAGGACAGAGCTATGGTTGGTGTCTTCACTAACCCCGGAAACCAATCAATCGACGGAGGGAGTAAAATAATCCTCTCAAGTGATACAAAATAATATGACCTACCAAAATCTCGCTTGATGATCCGAACAGTTTACTTCGAACGTTTGAATGTGTTCATCGCCTCTGTAAAAAATTAGATTGATCGAACATCGGAATTCAGCGATACGAAATTAAATGTCATAAGATAGGGCGTTTAGTGTCTAACAATTCATTTCTCTCTTATGATCAATATATACAATTCGATCAAACCGTTTCCAATATTCGATCAACCTAATTTTTTTCATGAATGATAAGATAACTTTTTGATAATTCAAGCAAGCATCTTGACGTAGTCTAGAGAACCAATCCCAAGTGAAACTTAAAATTAGGGCAAGTGCAACAAACATGATCAATTTAATTATTTTACCTAGAAAATAACTAAAAGCAGTGCTCCAAGAGATTAGCTTAAGGTGGCATTTTAGTTTTGTACATAATTTTTATTGAGATACCATTCAGTGAAAAGTAGATTTAAATATTATTTTTGTCAATTGTCATCTTCCTCTCTCTATTGCCCCCTCTTTCCTCTCTTATTAAACAAATTAATAAATGCATACTAAAATTTTAATAGATGATATGCAAAATAGATAGTATAGTTATAGAGTATTGAAAGACACGTGAATATGTAATATGAATAAATGTACACTGTTTATTAGGAATTTTTTTTTAATCAAATTTTACCTAGTCTGCTGCTAGGTTTGCTCTCACAAAATGAGTTATTTGGATCCTAAGGTGAAACTGACTCGAAATACAAAGTTCACATCACGTGCTACCTTACATTATCTAATTATTCTACAACCGTACACATTCAAACAGACACGTTACACACACACTCACATTAATGTATGGGCCCCACACCCCGACCCCTCCAGGTGTAGTGTGTATGGGTCTCAAGGGACTGGGGAGTTCTGTAGGGCGGTTTAACTTTTAGTGGTCAAACTAACAAATGAATTTGAACCACCGATTGTGGAGATGGACGGTCTGGATGTGCGCACAGGAACTGCCCTGCAGGATCTCCCATACCAAATGTGAGTGTGTGTGTGTGTAAAAATGATTGTGAGTGTGTGTATTGTAGAATAATTGCACCTTATCAGCCATCAAACTCTTCAATAGGATTGGATCTTAAGCTAAGTCACATAATACACGTGCAAGCTCGAGTGCGAGTGCGAGAGCGCGAAGGTAAAAGCGTCTTTAAAAAATCTTACAAAACAACTAGAATTCGTGAGTGCCATGGTTGAGACCGTGAGGATTGAGAGTAGAGCGAAGGTTATATTTTGAAAGATTATGTGACGAAGGTCGTGAGAAAGGGTACTTGTAGAGATTGTCACAATGGGTGTTTGGGTTTTGGGGCCATTTTACTAGAAATTTTGGGTGCATTCATTCAATTCACATGGATTGCACCATTGGTTTCAGATTAGCCGGCCAAACACGAAAGGCTCACTGGACCATCGGAGGTGACCATCACGTGGCCCCCATATATGCGTTCCTTTACCTTCTCCTCGCTATCTACATTCAATGCACTTATACATGTTGCTACAAACTTGCTGAAACAAGACATTGGGAAATGTTGTAAGGCTTTCCTTTTAGACTTTTGTGGACGTTTTTTTTACTGTCAAGATATCCGGGTCAGCTTACGCTCCCCTAAAATAATATATCTCTTTTTCGATCCGGTCAAAGGTAGGTCATCCGCCCTGAAACAAAGGGATTCACAGAAAATTTCTTTCTCGTGACTCAATCCCATAAATCAAACCCTGATTAATTGGACTGAGAGAAAACCAACACAATCAACCGGACTAACCCCGGAGCTTTCCTTTAGACTTTTGTGGACGTTGTTTTGTTTTTACATGGCACGGGACAATTTGGTAAGGTGGTCACTATTGGGGATATAATAAAGATCGATATCGATAAGTAAGAAGGCAAGAAACTTACTGGAAAATACTGATTTATTTATGATGGTGGTGGTGGAAGATGAAAGTAGTTTACAGATGGAAGGGAGGAAAAGTGTGTCGCTAGGTCCCGAGAAGGGAATTGTTGGCCTTGACTCGTAAACCGTTGACAGATGGGTATGTCTGAGATCTATTGTATGACTAGCAGAACGAACATATTTATCAACGATGATATATGATTTAAACATTGAAACTATTCGTTCTAACTTCATTCATATATGAATTAACGCTCCTATCATGTCTACCTTATCTTTAGACAGATCTTCTATATCAGTAAAAAATGAAGAAATTGTTGAGTATTCTCAGGCTCAACAGCTTAATCAGTGGACAATACCCGAAGTGGAACCCAAAAGGATTTACAAATTGGGTCTTTTTGATTACATCAGTAAGAATGCTGTTAAGACATCGGAACAGACCATTTGTCTTGACACAAATGATAAAACAATTAAATTATTATGTTTGAAAGATATTCAGCGGTACTTACATAAATATAAGTATTTGCATATTGGTTTAATTCAAGTTGCTTTTAAACCATTAACTCTACCAGGATTAAATTCCAGTATTCAAGCAGATTTGCGTGATGCTAGATGCAATGATTGGAAATCCTCTCTTATGGGGATTGTTCAGACTAGTTTATGTCATGGACCAGTATATTTCAATGTCTATCCTAACCTTGCTCTATCTTTGACTGATAGAAATTTGTTTGAAGCTGTAAACTTGCATATCCAAACACAGGGATATAACTTCTTGCCAGGATCTGAAACTGTTGCAGTAATTTATCGTATTCATTACAAAGTTATTAATACTATATGTCCTAACGCTATTTTGCGCAGTGATCCAGGGAAAACGGTAGTTGTGGAAAGTAACCTCTTGACCACTAACGTTGCAGTACCTAGGTTGATTGATTGGGATGAGGTAAACTTCCCAACCGACTGGACCATACCTAACGCCGTGGCACCACAACCCATAATCAGTAGTCAAGTGGATCAAATTGTCCAAACAGCCGAAGGAGATGTAGAAATTAGGTTTACCCCTGATATGGTTAGCCGTATTTCTCTACCATCAAGAAGTGTTTCTTCTAGAAACAGCTTTCCTCCATACAAGGTTGCCTACCCATCCACATCTAGACACTCTGTGTCTGAGGCACCAGAACCAACCCCAACAGAAGTTCTTAATGAACCTCTTGAATCCCATATAGAAGGAATTCGCATTTCAGAACAACAAATCCCTCATGGAATTTACAGTACCAGTGAGAGCAAAAAGCGCGACTCACCAACAGTATCTGAAATGGCCTTTCATATTTAATTTTATGGATTATTCTCCCAATTCTCCTATTCGTTTGCTTATCAGTAGAGAATTTATGTCTCCTGAACATCATGAGTTTAGGAACTGGTATTTTACCAAGTTTGATAATTCGGAATAGGATTTTATCAAAAATCATTTCTATAGAGATTTGGAGCATCGTCAAACTTTAGTACCTTTTAAAAGATGGTTTTTAAATTGGTACCAAAATCAGTATCATATAGCTGTAATTCATGATTTTCAGAAAGTCTGGAGTAAGTCTGATGGGTCTGTTATATATCTAGGGTAAGCTTCTCCTCCGGACTTCCGGACCTCTATGATCCGAACATTTTTTTGACGATCTGAGCCGTCCAATGTGTTTAGAAGGTGTTTTCGAGGGTCTATGCAGGAAATCTCCAAAAACAAATACCGGGAAGAGCTTGATCCAAACAGTTTTTCGCAAAAATAATAATATTTTTGCGAAAAACTGCTTAGATCAAACCCTTCCCGGTATTGTTTTTTGGAGATTTCCCACATGGACTGTGGAAAACACCTTTTGAACACATTGGACGGCTCGGATTTTCCCAAAACAATTTGCAAAACAAAAAAAAAAACACCTATTTTCTTCCAGTCAGGGATCCCTGACTGGAACTGTGAGCTATATATATATATAAAGATCACAAAATAAGAATCGAAAGGTACAACACGAGTTTTCGTCTTATTGGAAGAGTCTCAACTATCTTACAACTAGCGAGACGAGACAGGATACTCAGGAGTTGAATGAGATACTAACGTAGAAGAAAAAAAAGACAAGAAATTGAAATGTTTGAAATTGGAATATGAATGAGATACTAACGTAGAAGAAGAAAGAGAGAAGAAATTGAAATGTTTGAAATTGTAATGTTTGAAATTGGAATATGAATGAGATACTAAAGTCCTATTCATTGCTCTACAGTCTACATATTCCCGATCCTAAAAGTTTTTTTTAGGCAAATATAATTAAGGTTATTTTGTTACCATAAAAAGTGTATAATTTATTATTCAGTACACCCGGAGCAGAGCCACGTGGTATTTTGGGACACTCCAACATCAAAAAATTCTTGTGCGTCTACAACTAAATTCATAGATCCCACGTAAATATGAGCACCACGTGACTGTGTTTTGCGACACCGAAATAATTAGTCGTTCAAATTGGGTCATGGCTCATAAGTCAAGTCACGACTCCACGTGGTGTTTTGGGACACTCCAATATCAACCATACGTAAATGTTTGGTACTAGAATGATCTGGAATAACACCACGTGACTGTGTCTCGGGACACTTAAATAATTAGTGGTTCAAATTGGGTCATGGCTCATAATAAGTCAAGTCACGACTCCACCACCCATGAGGCCATTCCCACCCACCCTTACACGCTGTTGCCATGTCTTTGAAAACACAAGGAAAGAGACAATGCATTTGATGCGACTGCAGAAACAGCCATATTTGTTTTGAAAGATGGGCAGAAAGAGCTATTACTCCACTCCACTGTTTTTATTTTTTTGGGAGGGCTATATTTTGTGGGCTCCTTTGCTTTTAACAATGAGGACTTTTTCATGGAAATTTCGTCCTCATGAATTTCTTGAGTGTGAAGGAGACTTTATAACCTTCCCCTAATTTGTTGTTTTCTCATTGTACGACTTTGTACATGATAAGTACTTAACTAGCAAGGCTCTTCCCTGCAAAAATTTGATTATGAATATTGAAGAGCTTTCCTTAGTTAATTTATACACTAACGAAAAATACTAGGCACGCATTTAAGTTTATACTCCGTGTCATTTTTAACGCACTCTTTTGCAAATGAGAGCGAGACCCTTTGAATAGTGTCGTATGTGGGTCCTACCATCAGCGAAAGTAGGTGCATGAAATTTCTCAAATGAACAATATAAATTTAAACGTGTCCCTAGCGTTTAGTGGCTCATTGCCAAACCTTCGTTTTAGGTTGTACTTGACATTAAACAAGCATGAACAGATTGATAAACCTAGACGAAAGAGCACTTAGTACGATAGTTCGGTCTCGGGACCCGTCTCAACTCTCAAGTACACACAACCAATATTCAAGGCATTGGTTTTTTGGTTTACCTAATATTCAATGGCATTTTAGTTATTTTAGTAGCAAAAATTGAAGGCGTTAGTGTTAGCTTGAACGGAATTAGGGAATCTAGATAATAGTTTGTAATGTAAGGACGGTTAGTACAATTGTCAAAACCCGTCGGGAGGTTTCCACATTTGTTACAATACTTCAAGGGAGATCAGTGAAATTTACCCTATTTTTTTTTTAAATGAGGAAATAACATGCCTAAAGAATGGAGTTATTCTACAGTCAAAATTGTACCATTTATAGTGCGGAAAACAAGAGGTTTTGAAAGGATAAGTTCCAACAAATTACTGGTAAGAATATGAGAAATCAATGGTGAAAAATTTAGAGAGGAAAGACTTTTATTTATGAGGTTCAGAATTAAATAAGAGATAAATAGTAAGTTTGAATCCTATTCTTAAGCCTTCCCACATGACAAAACTGACAAATCTTGATTCCCCCCATCTCTCCCTCTCAAATTGTACTTGCCGAAATTAGTCCGGTTGGTCGATGAATTTACGTCCAATCCAATAGCGATATAATTGGTCGGGATTTGATTTTTAGAGTCAGATTGTAAAAAAAGTACTACTACTATTTTTTATGAATTCCTTCCTGACGTGGATCGTCTGTATTTGGCTAAATTAAAAAAATAAAAAAAATCGAGATTCACGTAAATTAACCCGGACACATAACCGTCTAAAAAAATTTGGTATTCGTCCTAATCGCCACCCCCACTTGGAATTGAATTCTCATTCAACAACTCCTCAGAAATCTCTGACCCGATAGTTTTAGTCACAAAATCTGCATGTGTTTACGTCCTTTGCTTACCACCTCCCCATACATCTCTCTCTCTCTTTCTCTCTCTCTCCTCTCTGACTCTCTCTCTTCACTCTCTGTTTCCTTTTTCAGTTTTTCAGTTACTTTAATTCAATCCAAACAAAACCCATTTTCCCAATTTACTGATTAATTAATTGAAAATTCAAGCATCACTTCCCACGTATATATACACGCTCCCCCACCCACACCACCTTTGTCCTTTACCACCATTCATGTTTCCTTGAAATCATACCAAACCCAAACCCAAACGTCTCCCAAACGCACAAGAATTCTATAAATATATACACTCACTTTCTTCTCTCTCTAAACCCATTTCGAATTCCGCTCTTGTTTTGTTTCTTGTGAAGTTTTCCACCAAACCCATTTCGATTCTGCTCTTGATTTGTTGAGAAAATCTGGTGATTTGTGGTTTACTTGTACGAATTGATGGCGATTCAAGCGCAGTTGTGTTCGGATAATTTTGGGTTTTCTTTCGGAGGGCCACAGAATTGGATGGACAGTGGCTATGGATTCAATGAATCCTTCTTCGATTTTCAACAGAAACAGAGTCTGTTGTTGCAGAAACCGCAAATTCCTTGCTTTCAAAATACTGGGTTGCTTTCGAATCACAAGAATGATCAAGATTTGGGTTTTTCTTCGAGCGTTTTTGCGTTGATTGAGAAGCAGAGGCAAGAGGTGGATCGGTTCATCCGTTCACAGGTTAGAAAACGAAGCATTCAAGAAACCTATATAGGGGGAAAAAAAAATTGGTTGATTTTTTTGTTTTATTTTTAGGAGTAATATTGTTTAATTTGTCTGGGTTTGTAATTATTTGTCTTGACGAGATAATTTTTCAACAAAAAAAAAAATCAGGAAATTTTTTGAAACGGTTATTTTAGCGGAATCCTTTTCAAATTAAATGCATTTTTTTTCTTATCTAAATTTACTTCTAATTATGTAGACGAATGATTAATCCAAAAATTATGACGAAAATTAAACAAAAGATTACTAAATTAGTACCCATTTTTTGTTTAAGGAAAATTAATTTAGGTCAATGGCATCATTAAAAACGTCATTTGGGTTTGTTGTTTCTAATAATATGAATAGCGTTCGAGACAATCCTCGTCTACACGTACATTGGTAAAATTAATAGTTCGGTTTTGATGAACTACTCTGACCGAATCATTAATTGCAGCAAATATTGTACATGAGGACTGTCCCGTCCATTCCAAAAGTTGGACTAAAATTTGGTTCCTATGGATAAATTTCTAATTTGAGGTTTTAATGATTTTGGAAACAGAACGAGAGATTGAAATTGGCTTTCGAAGAGCAGAGAAAGCAGCAAATCCTGCTGCTACTGAGGAAATACGAAGCAAAAGCAGAGTATTTACTGAAACAGAAAGATGAAGAGTTATCAAAAGCTATGAACAGAACAGGGGAGCTTGAAGAATTCTTGAGGAGAATAGAAATCGAGAACCAAAATTGGCAGAGACTGGCCACTGAAAACGAAGCCATGGTGTCAAATCTCAACAACTCAATCGAACAGCTCAGAGAAAACCAGTGTTTTACCAACTGGGCTGAAGATGCAGAGTCCTGCTGTGATGAGGAAACAGGGGAAAGCAGGGGACAAGACATTGAAGAAGAACAGAAAACGAGGACGATGTTGTGCAAATGCTGTGGGTCTCGGAATTCGTGTGTTGTTTTCCTGCCGTGTAGATGTCTCTGTTCGTGCAAATCTTGCCAAGGTTACTTGAATTCGTGCCCTGTTTGTGGGGTGGTGAAGAAAGCTAGCATAGAGGCTCTGATTTGATTTTTCTTGGGAAAATTTTGGTATTTTCCCGAGAAAATGGGATGGTAAATGGTGGATTTTGGTCCAAGGGAGGGTAAATTGAACAGAACCCAATTGGTCATTTTTCTAGTTTTGTTTTTGGTTCTTTCTGTTTACCCTTTTTGTGGTCTCTGTGTTCAGATTTGATTTGTACTTTTAACCAACAACCCCCACTAATCAGTTGAACAGAATTTACTGGAGGAAAAAAGCATCTTTAATTTTCACTGTATGAGTTTGATTTGATTACACAACTGAGATATTACCGTTCTTTTTTCTTGCCTTTTGGCAGAGGTAAATTTCACAGTGAAACAGAAGGGCAGTGAAAGTAAGTCCAATATTCATTGCTTTATGGGTAGGTTTTTTTTCTCATGCAATTTAACATGCAATAAAGTGTTACTATTAGTTATGTTAGTGAGATTTGAGTCATTTGTCATAACTCCACACTACCAAAGTACTGGAAAAAGGTATCTCATAAGTTAGGTATATTACAAGGTCAATAAAAATTTGAAAGTTACTCGGATACCAATCCTGACATAGATGCATCCTCGAACTGTGTTTGATGTGTGTCGATTATTGTTGTGCCGAAACGCAAAATTTAGAATATAAACACACTAACAAGAAACACAAGAGACAAGGATTTACGTGGTTCCCTCCAAGCACGAAACTCTAGAAATACGTCCACGGGAAAAGAGCAAGAGGATTCACTGAAACACAGGGAGAAATATTGCTTGAAGCATCCACACGATATCTAGGGACAAATCTCTGAGGCGAGTGTAACACACAAATTCGAGTCCTGAAACAAAGAACACGAAAAAGATGCATAAAATAATAATCTTATTGATTTGAATTAAATGCGAGGGGTACAATTCTCTAAAAAATGCTCTTTCAACAAAGCGAAAGAACAAAATCCTCTGATTCGATCTCCGGAATTGATGGCTTTCCAACGGCTTGAATGCTTGTTGTTGAATCACGCGAACGGTAACTTTCTTTGAATCTTCGAGTTGAATGAACTAAAGAACAAAGTTTGAACGATGGTTTAAACTTGAAAGAACTCCACAGAAATCCTTTGAAAATAGATTGATCTATGAAAACTTTCAAGAGTTTTGGTTTGTTGAATGATTTTAGGTAGAAACTTGCGAAGAAATCGGCACGTAGTTTGAGTGCTTGATGATTCTTTGCATGGTGTTGAATGTGGGATTTTTTGGAAAGAACTTTGAGAGAGAGAGACTTGTGATTGATTGGATTCTTGAGAGTGCTTGAGAGCTCTTGTAGAATACCAGCAAAAGGTTCTTCTCTCCTTCATATGAGCCTCTATTTATAGGCAAAAGAGAGGGGTGATAAGTTTGGTAAGATTTTCATTGATTAATTTTCTTTCCAATTAACTTAGGTCAATATTAAAGAAATTATAATATATATATATATATATATATATATATATATATTATAATTATTCGTTTGACCCAAGAAAAATTGGACTGGGCCTGTATCTTTGGGTTGACCCAAATTTATGACTCATTTCAAAGGCTAAGTCGGTCCATCTTCTTTTTGGTCCTGCCTATGATTGAGCCCATATTTTCGTGAGTCCATTTGGCTAATTTAAATTAGCCCAGCTTATTTTGGCCTTTACCGTATCTCAAATAGATTGAACCCATAAATTTATTGGACCCAATATTTATTTGAAATTCTTGACCAACAGTTTGACTTTAATTAATCAAGATAATTTATTAATCTTAATTAATCGGACGGCGTTTAAGACATGCCGAAATTTTAGTGTCTACAGCGAGACCTACAGAGCATCAAACGTTTCACACACACTATAGAGACACACACAAACCCTAGATATCTCAAATCCCAACTCAAGACTAAACCAATGGAACAATTGAGAATCTCAAACACACTACAGGGAACCCCATGGGGGCTCCTTCAAAGGGATTCACTCAAGAAGTCCAACCCTAATAGCCCCCAAGGCCTCTATTTGTAAGAAAGTACAAAAATTAGGTCAAAACCCTCTTATAAAACGCGCAGCTACGCACATTCAGCACCCTTGGTCCGGACCAACGTAGTTGTAACCTTTCAAAGCTTAAATAACCCAAGGTCCAGACCAACGAAGCTGCGAACATCTTTTCACACTAAATTTTGTACATTTCTTCGAACGTCTTGAATTCAAGACATATCTCCAACAACATGTGTATTGTATTTGTATGGAGCTCGTGTGTATCGAACAGATACACATGTGTTATGTTGTAGCCCACTTTGGGCTAGTAAAGTCCCATATCGGTGGGCTATGGAAGTTGAAGTGGTATATAAGTGATTTCGACCAGCTACTGTATAACTTGAGGTTAATCTTTCGAGTCATGTGGTTAGGCTAAAAGTTAGTAGGTCAGCTAGAGCGCGTCGTTACATGTTATGTCAAGAATCTACTCTTAAACTTTGGAAACAATTCGGGACAATTGTTTTAATTCACGCTTGGAACAAATTCGGGACAATTGTTTCGTGAGTCTTTTGTATGAGCCAGATTCAAATACAAATATGTCCCAAGTTGTTCAATGCATGTGATCTTCTCAAAGTGCATGTAAAATATATACATATTAAACGAATATGAACACATCCATATCTCAATCAATTATGAAGGTTTACCCCGACATTACACGTTGAGAATGTCACGTAGTCGCCAAATCTTGTATGAAAATTTCAAATCAAACCCATCTTTAGCAAAGCCCTTATCAATTATTCTCAAATTTTAATCTCGATTAGGATTGTTTGGGCTTAGAACTGAACTATTCCAGTTCTGTATTGGGTTGGCTCGCTTGTTTGTTCCGGTTTGAATTTGAAACACTATGGGTTCTAGTTATGGATGGATGCAAAATTTTATCCTTGGATAGCAAAATACATGGGGCGCCGAAGCACTACCTGTTCTAGCAGAACTGTATCCTAGGACAACAAATGTATATGCGGATAGGGATAGAGGAATTACGAGGACAATGTATGTAAGAGTACATAACCACCAAGGCGGTAGCCTAGATGGCTAAGGTGTGACCATGTGAGGATGAAAGTCCCCCTTCCACATGGTCATGGTCAAATCTCGCTTACAGCTAGTAGTCCTATGAACTAGAATGTTGCGTGGAGGACTCTTGATTCGCTCTAGCACTGCTTTGGAGCATGAGATGAAGTGCTTGATGTGCATGACATAGTGAGAACATGGCATGAAGGATTATTTGAAGCAATGTAAAACTTCATCCTTTGAAAGAATGTAATATTTTAAGACATGTCATCATATGAGACAAGGGTGCCGAATATAGATTTGTCGTTCATCATAAATATGAAATATTGTGAGGTGACCTTTGGTCAGATGTGTGAAGTTTGTTATGATGTTCTATTGAGAAAATGTTTATTTACTTTATGTGAAAAATTGAGGGCGTGACACAATAAAAAAAAACCTGGTACTGTACGGTAAGGCCTGATATTGTGTATGGTAAGGCCTGCTATTGAGACCGGGACGAAATTTGAGGTGCTTGGTACCATTTTTATGCCAATTCGGAACATGTCGGCGGTACGGAATAAGATTTAAAACCTTGATTGATTTCTGACTAAATTCAATTTCTAAAAAAACCCCTAAGTACTCTAATTTATGGAAAAACATGGTAAGGTGCTCTATATTGATACTAAAGGGCGGGGATGGGACTACGGGTGCACTCCGACCCGGCAGCCTGTCCAGCCTAACTTGGTTTTTTTAGGGCATGTGATAAATATATAGTCCCTTAGGGTAGGGTTGGAATGAGATTTTAAGTCCGTTTACTAAATGTGCCAGGTTTGGAAAATTCCTTTGTGGCCCAGCCCGACCCGATTTAAATAAGATTTTATTTTAATACTATATATATGTTAGTATGTTACCGCTGGAACCTAACTGCTCAGGGTTAGATTATCTTGATGAAGAGGCGCATCTTCTCATCTTTTCTAATACTTTAATTGCATTTTAATTTATATGCCTGTTTTTAATATTTTAACACTTTAATTATATTAATACAGTTGTGAATCGTAATTGTGATCGTTATGGTTGATTAATTTATGTTTGTGATACCATGCTTTAGAAAACTAAATGGGTTTGTTGGGTGGGTTTGAGAAATTAAAATTTTATTTTAGGGCTTAGGCATATTAAATGAAGCCCAATTATAAATGGGCCGGACTTGAGAATGCACAAATATCGTATAAGCATAGCCTGAACCCGACTCAGCCTAGTATATATGCACCCCTAGATGAGACCCCAGGTGAGAATTGAACCAATACCTTATCCCAATTAAAAACCATTTGAGTTGTCCTTGGACCTTTGTTCTCACTTCTCAGGTGAGTTTTCGCTATGATATTTTTGGTATTTTCGATATTCTTAGATTACAAATTATCAGTATGTGAGGAGAATGAATTATTGATTTGACAACGTATAGTCCATTTTGGGAGTTCGTGCTACTTTTCAAATGGTTATGTCTTATAATTTATAATGTTTTATGTAATTTTTAAAATATTTTTTTTATAGAAACAAGATTTATATTGGACATATAATTACTTACCAATTTAAAGATATCACTAATTCTTTATCCGGTTGTAATAGAAAGAGGGACAAACAAATTTGGAAGGTGCACAATCGGAACCATCTAAGAGCATCTTAACCAACCTCTAAAATTCTATTTTTAGATGTTAGATGTGACATATCGATGAGAGATTTGATCTCTAAATTTACTTTTGGGTCTCCAAATATAGAGACCTATACCTTCATTTTTGTGTCCATATCTCGAAAAAGGACAATCAATTTCTCCAAAAAGTTCAAAAAAATTAATAGAAGAGTAGCTCAATTATAAAATTTCCCATCAATATGTGAAATCTAATTTCTAAAATAGTTGAAGATGCTCTAAACAAATTCTAGATGCAATAAAAACAACATTGTAAAAACAAGCATCATATCCGCTCCTTGAAAGAAGACACCAATATCTGACCGTTCTTTATTCTTTTCTTTGAAACGACCCGTTCTTTTATTCGTGATGCGGTACTTTCTCATAATATTTCAGTTTTACTGGGTTAATATTGCAAAGACGAGAACTCGTAGAAACAAAGAAACGAACGACCAAGAATTTCAAGAAGTGCATCTGCCCGTCGCTTGCGCTTCTGGTTTCCGGCCCAATCTCTCTCCATAATTATACACATGTATGTAAGTATAATTGATTTGGGTTTCATTAGATTGCATCTTCATAAATACAAAATCGTCTGAAATTTTGACAGTAATGGTGGGTTGTATGCAGTTTTGAATTGGAAGAGAGAGATTTGTTCAAATGGCTAAGAAGTCGAGACCCAGGAAGTTATCTGTATACCTCTACATTCCCAACATCATTGGTGGGTTTTCATTCACTCTCTTGCTCGATTTCAATTAGGGCTTCATAGGCAATTCGAATTGCGTATCACAACAATTGTGGCGAGCATTTCTTTCTTATTTTCGTGTTGTGGTTGTGTAATTGATTATAAGCTTATGTGGGTTTTCCAAAGGATAAATGTAATTCTAGGATTGTTGTTATTCTGCAAATATGTTGCGTACAAGTTACATATGTGGGGCTACTGTAGGAATTCATTATTCCTTACATAAGTGAGCAGTGGCATAGCCGGAAATATGAATCTGTGGGGGCATTGTGAAACGCATACATAACGAAATTTTTTTTGCCTTTGATTGCAGAGCGACGAGAACAACTTTTTTCCAATCGCAATACTAACAAAACTAACATGTTGATCAGTAAAACCACAAATCTGAGTTTTTACAATAGAGCATGGTGAGTTTTCAGGTTTTGAAAGTTTATTGTCAATGTGCGTTCAAATTTCAGAAATATACTCTCAATTATGCACTCGTACTATTGCTCATCGATTATTCACCCATTCGGTTGCGCCACGGGTTTTTCACTTGATTCATAGTCGAAAATGAGCTCTCATAGTTGGGTACTACAAGGTTTTGTAGGTAATAGATAAATCTGGTCTCTTCTAATTTTGACTATCAAAATAATTTTATGTTTTTCGGTAAATTTAATTTTAAAAGTTGAACTTAAAAAATAAAAAATAAAAATCTCCAAAAATGCAGTGGGGATGCTTGCCCCCCTGGTCTATGCTAGCTCCGTTGCTGCGGGTGAGCTGCCATTTTCCTGTTATTAATGTTTCGTGTATGAAAGATTCATCTTGATTTTGTTCCATTTGCATAATGAACTATTTTATTCCTCTATGGGCACCCAGGATAAGAGTTCTCATGAGCTGGCTGCCTTTTACATGTATTGTGTCCATATATTGCTTCCTTATGTAGATTTGGTTGGGCTAACTTATGTGTTTTACAAGGGTGGGCTGACATTTTCTACCTACTACGTTAAGGGCCTTAAGGCCTAAGGGTGTGCAAGATTCTTGAGAATTTTTTTGTTGTTGTACACTTTTTTAGTTTCTTGCCTTCGGTGTTTTTGATTCTCTTTTGCCTCCATTATATCCAGGATACATAAGAGTTCTTATGAATTGCTTTGCCTTTTACATTTGCTCTTCAAACAAAAAGCTTTTCTCAGTTCTGTACTTCATAAGGTGAGGATCAAAGTTTTATTACTCGTTTTTATTGCTTTACGTGTTACTTCTACTTTATTATGAGTTTTGTTGCCTCTAGTTTTTTTGAAGAATTTAAGTATTACCTGCTTTTTCTGATTTCAGCTTTGTTTGTGATGCCTTGGATGGTTGGTTTGCTCGCAAGTTTAATCAAGGTATGAATTCATCTTGTTCTTGTAGAGTCAAGTTTCAGCAAAACCTTACTAAGTGTCTAAGTCTAATATCTATTACATGGGATCAACTCACTGATAATGCAATTTGTTCCCTCAGTTTTTCTTTGTTTACACTTTTCATAGGTTCATGTCTTGAAGTAGACCATGAATGACTACATACTGCATATGCCAATGGAGCATTAAAACTATTGATTGCCTGTATGACTCTAAACTGATTTACCGAAAATATTTTTTGTCCAATACTCTTTTTTTCCTTGTCCGCATTTAGAAAATAAAAATCTTAATTCGAGCACGTGTCTGACACTTTTTCTGCAACGTGTCCGACACTTCTTTGGCTTTTATGACTAAAAAATAAATATGTGATCGACATTTCTTGGACACTTGCTGATTTGTTAATATCAAAGCAATTGGAATTTGACAGATTGATATGATATGCATAGTTGGAAAAGGAGTAATTCTTACAATTTATCAGATCAAATTCAATTGGAATTTGTTAAGAATTTCTCGAGGATTGCTAACCGTGTCCATGTCTTATTTTTGAAAGATTTTGTGTGTCAACTAGATTCTTCATCACTTATTGTATCTTATCTATTATATAATTTGGGTCATATGCTTATGTAGATGTATATTACTGTATATTTAGATGTATATGATTAACTGTGTCCTCAACGTGTCCGTGTCCAACATTTTAGGGAAATAGCATATCAGCGTGTGCATAGGCCAACATTTTAAGAAGAACGATCCTCTCCTGCTCAATTTCCAAGATATAAGATATATCTTCTTGCCACATTGTGTTTTGTCCGAGTGTTGTGGACACACAACCTACTTTTAAGTGCTTGTGCTTATTAGGTCCCATCTGATGTCTCCCCTTCTGTGTATCTGTGCACCTAAAACCTGTTATGCCCGTATAGGATCTAAACCAAACAAACACAAACACAATTACACACAACAACGAGATATACGTGATTCCCCAAATTCGGATACTCCGTGAGGGGCAGCGGATATGTATTGGCTATGGAGGATTACAATCACTCTACACTCACAATACAACCTCACAACTTCCCTTGTGTATCTATGTATTTCCTGATTCAAAAACAAGAATCCAGAGTTTCCACTTTATAGGCCAAGCTTGGAGCCCTATTTCTTCATCACGCCAGACAAGGTAATGAAGTCTGGATTGCTGGCACAGTGTATGGAGGCCTAGGGATGTGAGCTGATAATGAAAGGAGGGAGGCCACAAATACTCCAAAGTCAACAAACCAATATTAAATATATGCAATACACAATTTAGGTATTCATTCATACATGGTAAAAGAATTCTATTTATCAACGAAAAAAGAAAAAAATTGTTAAACAAGACTTGATCTTTAGACACCTTGATAAATGGACACAATCTTCATGTTTCAGAGAGTTTTTGAAAGGTTTGCTCAAAAATTTTCCGACCAGTACTTTACAATCTACTTCAATAATGTCGCGTCAAGTTGACAAACTGTTGCAATTTCGGATCATATACACTGTCATAAACATTGAATGGTGATTTGATTTATCTCTCTACCTTTTATTCTTCTCTTACTTCCAGTTTCGACGTTTGGAGCCGTTTTGGACATGGTGACAGATAGGTGATCTTCCCTCTTCTCTCTTTCTAAAGCAATATGGTGATGATAATTATATCCTCTCCTTCTAACGATGTTAGTCCTTTTGGGATGTTGAACTTGTTTTGTGTCAAGCATTTTATGCACTCAAAACGAAATACGAATGTATTGATTTGCAACATTGCCCCTTCGTCCCTACTTTCGAAAGGATTTAACCATTTGTAGGACAGGGTTTTGGAAAACAAACAATATTTTATGCTTTGACTTTTCAAAGTGGGCATAACTTTTGGGGCATACCAAGGTGGAAGATGGAAAAACAAAATGGCGCGGAGGGAGTAATAAGAGCGACTTCCAATCTCTGTCTTTCATCTTGTGTAGTTTTTTTTTTTTTTTCCCCATAAGTGACTACAATTATTCCATTTTCTTACTGGGCCATTTGATCACAGAGTTTTTTTTTCCCCTCAGGATTAGCACTGCTTGTCTACTGGTAATTCTCTCCCAAGTATATAGGTAGAAATTACTTTACCCTGCAACTTTTGTTGTAACCACTCTGGACTTTATTTCTTGTGTATTTGAGGTTTCTATTGTGCATTTCCAGGCCTGGCTTAGTTTTCTTGTCATTACTGGCTTTGGATATTGCCAGCCATTGGTTCCAGATGTATAGGTAAACATATTACTTTATTTTTCTAATTTTGCATTGATATCTGAAGAAGGTTGAACAGATCGGGAAATTTGATGTTTCACCAAGTTTTCTTCTGTTAGAATACAAGCTACTTTCCAGGAGTTCTTTTTATGGCCATTAATGCTGTTCATTTGTTTTTTGCCCACCACTTATTCATTGCAGTACATTCTTGGCTGGCAAAGCTAGTCATAAAGATGTAAAAGACAGCACTAATTGGCTATTCAAGGCATATTATGGAAATCGGATGTTTATGGGTTATTGTTGTGTGGCATGTGAGGTGAATGTCTCTCCGGGTTACTTATGTTAAGACGGTTGTTTCATTTAGATTTTTGCTATTAAACCAAGTACTTTGGTCTGCAGCTGCTTTACATAACTCTATTTCTTCTGGCGAAGAACCAGAATGAGAATCTGACCAAGGTTAGACTTCATTTGTTTGATGGTGTTATATTTTCTGCCTGAATGTTATGAGTCATGAGGATTTTCTTACCCAGGTTATTGTTTCTATACTAATATTTAGGTTGTTGTGGAGGCTGCCAAACAGAGCTCAGCTCTTGCTGTTCTACTTGTGTTACTTTTGGTTGGATGGGCAATCAAGCAAACAGTAAATTTTATACAGGTAAAACGTATGGATGTCACTAAGCAAAGAATAAAAACATTTCCTTTCTTGAACATTTGAGGAAGGTACAGCAGTTTGGCGTAGGGTGTAGGCCTGGCTCCCTTATGATGCCTGTGTTCAAGCCTTCTGCGAGTCTCATTCCCTTTCTATTTAACCTCCCTACCAAATATTGGTAGCAGCATATTTATGGATAGTGGTGAAGTTTAGCTATCATAAGCCGACACTTAAATGGATAATGTATTACCTACATTCGTAAAGCTGGTCAATGCGAGCTTATTGGAAGTTTGTCTTAATAGTTGTGCATACGCTTCTGATTCTTTTTAGCGACTGTTAAGTGACTTTGTCCAAAGTTCAAAAAATTTAGTTGATATACATATTTTTTAAGCTGAATTTTGGTGCACTCTACTGGTTCAGTAATTAGTTGTTTTACTCATTGTCTAAAGTTAAGGGTGATACTTGCGTTGATTTTGGATAATGCTTCCGAGTTTAGACTACGATGGTGCTGAACTGCCTCACTTAGATTTTAGATGTTTGCTTTGTTACCTATAAATTGGCAGACAATAAATGACTACAGTGAGAACACCCTCCTGATTCAGATTATTGTTTATTTGCATGCTATCTGCTTACTTATAGCATTACATTTTTTTCCGAAAGCTTTTACAATCATATGCTATTTTCTTTATTACTTATCCATTTTGGGTCGCAGTCTGGGGAGTGGTTTGTGAGTCAACAAATGGAGCTACAGTGAGAACACCCTACTGATGTAGATTATTGTTTATTCGCATGTTATCCGCTACTTATAGCATTACATTTTTTTTTGAATGCTTTTACTAATCATATGCTATTTTCTTTGTTACTTATCTATTTTGGGTCGGGATCTGGGAGTGGTTTGTGAGTCAACAAATGGGGCCGGTGATTAAATCTTCAACAGTAAATTATTTTCGCTAATGGAGACCTTTTTCAGGTCATTGGTCTGGTTGATATGTGTTGTCATGATGATTGCAATACAGTTTTTCTAGTAGACTTCATACTGTTGATTCCATGACTTCATATTGTTCGCATGCCATTCATTTCTTTAGTTTTGGGTATTGCGTTCCTGGACCTCAAACTGAAACTCGTTTTTATGGTCTCAGATGAAGACAGCAGCAGATCTGTGCGTGGATTACGACATCGACAAAAAGCAGAAGGCATAAAACTTGAACTGAGAAATGCCCCCACAGCAAGGTTGCGTCAAAAAACACGCAGACCATATCTTCTGGACCTTGTTATCAGTTCTTAAGCAGAAACATCTTGGAAGCGCACCCATTTTCTATGGATCATGACTTTTTGTTTGGACTTGCTGCAGAAATGGAAAGATTATCTCCGTATGGTTTTTGTATACTCGGAACCGTGGTTTTGCGTTTCTTTTTGTAAGCTTAGGTCATTTGTCCTTTGAAGGGTTGGTGTACATTGTTGTGTTGACGGAATGAACAAGATTTCTTTCATTTGGTTTGTGTTGCATTTTTTGTGAGAGCCTAGTTCATTTACCACTGATTATTCCTTTGTAGATACTGCAGCTTTTTGCAATTGAACTTATTAGTTCATTTACCGAAGAGAAGGGAAAGAATTTAGGTGCAGATTCACAGAATCAAGAAAGAGTTGTCAATCGCCGCTAGTTACAATCCGGCCCTTCTGACAATTCTGTTCTAGTTTCGGGTTTGCAACCCCACTTCTCCGGAACTCAAAAACTATGATTTCTCACAAGGTGCCCACAGAGCCGTAGAAGTCGCATCCTTTGATCCCCGAACTTGTGTACTTGATTAGTGTAAGACTTTGACGAATGCTAGCTAATTTCACCCTGACTATGCAATACAAAAGTCTTCCGACTATCCTTGCTAATCATTACTCTCGTTGGGCGATAAGTGGCAAAAGGCGTGTCATGATTTGTTCTTGCTAATCATTTTTCTTTTCCGAATTTCACACGGACTCGCTTTTTCCCTGGCAGGTTTTAAGTAGGTGAAATGCGAGCACAAACCAAAATTGAAACCGCAAATTTCTGAACAAGTCCGGACTCTAATGCTAAAAATAGTTGCTCAGAATGCAGAAAGGCCCATTGTTTACAAGATTACGACTGTCAAATAAATAAGTAATCCAAATAAGATGAAATTTCTAAGAAATAATTGCACTGCTGCTGCTAAAATAATCCTGAAAACGTCTCAAAATCTTTCCTAAATTTGCTCCAACTTTTCAGCTACGCGTAGAACCTCCCCTGTAGTTTAATAAGAGTTTATAGACCCGCTTAATCAATATAGGCTAAACCCGAAAAACTGGCTTACGATGATAGCAAGTCCAAGAGCAATGGCTACAATGGAGGCTGCCCACGTCAACTTCTCAGTAATTCTAGGTACCCTATCTTTCAATGCCTCACTGCACGAGCCTATAAACACAGTGTAACTTCCCATCGCGATTACAGTCCCAACCAAGAACATACCCAGAAATGCGGCCCCCGCCAGGCGAGAAGGCAAAGCAAGGGCAGGCAAGACCATCATCAATGCGTCTGGTTGCAAACCATGCACAATCCCTGTCGCAAAAGTCGCAAAGCCTATTTTCTTCTTCTTCTTTTCAATTTTGGGGTTTTCAAGGGTTTCGTAGACACTAACATCACACTCTCCGTTTTCTAAGGCAACACAAGGAGCAGGGACCTCTGAAGCCTCCTTGATTCCCATAGCACCAATAACAAGTAGAGTAAATCCCACAACTCTTGTGCCCCAAGTTCTGATGATTTCGATGTGGAGTCTATCTTTTAGTAGTAGAAAGAGTAAGCCAAAAATGACTTGGCCAGCATCGTGACCACATCCCCATAATGCTCCAACAGCAGCACTTTCGAGTCGGCTGCGTCCGATAGAGAGTGGGGCTAATGCAGCCAGGTGATCAGGGCCAGATAGCGTGTGTAAGCAACCGGCAAAGAAACCGGTCCACGCGCTGCTGAGAAGTTCAGTACGGATAAGTCTTTTCCCTGCAGCAACTGCAGTTGGAGCCCCAGTCTGGGTTGCGGTTTGAAAGGTAGCAAAAGCAGGAGACACAATGACTGGATGGATTAATATCACAACGAGAGCTGATAGTAGTGCAACTGTTCCAGCAGCAAATGCCTGAAACATTTAAGGACACGGAAAATACTTTGTCAAAATATATAGGAAACGATTATCATTTTCACAAAATGTGAGAAAATATACAAGGGTGTAGATGTGCACGTATATGTCTTATCACCCTTCGCATTAAAGAGCATCCATGTCGAACAGACCAAATGCCATGTAATCTGCACGATAAAACTTCTCAACATAACCAAAGAAAGGAAGATGATGAAGAAGACAGAGTGGTGGCCCCAGAGTTATTTTGTAGGGTGTTCATTGACGACTTGTGTGTTGGACTGTTTTCTCCTCTCTACATAGCATCTTCGTTTTTACTCATTTTTTCTTTCAAAATTCATGATTTTCATCATAATATAGTCGGCTGGGCTACAACTAATTTGTGTGCTGAGTGGGTGTTCAAAAGAGTTCAACTGTGCGTTCAATTTGATGGGTTAAATCTTGTTATCTATGTTTTGTATGTAGATAAGGGAATTCAAGTTGAATACTCTAGCACAAGAGTGCAGCCGCCAGTGAAGAACAAAAGAAAATTTGTGAGAAAATATATGTTAAAACAATGCGTGTATCAATGTATGTCCACAGACTAGTGCCTCTTCATTCGTCCACTCTTCCTAGTAGCTTATTGATATGTATTTTGTGCAGAATTTCGAGTTCGTGGTTATAGTCGAAGTCATCATATAATGCAATAATTAACTACAATCTATATTACATGGATCCTTCAATTTTGTTGAAGTATCCGTGTCGATGTGTCCGAAACGTGTATCCATTTTGGACACTTGGATACTCTATGTTATGATTATTTACCCACAAATAATACTATCAAATTAACTAGAAAAGCGATATTTCTAGACTTTCACATGGACAAGAAGTAGCAAAAACATTTTTTTCTCAAGGGTCTTTCTTTGACAAGGACATGGTACAAGGATCAATCATGCAAATAGGACACAAACTAATTCCTTAATGCCAAGAGGACAAATCACTCCCACATTCCAAAAATGCCCCTACTAGCCCATGAAAGTGCCTAAACCCCAAAAATCCTATGAAAGTGCCTAAACTCCCAAACTTCATGAAAGTGCCAAAACCCCCAAAACCCTATGAAAGTGTCTAAACTTCCAAAACCCTATGAAACCATATGATACCCTAAGTGCCTAAACTCAATATACCCTACCCTAAAGAGCCTAAACCTCCTAAAATTGAACCCCAAAATTAAACTCACCTTCAAAAAATTGAAGAGAGAGAAATTAACCTGGTACTTTAGAAATTGCCCATTTTAGAAATCAGCCCAGTATCTGACCGAACAGTAGCCCATTTGCATCCATTTCCTTTTCTCTCTCATCACCTGAAGTCATCAATCCCCACTGACTTTGGATTTTGAAGTTCGGTCAGGGCAAGTAACGAACTGCTCTTGAAGTCCGGTCTTGAAGAGTCGGGGGCTTTCTTTTTTAATTTTTTTTATCATTAAGGGTATTTTTGTCTAATATTGACCTTGAGCCATCAAGAATTTCTCAACAATGTATTGAAAGCCTTAAAATAAGTTAGGCTGGACTAAAAACCCTAAAGCCCCAAACTTGGCCTTTAGGCCAATTTCCCTTTCTAGTTTAAATACATTTGTAAATAAGACACATGTCCCAGTATCCTGAGGATTAAATTTAGGAAGGTTCCGACACTTAGGAATTGTACCAGCATCCGACACTTGGAATTGTACCAGCATCCGATACTTGCACCCGAGTCCATGTAAGTTGTAACAAAGACTACAATCATCAAGAATATGAAACCAATGTATCTTTTCCCAGCTATGACACCCCGCTCACATTAAATGTACAGCACCTATAGAGCAAACTAGGGCAAACCTTCGCAGGAATCTTGGTGTATTTACACTTGGTATGAACTTGTTAGCGGTTGAATAACACACAAAGAACAAAGACAGCTCCATAACATTGAGTGAATTAGGAAAAAGCATATATACAATTCGGGACGGGAAATAATCCCTAATTCTCCTTTTCGGTGTCATCTTGAAGTCTGTAAAGCCATAAACCTATAAGCACCGGTAAATTAACTAGGAGTACCACACTTCTATGCAATTTCATTTTGAGGAAGAACCCACAATTTTTCTGCCATGAAAGATATACACAAATACATATGGTATGAATGACGAAAGTAAGTGCTGGGTAAGCAAAGTACCATGTACTTAGCATGCTGCAAGCAATGGTATCAAGGTTTTTGTGAACTGATGGATATCTTACCAATCAATAACATAGAGGAAACCCTTCCCTTGATTCAAGTAGTCATGTTTTCAACGTTATTTCAAGAACAAGACACTAGGAAACTTAGAACCCAATCGCATATCTATGTGCATCAAAAGAAAGTTTCAATTATCTAGATCTAAATCTGCAGGAAAACAGATCGGTACCTTTGCTTGCAATATATAATCCAGACAGGCACAAAACTTACCAACTTATTCATATTTCCTAAAAGTGAATAAAGAGCATGAACGGCTTTGGGAAGGGGCACGATATCCCAAGATAGACGAGCCGTGAGAGCTCAATGGCACAAACAAATCACATCACCTACCCGGCTACCCCTAAGTAAATGGGCTTTTCTCAGTTAAATTTATACTATCGTTATGCCAACCTAACTCCAAGTTATAAGGACAAAATGATAATTCCCTTTCGACATTTCTAAGTCAACTAAAAACCCTGCCTTCGTATATAGCATTCAACCACGAAATACAGTGAGAATGAGACCTATTGAAAGTAAAATTTAAACACAAACCAGATCTACTGATACACATCTGGGTGATAATTCATGCTCGAAAGGAAAAAACAGCTGAGGATGTGAACATATAAATCAACTCTGACAATCAAAATCCAAAGACCCTTCTACTCCATTTTCCACCCCTTAGACAAAACCGTTCCAACTAGCCAATAAGAGTGTTTCCCTTGAACGAAACCATAACTTAAAAGGGCGTATTGACATTTAGCAATAATGCAGCTCTCCATAACCCAATCCAAAATCATGGAGAAGGTCAAAACTTGCAATCTGCAGAACTATTACTTGAAATTCAAAACAAACTAACCACACACTCTAACCAGTAAGTAGAAGGAGATCATGGAAGTAATTGCTGACGACAGCAAAACTAATTCACCAAATTTTCTTCAAAAGAGGAGCTTCTACAGTTTTACGATCGTAAATAATTCCATTGGAGAAAAATTGAGAACCTACTTTGCCAACCGACAAGATCCAGTTTGCTCCTGCCTGATTGGGAAAGTCATGAACAAGGATTTATAGTAGTTTTTTAACCCATGCTTTGCCAATCAAACAAGCCAAAAAACCTACAACATATACGTATCTTTGGCACAATGACAGAAAATGTTTATTGAATCCGTGAGAAATTGATGCATAATTATCATTTGTGTCTGGAATTATATTGCAAAACCTAAGTTCCAGAATCCAAATTAAAGTTCCCAGATTATACTGCACAAAAATGCTCCACTTTTAATTCGCTTGCCCATCAATTTACAAAAGAACATTATATATGAATCAACGACCCGAAAACTAAAGCATATGAAAACCAGTGAATTGCACAAGGAAATAATAAGTAGAATCGAGAATTCCCAAAAAAACAGCACAAACCCTCGAAATTCCGGGTAAACGACTAATCAGAATACACCACAAACTAAATTCGAAGAAAAGATACGGTGCCCACGTCCAGTTACATAAAAGATCATACCATTCGTGGCACAGAGGACCTTTCCACGATTTCCTTGAGCAAATGGCGCGTAGGCTTGGACCCATTTTGCGAATCCCCGGGTGAAGAAGATGAGATAGACGAAGATTTGATAGAGAACTTATTGCAAAGCCTATTGGGGATTTTTGAAAGAGGCGAAAAAGAGATGGGTCGTCGTGTTTGCGGAAAAGCGAGGTGATCCGCCGTGACTCGGTGCGTGGCGATGGCGAAAGGCTGAGTCTTGCGGCGGCGATTCTGCCGAGTTGAGGGAGGTGATGAGTAGGGGGTTTTAGAGAGAATTTGGAGTGGATAAGCCTCTCCATTCTCTCTTCCTGCCTCTCTGAGATTTTCCGGCAGAGATGAGGTTTGGTGGAGAGAGAGAGAGAGAGAGAGAGAGAGGGGGAAGGGGTGGAAATAAGGGTAAAAAGCCACGTATATGCAAACAACCATTTTTTTGAGTCTGCAGTTTATATTCTACAACAAATAAATTTAACAGCTTTGCTATGTGCACAGATGTCGTTTCACAAATCATTTAAAGAGGGGTTATTGGGGCTCACTCGTAGGGATGGCCATCTCGCCCGACCCTCCCCGATCCAATTCGTCCCTTTCTCGAATGGGTAGGAAATTCGGATATTTTTTTGGGGATCGGATAGGGTATGGAGATTTTTTTAAAAAAATTTTGGGGATCGGGTAGGGATGGTATAGTCGATCCTCTCCCCAATCCCCTCCCCGTTCACATATATAGGTATATTATATTATAAGTTTATAAGTTTTTTTTCCCGGATAAGTTTATAAGTTATAAAAGAATAAAAAGAAAAAAGGATATATTGTTGCATGGAATCCAAGGTCTTACAATTGAGGTTTGAGCATAAACTAAGATCTTATACGTATCTATGTTTTTCTTTTGTAATGAAAATGAAGATGCACATATTGAATTTTTTTTATGGAAAGAATCAAATTCCGAGGTCATGGAGTTGTAATTTTTGGGAAATAAGGTGGAGACGGGTGAGAGTTATAGAGAGAGGGATTGACAAAAAGAAGGATGGTTTAATCTATCCAGAAATCAAAAAAAAAAAAAGAATAAAAACAACAGTAGCACTTTTGAGTGACTTGGTACATTTTAATTATCTTTAGGAACCACTTTTGTCATTAGCTTTAGATTTTAATACAACTTCTTTGGTATTCACTTGAATAATTTGAGTGAACTTTTGGATCCCCAATTCCCGATGGAGATCCCCGTTCCCCGCATTTGTGCGGGGATGTAGGTTAAAAAAAAATCCCCGGTGGAGATTGGGGAGGGGATGGGGATTGATATGAGTTTGGGGATTGGAGATGGAGGTAGTGGTATCTACCCCCTCCCCTCCCCATGCCCATCCCTACTCACTCGGAACCTCCAAAAATGATTCAAACTGGTTTTTGATTTTGAAATAATGTTGCGAGTCACCACATGAAAAATTTGCTCAATCGAATATTTGTATGTGGTTAATACAATTTTTCAAATTTTTATTCAGATTTTGAGATTTTGAATTCTTAATGAATTTTGAAAAAATGTTAAACAATTGGATCAAACACTTAAAGATAACTTTTTTTTGTTTTTACCAATCGATCGAGAGAAAAGATAACTAATTGAGATGAATTTTACTGGGTCATTCAAAACAATATTTTAAATTTAATTAACGGCTGGATTGTTTATGAGAATCCGAAAGTGGGCCCCACGAACCAGTCTGTGCACGATATGTGCACAGATTATCTGTGCACACGTATAGTTTCTGTAAATTTAATTAGAGCATTTTAATTTTTTCCTCAATTGGTTACTCGTTAATTTTTAATAGTGGAGGAGTGAAATGTGGGATTGGGTATCTATATGTGGGTAGTTAATCGGTTAGACTTTAGTTTTTAATAATTAGTAAAAAATTACGAATTTTAGAAAATTGGGATAGTCTTTTGAGGCTTTTAAAGCTCCATTGCATTTGTATAAAATATTCACAAATTGGTATTTATTTTATGTGAGTTCAAAGTTTAAAAAAAAAGTATTTTATTTTCAATTTCATGCAAATGGCACTAATAATAAATTAATGAAATAAATAACAAATTCTAATCATGTTCTAGTTCTAAAATAATTGACTATTTAGCTAATACCACCGACATTAATTTTGAGAAACAGCCTTACGCTATTAACCTCTCACTTTTGTTTCTTTCATTGGTTGCTTAAGTTACCCAAACTTTTCGCTTTCTTTATCACTTGTATTTCTTTCATTTGTCTTCAATTCAACAAGACAATTATATGGTGAAATTGGAAAATTAATCGAGGTGCTATAAACTGGCCTGAATGCTTAGAGCATCCCAACAGTCTCCCTAAATTTTTTTTCTAAAAAAAGTCATGAACAGTGAACATTTTTTATTTTACCAATTCACGTCTTCAACAATCCTTTCTATTACCCTCCCTATTTTTAATAAAATATGATATATGGGGGAAAAGTAGGAGAGAGACAAGAGAGAGAGAGAGAATAAAAAAAAAGAAAAGTAATTTGGAAAGGAAGTCTCTTGGAGGCTGTTTTTGGGGATTGACTGAACAAAATAGAGATAGAGAGGAGTTTGAGTCGTCTGTGGGTTTGCTCGTAATAGAAAAATTCCCCAAGACAACTATATGGTGAAATTGGCCACCCAAAATTAATCGAAGTGCTATAAACTGGCATGAATACTTAGTAATAAAAAAATTTACACGACAACTATATGATGAAATTGGTCAAGCAAAATTAATCGAAGTGCTATAAATTGACCTGAATACTTGGTAATAAAAAATTCCATAAGGACAAGGGTTGTTAGTGGTTGGCTCACTATAGAAGTTGATTGTCTCAATCCATTGACTGGTTTGATGAAACTCGTGGCTTCTCTATGCCCACTACGATACTCCTACCTCTCGTGGACGTCTCCTTTTCATAAGGTTTTGGGAGTGGAGAGTTGGTTTGGGTCAATTCTTGATTAATAATTTTATTAATAGCCCCTTATTCAGTTTTTAATTGACAATAATTGAACCAGGCCTCAATCAAGTGCAAGAAGTATTTGCTGGTTCAGTGTCCACCTCTCTTGGGAATTAAGCTGCATCTGGATGGGAATTAAGCTACATCTGGATTTTGCTTATTGATAAAAAAAGCAGCATATGGATTTCTTTAGGCCCCTTTTACTATTTTTTTTTTTAGATTTTGGATAAAATCCATTCAAACTCATTTAAATTACGAAAAAAGCAGCATATGGATTTCTTTAGGCCCGTTTTATACTAAGTAGTTTTTTTTTATTTATTTTGCTCGATTTTCATAATCGCATTTCGCGAGGAGAGAGGAATGAACCACCACTCTGAACGGACATGCGGCGTGGGAAAACGCTACCGCATTATTCTCACACACATCAACATTAAAAAGTCAAAAAAGCCAGCTTAATATTTGTGTAACGCATCAACTAAAAGTTGCACACAAAAATCTATTTTTTACGACACATTTTTAGGTGTTAGGGCAGGACAAGTTGCGTGCAATCCATTTTTCAACACATTTTTAGGGACAGTGGTACATGCATAACAATAGTTGTCAAATATGAGAGGGACAGTGGTACATGCATAACAATATAACATAGTAGAGTACAACTTTTATAAAGTCAAGAATTGTGTTTTATTTATTGGGTGGGGTGAGAAAGTGGGAAAAATCCACTCCATTTTGGAATAAAAAGTAGGTATGACTGGTCCCTTGTCCATATATATGGCCTTTCTCACTATACATGATCATATTCTATTATTCTAGCATACGTGGATAACTTAATATTATATGATAATATCGATCAGGATTATATAGGTGCTTGATCCTATGCATAGATTTCACGTTTTTAAAAGCAAAAGTTTACACAAGGAGACTTTTCTTTTCCCTTTATCTGGTTTCTTCTTTTTGCCAAAGAAAGGTAAGGCTTCTTCTGAGGTGTTTGGGAAGCTATTTTTTAGCTTTTTAGTTTTAGTTTTTTGTCCTTTTAGATTACAGTCAAATGGATTTTAAATTGGAAAAATCTACCGTCAGCCCAATGGGTGCATAAAATCTGAACTCTTACATGTAAGAGTTCAAACAGTAAAAACTCTTCCATGTAAGAGTTATAACTCTTCCATGTAAGAGTGTGTCTTATCGTCAGCCCAGTGGGCTAACCATAGAAGGTCTGTTTTAAATTTGGTAGAGTGTTTGAAAGAAATGTGTAAAATGTATTTTGCAACAAGAGTAGTGTTTAAGAGATATTTGCATAATAGATTTTGTCGGTCTTTTTATTAATCAAAATAGAAATTAAAAGTGGAAAACAAGAAGTCAAAAAGCTTTTCTCAGCCTACTTTTGGCTACTCCTCTCTAATATAAAAAAATCAAAACATATTCTCACGTAATACATTTTCTATTTTCCAGCCAAACAACCGAAAGCCAATGATGCAAAAATGAAACAGTAAAAAATGAAGCATCCAAACAGGCCCTTAATGAATGAGCCACTTGATGCGGACTCTTCATTTTGCTTGTCTGTGATCGTCTCGGATGCGCCAAATTCGAAATTATATCAAATGGTATCCAATCAACGTGATTTGATTTTCAATGTAATAGTCAATGTTCTCGACAAGCTTTAAAAAAATAGAACGCTTCCAATCATTATTTAGGGTCAGTAAGGGCTCACAAAATGGCCCAAACTAGACCAGTTGGGAGGAAAGGAAACTGGACAGGAGCTGCTCCCGTGCAAGAAACGTAGTCGAAACATGCGAGGACCAGACTTTTTAAACTTAAAATAGATGCCAAAAGAGACCATATCAGACATGAGTCCTTCTACAGGCACACCCATTCGGTCACATACCGACCACACCCACTCGGGCCACACGAATAAACGGAGCCGCTCAATTTGTTTAAAATATGTTTTTAAGGGTTTCTGAAAAACATCAGCTCAATCAGATAACGGGAAAGGCTTGATTAGTTTGTTAAAGTTTTGTTCCGTTCGATTAAGGAATTGGAACTTTAATGAATCAATCGAGCTTTTACGGGTATCCGATTGAGCTGTTTTTTTTCAGGGACCCTTAGAAAAATATTCTAAACAAATTGAGCGGCTCCGATCACTCGTGTGGGACTTTGAAGTAGGCCCCACATGAGTGGGGTGTGGCTGGTATGTGGTTGAGAGTATTTGCCCCTAGACTTTCTGATCAGGTATAGGGTTTACATCAACTATTAATAGATAGGTGGACTCTCATGGATAAGGAGGGTTCGGGGTCTGAGGGGGTGTTCCACTAACAAAAACTTTTTTTTTTTTATAAATCGAGGCAGGTCATTCTCTCACAATACATCACATAAAAAAAAGTGAAAAACCAGTTTTTTCAAAAAATCACCTTACTGGAATTGTGACCAAAAGTAGCCCAGCCCAATTCCAACTAAATTGAACTAGAATAGTTTTTTCCTTTGGCAATTGTGTTCAAATTTCCATATTGGGTTGAGAAGTCATTTTGTTTGAAATTTTCAAAGACTTAGGGTTGGTCAGAGTTTCTATTTTTTTGGGATCCGCTCCTTTTTGTCCACTTGTGAAGTGGACCTTGTTATTGCAACCTGTGGGACCCACCACAACTCTTTTTTTTTTTTCACAGAAAGAGGATAGATTTTATTAATAAAGGGGAGAGTCCGGGGACCGGGCCTCCAAGGAGACAAGATTAGAAAGCCAAAGGGGAACAGGACCTCCCCAAGACTCTAATCTCACACAACTCTTTTGACGATCGAAATCATCGATGTCGAAGAACAGATGTGTAGCCACACGATTTAAAAAAAAAAATGAACGGTCTATGTCTAAAAGCATATTTTGTTATTAACAAATCATGTGGCTACGATTATTGGATCAAATTGAATTTTTTCACAAGTAATTAATACACCAGGTCTACAAATTGGGTATTTCGATCATCAACATAAGATTCATGATAGATCCCACTTACACACATAACACCGTCCAGAACTGACTCTCTTCTTTTTAGGTAGGATATTATTTTTATTTTCTATTTTATTTTAGTGAAAGAACATACAAGAGGAAGAGATAGAAAATTAATTTTTTATTGTTTATTAGGTTTCGTTATTATTTGTGATTTTAGTACCCATTATTTTGATTTTGAAAATGGTTTGTTTGGAAAGTTTGGAAAATATTTTGTAGATCTTTTTTAAAAGTAAAATAAAGAGAAGAAGAAAAATATACGAAACACCATGTAAGAGAGAAAGAGTTGATGAGAATGCTCCAAATATATTTGGAAATAACTTAATAATAATAATAATAATAATAATAATATAATGATCTGCTTCTATCTATTTGGTTTCCAGAGTGAGAGAGTTCAGAAGCAAATCTTCGAAAAGTAATTCAAATGTTATTATATTGTTAGTTCATCGGAAGAGGCTACAATACATAGCTCTTATTTGGATGTGTATGATACACACCCCCATAAAAGTTACGATTTATTTTATTTTATAAAAGTTACATTTTTTTTTCGAGACACACCAAAATGTTACGAATCATAGAAAATGTTACGAATCATATTGCTGAAAAGTTATGAAAAACTAAAAAATGTTAAGATTGCCGATGGGGTGGCACAATCTAGACCATACAATAGGTGCATATGATACACATCTTTAATGAATGTGTATTGTAGCCATTTCCTTCCCTTTCTTCTATTTTAACTTTTCGTTTCCTCTTTATCCCATCATCCTTTATTTACATACATAGTAGGTGTGGACGGCCCACTGGAAAACGGTTCGGTTCGCGTTTCGAAAAGATTGTGATTGTTTGAGTCGCCACCCGGATTTTAGGTCCGAACCCGAGAAACCGATAAAAATATGACTCGTTGCCCGTTGAAAAAGATTTTACTAGCCATCGTGAAACCAAAGATTTCTCGGATTCGGGGGTTTGGTTACGAGAGGGGAAGGGTTTTACGGCACCCCTCTCGCCCGGTCCGTGAACCGGTCTCTACTCAACATTTTGTGGGATTTTAAAGAATATTCGAAATTCGATTTGTTCATGTACACGGGGAATCGGGGATGGGAATTACATAAACAACAAAAACATAAAATGTATGTCTAAAGTGGATGCTTGTGCTTGATAATTTACATGAATGGTGATGATAATAACAAATGAAATTGCCACAAATATTTACAGAAAATGAGGAATTACAGAAAGTGTACAGCAATTCCAGAAATTTATGAACATGAAGCCTAATTTAATCAACTTGTAATCTGGATCCCAGAATGAGGCTTGAGCGCTCAAAGATGATGGCTTGAGCGCTCAATGTCCTCAAACCAACTTGAGCGCTCAATGCTTGTGGATTGAGCGCTCAAACCAGTTTCTGACTTCTGTGAGTTTGACCCTTTTTGCAGCTTCTCTTCTCATTCTTTGCAAGATTAAACGTTTGTAAATACTTTTCACAGATAAACAGATCAAAACACAAGGGTTTGATTTCTCAAAGATCGATGAAAAGAGAAGAATCATCACAAAATTAGCAAGGGAAACTCTTGAAAATGGAAGAGAGAGTGGGATTCAGATCATGAACACATGAAAAACAACCCACACACACCAGAAATGAACTAAAACATGATCCATCATCAAAACAGTTAACAATGTGCAAATAAGCCAAGAACAGCTTGAGCGCTCAAAGGTATGGCCTTGAGCGCTCAAGCCATAATGTGGCTTTCTGATTTCTGACCTTGTAGGCTCATTTCAAGTATGAGGAACTTGAATGAGCCCACTGGTCTCCCTCAGCAAGACCAAAACAGTGATTTTCACATGATTTTCTACCTTTTCGGCTATGATCAAGGCTTGAACTTGTGGTTTGATGAATGGATGGGTAGTGGCTGTGTTTATGAACTATAGATGAAGTATTTTGGACAGAGGAGTGTGAGTGTAGGGCTGATTGAGTGATTGATTGAGTGGATGATGGAGTATTTGAGCTTAAAATGGTGATTTTGGCTTGGATGAGGTGGGTTTTGATGGAAGAGCTAGGTTTGGACGAAATTGATGGAGTGTATGGGCTGTAAATGGCTTATTAGAGTGAGAGAGGGGCTGTTGTAGTTGGTTTTTTTCAAAGACCCATGTGTTGTAGGCCTTTTAAAGAAGGTTTTTGGGTGATTTTGAGGTTGAAGATGATGGAGGATGGTGGCTATGGAGGAGAGGGAGGTTGAAGTGATGAGAGAGAGTGGGTTTGATCTGATGGGGGGAGAAAATGGTAGTAGGGGCAGCCAACAGGGTGAGTGAGAGAGTGGATGAGGTTTATATAGAGAGAGAAATGGGAGGGAAGTGGGTTTAATCTTTGAATTGGGTTTGGGGGGTGATTGAGGAGATGTTCAAGGGTCTAGGAAGTGTATTTAGGCAGTAGAAAACATAGGTAGACGCTCCTCTTGCAGTAGAATATTATTATTTAATGCTCTGCAGAAAACTGATCTGGATCAGAGTTGAGCGCTCAAAGCCATGGGCTTGAGCGCTCAAGGTGGTTTTTAGGGTTTGAGCGCTCAAGGTCCAGGGCTTGAGCGCTCAAGGCTGTTGCTCAAAAGGTAAAACTTTGCGGGGCCGCCCCGGGTGCTACCGAACTCCGTTTCGTGCGTGGTTTGAAGCGTTGGAAAGCTTGTCGAGTGTACTTTCTAACCCAAGTGGTTTGAACCCAAGATAATTTGTACATCCAAGTATGTGACCATTTTACCCTCAGAAGGTCGGGAAAACAAGTCATTTTGGTAAAACAGACACATCTCCCTCATTTCAAAACGGATTGGGACATATTATATATCAAAAAAGAGGGTTTTGAATGTACTAGAAGGTGGTGCAAGATTGGGTTTATTTTGAAGAGGTTTATGGATGGTTTGAAGGGTATTTTGGTCATTTTGGTTGGTTTAAGGTTGTTCTAGGAGGGTTTAGAATGGTTTAGGGTGGTTCGGTGAGTTCAAGCCTTGTTCTTAGCCTTGAGGTATGCACGATTGGTCTATTTCATCATCGGGAATGCTCGAGCGCATCCTGGGTTCAAAATCGGGGTGTCTACAGTAGGAAATCTCATTTAAATTTCCAAAATCATCATTTACTCATTGTAAGAATCTCATTCAAATTTCCAAAATTAATGAGATTAGAACGTGATTAATGCATAGTGAGAGGATTGAAAGTAATAAATACAATAAAGGGAAAATAATAAAGTACTTCCCAAAATCTTAATTTATGATGCAGGGACTTAATGATTTTTTCTTTCATCTATCATTTCAAGTTGTTGAGAATTAGAAACAAATCTAACAAAAATAGGTAATGAAGTTATTACGCTCTTTTACCTAATTTCTGTTGCTTCTATATTCCATGTTTTCTCTTGGAGATTTTGGGAATGTGGTCGACTACCTTTTGAATTATTATGTAAAACAGACAGATTTTAATGTAAAATTACACAAGGAAAACAATTATACAAATGACAGCTAATATGTTATGGGGTTTATTTTAAAATCTTTTCCTTTTATAAAATGGGCTTTAAAATAATCGAGGTGTAGACAGGTCGTGTTTCGGTGGAGGAGGGCGGGCATTGAGACTACAACCTCTGAGCAATTTTTGGATGGTCTGGATTTTAAAAAGAAAAAGAGAGAGAGAAAGGGGAGGGAGAGGAAAGAAATCCGGGTCCAAAACACTTTTAAACAGTCAGATTGGGGCTCGAGCACGGCCACGTGTCTACCCGCACCTAAAAATTACTCGCAGTTGTTATATATAGATTACCCAGTCAGACAAATGCAGATTCCCAACAGCGTTATACTAATAGGGTTTCATCTAACTGCATCGTCATGAAATCATCAGCAAACAATGGCGACGGAGAAGAAGAAGAGGACGACGGAATCGAAAACGAAGAGCATTCCGTATTCAATCATTGCTTCAGTGAATTACCAAAAGGTTTGCGACTTCTTTCACCTTAGATTTAGCTTCTTTATCTCCTAGCGATTAATCCTTGCGTGCTTAAAATAGTTTGATCTGATTGCTTTAAAGTGAGGAAGTTCCTTTGTTGTTTGAGCGTAGTTTTCATGAATCTCAACGTTTTCATGGGTCTGTTTTATGTTTGATATGTCACGACCTCTTCACGAAATCCTAGTCTTATGTTAAGATTATTGGTCAAGAGTTAACAAAATCACATCAACAACATAAAGAAAGGTTGCAACCCAGAATTGTCTATCTTTGTGTAGTCATAGGATTTGATAGGAATGTTCAAGCTGTTTGTCAATGGAGAAGGAATTGTTTTTAGAATCCAACGGTAAAATGGATTTGTGCTTCAAAATTTATTAGGCAAACTTCTAAAAGTTCTTCAAAATCCATATGTAATCTCTGAAAATCGGTGGGGGCAATTGCCTTCACTTGCTGTCTGTAACTCTGTGTTTAAAAAATGCAACTTGCCCGAAACTTGGAATACTAATATTTTAATCATTTGTCTTTTACTAAAAATGGTAATCTCTCATAGATATTTTACATCTATTACATCTCCTATTGTTTCTCATTTTCCATGATACCCTTTCGGACGTCCGTTTCCATGAGGTATTGTTTTTGCTTTGGCTTCTATGTAAAAACAACTATGAATCCCAACAAGATGGCTGTATTTTGATGAGACACGACGAGTTTAATAGGAAGATATGCCTTGAAAAATTGGAATTTTGTTTTCCCTTTCCAGGAGAGGACTACAGATTTGGGAATTTCATATTCATACATGGTTTGTACCATGAGATCCTTACTATAATGTTGATTTTGTAAAGTTCATGCATGATGACAGAGGGATAATCTTCGAAACTTCATTCATAGAACCTATTAAATGTCACTGTTCTCCATGTCACTGTTTTTTAGGTCATCGAACCTATTAAATGTCATTGTTCTTCATGTTATACTATGTCCCTTTGAGAATGTCAAAATTTTGTTCAAACTGTCCATAATACGATACCAATGGCCTCTCGTTAGCTCTTATATTTGTCTCCTCGTGGTAGTCTCTCTGTGTGTGTGTGTGTGTGCATGCGTAGTTCTAAAATGAAGAGCCATTACTTATTATAAAAAGGAGCCCAGAGTCCAAATAGAGACCATTACTGAATAGAAACAAGCCCAACACATAATTAAACCCCAGGTCTGACTTCTTCTGTTGCAGCAGCAGCAACAACTGCTCTCTTCTGAGTTCTGATGATCTAGTCGTCCTCCGCCAATGAGTTGTATTCTACTTCTTTGTCAAGATCGAGGGCAGATCTAACGCTCCTTGGAACTAAGGTTGCAACACCTCATATCTTCTTCTTCTTGCAAAGCAGATACGATTGTACTCGATCTTTGTTCTTCTTCGACTTTGATGTCAAGATTCTTCTTCTTCCATTCAACGTGTCCGATTTCCAAGTGTTGCACTGGCAGGTACATATCCAACACCCATGCCCGTGTTGTGTCGGCATGGGTACTTCCTAAACATGCAGATCTGTGTATCATAAGAAGTGATACAACATGTATATTCTATGTTGGGAAAGAAGAAACACCCTAGTTGTTGTTCCCATCTATCTGCAACTAGGAAACAAGCCGAATCGAGCTGAACCCTATGAGGTTTGGGATCAGTTTGTTAAAGTATTGAGTCAGGCTTGAGTTCGGCTCGTGAAAAAATTTCAAAGCTCGGGCTCGGCTCGGTAGGGCTCGTTAAACTCAAACGAGCCAAACCGAGCCGAATTTAGGCTCGAATTAAGGCTCGAATTAGAGCTCGATAGGGCTTGTTAGCAATTTAGAACACAAACTGAGAGGGGAAAAAGATGTTTCAAAACAATGTTACATGTAGATCTATCACAACAATCAAGGAATCAAATAAAAGTAAACAAATCTACCACAATAATCAAGAAATGAAAAGAAAAAACACGAGAAAAATAATAGTATTGAGAACTAAATAGAGTACTCTCATTAGAGATAAAACCCATCTCTTCGTAGTAGAGTACTCTAGTTAGGGATAAAAGAATAACAAATTACATAGGAGTTTCTCAACTATAAATATTTACATGTAGACCCCTAAAGTATTATTAATTACATTTTGACCCCAGATTCGCGAGCCTAACCGAGCCGAATCCACTTAGGTTCAGGTTCGGCTCATTTATGGAAAGAGCCTAATATTGAGGTTCAAGTTTAGTATGATTAGTAGACGAATCGAACTCGGACGGGCTCTTATCGAACCGAGCCTCGAATATTTCGCGAACAACCTGGTTCATTTACAGCCCTATATGCAACGATGAAAACAAGGGGAAAGCGGGGAGGAGGATGGAAAAAGGACTTGAAGTAACAAGTAACAACTCCTCGTATCAAAAGCTGTGCTGGGACGAAGAAGAAGATTGGACTAGTCAAGGGTCAGAATGAAGGCAAATAAGGGGAAAGGATCAGATTGAAGTTGATGTTGGAAATGGTAGTTGCATAATCTAATTATTGTTTGGCATGCGCTAGATGAACTCTAGCTTTTCGTTCTGTTTTCTATGTATAACAAATAATAAAGCACTTGTTACAAGCATATCTTTGCCGTATCTGCATCTTATCAAATTACTTTTTGCTCTATCACCATATTTGTGCGGATCGTATCTATATCGCATTGATAAAGACGAATTCCAGCCTTTTATTCAAGTTATTTCCTTTGTCTTCTTCATCACTCTCCCTCAAACTTGGTTGGGGAAAATGCCACAAACCAAGTTTGAACCGCAAATCATGAAACGAAGCTCTAGGGAGGGGCTTTGTGAAAATGTAAGCGAACTAATTCTTGGAAGACACATATCAAGTAACAAGTGAACCGAGGGTGAATTTCTCACAAACAATGTGAGAATCCAATTAGCACAAGATTAGTGTTTGAATTCCAGCCCTTATACTAAGTTATTTCCTTTGTAAATGGGCACATGGTCGAACCATCTCTGAGTACGTTTGTTCATTCAAATAATCTTTGGATGGTTGATGATGAAAAAGATAAATGCATATTATGAAATAATTTTTGTCGGAACAACTTATTAAATAGTGTAACGATATGCACAAACCTTGTGGAGCCTTATTTTTTTTTGCAATACATGTAATACCTGAATATGTTTCATTAGACATGACCCAACATGTCTTTGTGAAGCGAAGTCCCACATCGCCTGATTACCAAACTAATATGAAATATATAAGCGTGAGGCCACCCTCACTTCATGAGCTAGCTTTTGGGGTTGATTTCTACCCAAGTCCGTGTAACATGGTATCAGGGTTGGGTAGAGTGCGTGTCTCCGGCCTGCATGTGACGGGTGCTACCGAGTGAGCACGCTGCGCGTGAGAGAGGGTGTGAAGCGAAGTCGCACATCGCCTGGTTACCAAAGTAATATGAAATATAAAAGCGTGAGGGCAACCTCACTTCATGAGCTAGCATTTGGGGTTTAGTTCTATCCAAGACCGTGTAACAGTCTTGTCCTCTTATGTTTTGAAATTTGTGTTAAAGTGTCAATGTCATGTCACATCACTTGTCCATGCCAAGGTTATGTGCAGTGAAGATGTCTATGTTTTGTCATAACTATCTTTCTCGAACACATTTCTGAATTGAGTATCAAATAAACTAAAACTCTTCTTTTCATCTATGTTAACATCTAACCAATAGGTTGAGAATGGGAGTTGAAATGTCTCATGACTGAGTAAAAGGAAATAACCCAAATACCCAATATCATACAATGTGCGTTGATTTTTTTCATGTTGCTACTCTTGGTATTTTTCCCCCTCCTATTTGACGAAATTCAATTTATTAAATACCTTTTGCACAAGGCATGTAACATTATATAGCTTTCCTGCGCCCGAACACCAAATGTGGTAACTACTTTTTTAGGAGCATGCATAAATACCTAAGTTTCTCTTACCTCATTTTAACTGCGAATAACGTTGATGCTAGGTACCTAAATGACTAGCATTAATAACTTTATAGGCTCACATAATATATGCTTTTGATGTTTGTCCTTGTGGCAAAGCCCACATTTTTTTCTCCAGCAAATAGCAATAAATAGCATTGAGGATATCACACATGGAAATTATTTTAACCCTTAGTTCTACAATGTGTTCTTTAGAAATACTAGGATTACGTGTATTTTATTGGCGAGATTGAATAAAAAATATTAGATCGACTAGGAATCCATTAATGAATATTTGGTTATTTGGGGTGGATGTATAAGTGATTTTGTAAACTTTTAAACGTGATATGATGTAATAAAGATCTTACTTTTGTTTTCAATTGGTGAGAAGAGAGTTTACATCTTTCCAATTATTAACGATTTCATGTGTCGTCAATGATTGTATTTCTTTGCTATTATTTCCTTTGCCACCTAAGTTATAGTGTTGTGTTAAGATTTCAAACTTGCAACATGTGAGAATTGTAGATTTTAACCTTTTTTGAACTAATCTAACACACATAATGATGGAAGCTAGATGCTCCTTTTAGGGTTTAATGTGGTACGTACTTTTTGGCTCATTTGTTACTACTTTTTATGATGTTAGTTGCGAATTATTCTGGCCCGTTACAAATGGTCTATGTTACTTGGACTCGGGTACATGTGTCAAGTGCTGGTATGTATCTAGGTGTCGAATTCACCTATTTCTCATTTCAAGGACACGGGGATACGACAAAATATTCGAATTTGTTTCTATTTTTATGTATTTTATTACGTAAAATGGTGCTTTAAGGTTCTATAGTGCATTTCATGGAGAATAAGAGAGGTTTATGCATACTTCCATGATAAACTCGAATTACAATCAGGTTTTCTATAGAAGTGTCTTACTAAACTTATCGGACATATATCCCACACCCTTATCCGAGTATCGAGTGTCTGACACGGGTACTTCATACCATTACGAGAGTCCGTGTAACATAGCAAATGGTTATGCACAAAAATTTTACGAATTATTTTCTTAGTTGTAAAAGTACAAGTTGTAGGGTCTCCTAGAATCCACATGATTTTTCATTTTGTTTCATCTTAATGTTCTTTGAATTTGCTGCTATAGGTTCAGCGGCGAAGCCCGTGTCTCCAGCAAAATATGTTCATGAGCAACAACTTCTACGACAATCACTGCTTCAACAACAAAGGTTGACTAATGGGGCGCCAATGGCTCCGGTAATGGATTGTTCTTCATTAAAATTCATTGAGAGTGAGGAATACCAAAGGTTTTGACATGGCAAATGTGAATGTGTATCCCTTTTTTTTTTGGTTCATTCTATCTTTCCTCAAAGAGTAAGGGAAAAGTTTACTGACGCAGCAATATTTGGTACTTGAAAATAGTTGGCCAATCAAGCAGTGCCACATCATGCAATGCCACATTGGCATGCTGCGAAAATTATTTTCCTTGTTGTTGGACCTATGTATGATCTTCCTGGAGAACATAGATGCAGCTAAATGTATGATGGAAAGAAATATACGGAGTATATTAAAAAAGCCAACAGCTTAAAGTTGAGGAATGCACGTATATATCTATTCTACCCTTAAAAGCCCAAGACTCACTTTCAAGTGATGCTGCTTCCCTTGCATTCCATTTTCTTTTTCCTCCTTTCACTAAAGAGTTGTTTTTTGAGCAACTCTACGTGTATACCTTTTGGACATAGATTCAGGGAAACCCCTTAGGTAGTTATGTCCCATAATAGGTGCACCCCTATGTGGAATCGATCCAGTGCAAGGTGCCTTTATATGCAATACGTTCAGGATTTTCGTTATTTTTAATATATTGTTCCAAAACCGTTATATTTATTCTGAAGCTCTTGAAGTTTTTAGGATATTTACTCTTAGCCTCTTCATTTTTCCCTACCTGAATTTTTAGAAACTTAAAAAACTTACTGGTGCTAAATTCCATACAGAAATGGAGTACGAAAGAGATAGCTTTGGTTACCGAAGACAATATTGCTCCCATACCAGTTGATCCTATGTATTCTCAAGCAGGACAAGGTTCAAGCATGACATATGCATTCGATAAATCATATATTGATCTTTCCAAGGAGATGATTTGCTCAAATCGAGATCAAATCAGGATCGTATCGGGATCAAATCAGAATCGTATGGTGATCAAATCTTGTAATTTTTTTTTCCTTTTTAGGCGTAGCTTTTCTCTATTTAAACATGTAATAGTTTGATTATTTTTTATTTCGATCATCAGTAAAACATCAGTTTTCTTCTCTCCTTTCTTTTCTCACATGGTATTGGAGCCTAAGTTCTAGGCCTTTCAGAATCTATTCTCCGGCCGGCGGCCTAATCCTCGTCACCGTTCTCTAGGAACTATGAATCTACATAAGAAATCTGCATCTCTGGATCTCCTATTTTCACATAATTTGAATGGTAGTTGACCACATTCAGAAAATCTTCTAGTAAATCCTCGCTGGATTTTCCCATAAAAGCATGAAGTTTACAACGTAACATGAACTATCAAAAGAAGAGAAAACATGGAATATAGAAGCAAATGAAATTAGGTAAAGGAGTGTAATAACTTTCTTACCTATTTATGTTAGATTTGTTCCCAATTGGAATCATTACATCCCTACATCATAAATTAAGGTTTCCCAATTGGAATCATTACATTCTGGATCATAAATTAAGGTTTTGAGAAAAGGAATGAATTAAGTACTTTATTATTTTACTTATTTTCCTTTATTGTATTTATTAGTTTCAATCCTCTCCAACTATGCATTAACCACGTTCTTATCTCATTCATTTTGGCATATACATTTTGCGCTTCCATTACGTTTGGCTTTGGTTATGTATGTTCAATTTTAAATGGGTTGATATCCTTTTATGAAATTCGGACAAATGCATTATGTGTTTCTATTACACCTATGGCCGTCTTTTAAATGGAAAGATATATTTGGGGGATTTGATTTTGGGGTATACCCATCTCTCATTTTCCCTAAAATTAGGGTTTAGTGTTTTCATCCCATTTTCTCATCTTCTTTTTGTAGGTGGGTTTTCAAGACTCCCGTTTTCTGTGAATTTCTAAAGGTGGGTTTTGTTGCTCACTCACCGTGACTGCCCATTTTCTCTCACCAAACAGTGTGGGTACACTCTCTAACTCAAAATTAGTTCTTTCTCATTGATTAAGGTTTCTTGCATAGTTTAATAGTTTAATGGGTTGTTAATAATTGAAGCGGTTCATTAGTTTTTATAGTTCTTTGTTTCTTATTTTTTTACAATGGTAGGGGCCAATGAAAAGATGGACAATTAGGATCTGATGTGGACCTATGAATACCTTTTATGTAAGGTTTTAGATGCGTCGAGTATCTGAAGATGATTCTTTAGAATTGGTTATTTTCTGTCAAGGACCCCAATTGTTGAGTTAGCTTTCAGTTTCAGACTTCCCGTATACACCAGAATAATTGACATTGTATTTTATTTGTATGAAGAATGAAAATGAACATTAAAGTCATAAACAAGTATTTTTCACTCCCTTGACATCGAGGTTGCCATTTCCATTCCACTATAAATCATTTAAGTTCTAGCAAATTTGTCTGTGACTAAAAACCAATAACGCTCCTTATCCTGATCATATGCTTGCATAAAAACCAATCTGGCTCCAAAACCTGTTATAAGTAATTTTTTGAAATCCACATCTAATCCTCGCTCCTCTGACCGGATGCCTATCCTAACGAACTCCCAGAGTGATCGCCTTCATTCGATCTACTGTGTCTAAGGTTTCACATTCTTGATGGGTCCTCAAAACCCAAGGCGACCCACGAGACTGTCGATGCGGCCAAGGCTAAGCTCGCTGAGATTGAGTCAAAACTCTCCTTCTAAAATACTGAATATTGAATAACTCAAACATGAACTTGCCATGCACATAAGAGTTTCAGTCTAAAGGCTGAAAATACTTGCCAAAAGATATCATTCGCATTATGTGACACATCTGTTGCAATGATATTTAGGTGCATACCTTGCATTTCGAAAGTACGTAGAACATTACTACTATTACAAGATTCATCACTTCGGACATGCCTAAGAGAGCTCAAGAATTGGCATCGAAATGCCCACCAAACATCGGTAAGGTGTCCGACACCATGAATTCATCCTGAAATTAAGACACGCAGAGGACTTGTCGGATAGTCCTCCTAACAAATTTGAAAGTGTTAGTGTCCAACACAAGACGCCTCCTCCGTGGAAGCGCCTATGCTTCTTGGCTTATGTATGCAATTCTAAATGTTACAAAGGATTTGTTTGCCACTCCTTCGGTAACTTCCACGGAGGAGAATAACCAGTATTTTCAGCCTTTAGACTGAAACTCTTATGTGCATGGCAAGTTCATGTTTGAGTTATTCAATATTCAGTATTTTAGAAAGAGAGATTTGACTTGATCTCAGCGAGCTTAGCCTTGGCCGTATTGATGGTCTATTGGGTCGCCTTGGGTTTTGAGGACCCATCAAGAATGTGAAACCTTAGACATGGTAGATCGAATGAAGGCGATCACTCTGGGAGTCAGGATAGGCATCCGGTCAGAGGAGCGAGGATTAGATGAGGATTTCAAAAAAATGCTTATAACAGGTTTTGGAGCCAGATTGCTTTTTATGCAAGCACATGATCAGGTTAAGGAGCCTTATTGGTTTTTAGTCACGGACAAATTTACTAGAACTTAAATGATTTATAATGGAATGGAAATGGCAACCTCGATGTCAAGGGAGTGAAAAATACTTGTTTATGACTTTAATGTTCATTTTCATTCTTCATACAAATAAAATACAATGTCAATTATTCTGGTGTCTACAGGAAGTCTGAAATTGAAAGCTAACTCAACAATTGGGGTCCTTGACAGAAAATAACCAATTCTAAAGAATCATCTTCAGATACTCGACGCATCTAAAACCTTACATAAAAGGTATTCATAGGTCCACATCAGATCCTAATTGTCCATCTTTTCATTGGCCCCTACCATTGTAAAAAAATAAGAAACAAAGAACTATAAAAACTAATGAACCGCTTCAATTATTAACAACCCATTAAACCATTAAACTATTCAAGAAACCATAATCAATGAAAAAGAACTATTTTGTGAGTTAGAGAGTGTTCCCACACTGTTTGGTGAGAGAAAATGGACGGTCACGGTGAGTGAGCAACAAAACCCACCTTTAGAAATTCACAGAAAATAGGAGTCTTGAAAACCCACCTACAAAAAGAAGATGAGAAAATGGAATGAAAATACTAAACCCTAATTTTAGGGAAAATGAGAGATGGGTATACCCCAAAATCAAATCCCCCAAATATATCTTGCCATAGGTGTAATAGAAATACATAATGCATTTGTCCGACTTTCATAAAAGGATATCAACCCATTTAAAATTGAACATACATAACCAAAGCCAAACGTAATGGAAGCGCAAAATGTATATGCCAAAATGAATGAGATAAGAACGTGATTAATGCATAGTTGGAGAGGATAGAAACTAATAAATACAATAAAGGAAAATAAGCAAAATAATAAAGTACTTAATTCATTCCTTTTCTCAAAACCTTAATTTATGATGTTGGGATGTAATGATTCCAATTGGGAACAAATTTAACATAAATAGGTAAGAAAGTTATTACACTCCTTTACCTAATTCATTTGCTTCTATATTCCATGTTATCTCTTCTTTTGATAGTTCAAGTTACCTTGTAAACTTTATGCTTTTATGGGAAAATCCAGCAAGGATTTACTAGAAGATTTTCTGAATGTGGTCAACTACCATTCGAATTATGTGAAAACAGAAGAGGTTTTGATGTAAAATCAAACAAGGAAAATAATGATGATTTTCATATTTTTTTTCCCTTTTCTAGTTAATGCATAACGAAGGACAGCTAATATGTTTATGGGGCTAATTTTTAAATCTTTACCTTTTAGAAATATGGGCCTTAAAATAATTGAGGTGTAGACAGGTCATGTTTCGGTGGAGGAGGGTGGGCCTTGAAAGCATATCCTATTAAGCTCTATATCTTCATTTTGGAGACCAAATATGACATGTTGAGGGAAGGTTTTGTAATTTCTCTTTTTCTTCAACTTTGTACTTTATGAGAGCATCTTGGAGTGACCCATCGTTCTTTTAGATATTTGGAGACAAAAATAGAAGTGTGAGTCTCTTTTTTGGTTCCTCCAAAAATACAAAAAAAAAAAAAAAGAAAAGAGGGGGGCTGGGGTTTCTAGATGCAGACTCCTAACGACGTTGGCGGTAGCGACAAAGGGTGATATCTTCGCCGTTCTCTATTTTCTTGCCCCTTTTTTTTATATATTTTTCTTTGTTTTTTTGTTGTTAGTTTTGGAGGTGGTTTAGGCTAGCCGTTAGTTTTGTAGGCGGTTTTGCGGCCGTTAGTTTTGTAGGTTTTAGCCGGCGGTTTCGTGGCCGTGGTTTTGTTTGCCGGTTTTGGTCGGCAATTTTGTTTAATACAATTCTTCTACCTCTTTACCCAAAAAAAGAAAAGAGGGGGTAAATTACAAAAAATTTCCTTAATGTCACATTTGGTCTCCAAAATGGAGATATAGACTTGATAGGAGATGCTAGGTTGCAGTTGCTATATATATCCATTCAAACATATACAAACATTCTCATACAAAGCAAATTTCCCAACAGCGTTATAATAGGGTTTCATCTATAACTACATCATGACATTATCAGCCAACAACGGTGACGAAGAAAAAGAAGAAGCAGAAGAAGAGGGTGATGAAATCGAAAATGAAGAGCATTCCGTTTTCAATCATTGTTTCAGTGATTTACCAAAAGGTTTACGACTTCTTTCACCTCAGATTTAGCTTCTTTATTTCCTAGCGAGTTATCCTTGTGTGCTTAAAATCGTTTGATCTGATTGAATTAAATTGAGTAAGTTCATTTGTTGTTTGAGCGTAGTTTTCATGAATCTCAAAAAAAGAAAAAAAGCATAGTTTTCATGGGTCACTAGATCTCAGTATTTCCAATCCAACTTTGTTAGTCCTGTATCATAAGAGAAACAAAAATTGAAACCGTAACGTTTAATTCTTACCCATATTGTCTTGTGTTTGATATGTAACGTTTACTCTAATTGCAGCTCAGCGTGAGGAACTTGGGATCCTTCAACTTGGGCCATTTTGTGACAGGATTAGGAGGGATGCAATAAAAGCAATTGCTATTTATTGTACGAATCTGAGAAAGCTTAGGCTTGCAGGCATCCGTGACGATGATGGGGGATTCCTTCAACGCTCAAGCGAAGCATTGTCTGAGTTTGATTGAAACTGGATCCGTAGACTGTCATAACATTGACGAGGTGGTAGTAGGTAATGTAGTATCACTTCAGTTCCTCTCGGTTGCGGGAATGACATGAATGAACTGGGGTTAAGTTTCACAACATTGGACTAAACTTCCCAACTTCCCAGCTTGATATGATTGTGGAACCACAAGTATCCTATTGCAATCCTCTATTTTAGGCAATTTATCAGGATTGTATCGGGATCAAATCGGATTGGTATGGTGATCAAATCAAGATCCAATCAAGATCGTATCGTGATCAAATTGGAATCGTATGGTGATCAAACCTTGTAATTTTTTTCCCTTTTTTAGGCGTAGCTTTTCTCTATTTAAACATGTAATAGTTTCATTATGTTGTATTCCGATCATCAGTAATCTAATCCTCGTCACCGTTCTTCAGGCACTATGAATCTACATAAGAAATCTGCATCTGTTGTCTCTTTCCTGAAATTTGTTCTGCATTTGTTCTTCCTCTTATTTGTAGTCGAAATCTGTTTGGCATCGGTTCTTCCTCCTATTTGCACCTATTCTTGTCCCTGTTTGCATTCTTCCTCTATTTGTATTGGTTTAGCTTTTGATCGGTGTTTGGCATTTTCAACATTAATTAAACGCACTTGATTGCAGTTGGCTTTTCCCCTTGGCAAACTCAGGATGCTCACCGGGCTCACAACATGAGTTTGAGCGGGGGTGTGAAAGTATCCTATTGCAATCCTCTATTTTAGGCAATTTATCAAGATCGTATCTGGACCAAATCACAATCATATCGTGATGGAAATGGATTAGCATCCACATTGCCTTGATGCCTAAGCTCTCCTGACCTTATCTTCTCGTAAAAAATATCCCATAGCTTTCTCAAAATCAATCTCGAAGCTGGTGACAAGAAAGCACTTTCTTCTTTGAGATCGAATGAAAAGCCTGTTGGTTATGCTGATTCTTAGCCTTATGTTCTCACTTCAACATACGCCGCTTTTTCGCTTGTGATTTCTTGCTCGCTTGGAATTGGGATCAAATCGGGAACGCATCGCGATCAAATCGGGAACGTATTGTGATCAAATCTTGTAATTTTTTCCTTTTTTAGGCATAGCTTTTTTCTATTTAAACATGTAATAGTTTGATCATTTTGTATTCCGATCATCAGTAATACTTCAGTTCTCTTCTCTCCTTTATTTTCTCACAATGCTATATATGAATCAAAAGCAGAATCAGAATGTTAACACTTTCATAATCTGCTATAAATATCAGCTAATTCATGAATACTTTAAATATATTTAATGAACTCTAGGCAATGTAACATACCAACTCCTTTGTGAATACTTCGAGGAACAACCAAAGCATTGGCAGAGCGACGGTGTGGCTCGATAAACTGAGGTTTTGCATCCAGAAGATCTGTTGATGTAAGCTCTAAAAAGCTGAGCTCCTTTGTGTTGGCAATTCCATTGACAAAATACACATTTTCTGTATCCCGGTTTCTCGAGTTGTAATTTATTCTTATTTTTATTTTTAGAATGGCTGTTTAGGAAGAGGAAGAAAATCTGTTTTATTTTGTATTGAGATATCGAGTTTTAAGGTAAGTCATGGGATTCGATATACAATGCGCTATCTATGTAGTTTCAGCAACTATCTATGTAGTTTCAGTAATGTGCTCGAGCAACTTGGTTCGATTTCTGCAGCTTACAAATATGATACTTATTAGGGTTTTGCACCGACTAAGCATATGATAGCAACCCAAAACAAGTTCTTGAAAGGGAGAAACATTCAAGGGGGTCTTGGCTTTGAATGTTGGAGAAAATAATAGGTCTATGGATCATTGTGCGTGAAAGACATCTCCATGAGGTTTCAATATCCTTTTTAATCCATTTAAGAAAAAGCCCTAAGGAGGACTCCTAGGCAATACAAAGTCCTTTGGTTAATTTCCGGGAGGCAAACAGAAGACTTGTGGATAAAGACAGCCGTGGTCAAAGCAAAGCAAAACGTAATGGAAGCGCAAAATGTATATGCCAAAATGAATGAGATAAGAACGTGATTAATGCATAGTTGGAGAGGATTGAATCTAATAAATACTATAAAGGAAAATAAGTAAAATAATAAAGTACTTAATTCATGCCTTTTCTCAAAACCTTAATTTATAATGTAGGGATGTAATGATTCCAATTGGGAACAAATCTAACATAAATAGGTATGAAAGTTATTACACTCTTTTACCTAATTTCATTTGCTTCTATATTCCATGTTTTCTCTTCTTTTAATAGTTCAAGTTACCTTGTAAACTTCATGCTTTTATGGGAAAATCCAGCGAGGATTTACTAGAAGATTTTCTGAATGTGGTCAACTACCATTCGAATTATGTGAAAACAAAAGAGATTTTCACGTAAAATCAAACAAGGGAAATAATTTTGATTTTCATGTTTTTTGTTTCCTTTTCTAGTTAATGCATAACGAAGGACTGCTAATATGTTTATGGGGCTAATTTTTAAATCTTTACTTTTTTGAAATATGGGCCTTAAAATAATTGAGGTGTAGACAGGTCATGTGTCGATGGAGGAGGATGGGCCTTGAAAGCATATCCTATCAAGCTCTATGTCTCCATTTTGGAGAGATATGACATATTGAGGGAAAGATTTTGTAGTTTCTCTTTTGCTTGAACTTGTACTTTATGAGAGAATCTTAGAGGGCAAGAGTGCAATTATAATTCTTAACTGGTGTTAATTACAATTTGAGAAATGAAAAATAGAATCCTGGTAGGATTAGGGATTCTTATTAAAACCAGGAGCCCAGATATTTATTTCTCATGAGTTCCCTACCCTACACATATAAAAATACCAGATTGTTCTTTAGGTCTCACACGTTTTCAAAGAACAAAGGAGAATTGAGGTATAAGGAAATATAGGAGAAGCTCGTAAGACATGATCGAGTGGAGTTCACGGAGTGCAGTAATCGGTTTCAATAAAAACGAATAAGTCCACCGTGCATTCGTGACTCCAAAGGAGTGGTAAACTCTAATCCCGTGTATAGACTTTTCGGGTTTTTTTGTTGTTTAATATGTACGCGTTATTACTGAATTCTCGAATTGTTCCCCAATACTATCAGTAGGACTGTAGTACAATGTAATCATCGGTTCTTGTAAAATATAAGTTATTAGTTCGCAGATTTAGATTGAGTTTGACACACCATCAGTAGGACTGTAGTACAATGTTTTAGTAGGTCTGTCTTAACTACAGGGAACAATTACAACTCATTGTACTAGTACACACATTAATAATAATATTGTAAGACAATTAGAATCTTACGAATGCTATGCTCTTAATCCAAAGATAATTAGTACACACACATATATATCATCTTTGATTCATTATAAAATTAGATCATCTTTAGAGTTAATAGTCTTGGTGAGTTTGGTCACGACATTATATGCATGATATATATTGATAATCCCTCCATCCCTTTTTAAATGATACCTTTGGGTAACGTGTATTTTTTTTTGTAGCCGTTAAAAAATGTACTTCGTAGCATGTTTTTAAATTTTCTTTGCACCAAATTAAAGTAAATTAAAGTACTCAATAAGCACTTTAATTTGGTATAAATAAATTTAGAAATTATATAAAGAAATCTATTTATAGGGGTTTGAAATTGCACGTATTCTGATAGTGATCAGTTAAAAAGGGACAGAGAGAGTATTAGTTATTGATAGAACCCACATCCCGGTAGGGATTGATGATACCCCCTGAGTAAACTTATAAGTTTTTGTTATGTCAAAGCCTGCAGGTGGATATTTGTATCCGACATATCGAATAAATTAAGTGAAAAGTCTAAAGGTACTTCTATTTCGTAAGATGTTGATTAAGTATACTTATTAGTAATATAATTTAATCAAAACATAATTATAATTTAATAAAAAATATATGGTTTTACTCTGTTGAGACTTTGTTCTTCTGTGTAGTTTTATGATACCTACGAAGAATTAAAAAAGGTAATATAATATAATCAATGAATATATATAATCTTAACATGGAAATTTTAATAAGTATTTAATAACGTGAAGTTTGAAATGCAATTGAAATAAGGGCAAAAGTGTAATTATAATTCTTAAATGGTGTTAATTACAATTTGGAAAATAAAAAATAGAATCCTAGTAGGATTAGGGTTTCTTATTAAAACCAAAAGCCCATTCCCTGTCCTACACCTATAAAAATACCATATTGTTCTATAGGTCTCACACGTTTTCAGAGAACAAAGGAGAATTGAGGTATAAGGAAATACGGCAGAAGAATGTAAGTTCACGGAGTGCAGTAATCGGTTTCAATAAAAAAGAATAAGTCCACCGTGCGTTCGTGACTACACGGGAGAGGTAAACTCTAATCCCGCTGTATAGAGTTCTCGAGTTTTTTTGTTGTCTAATATGTAGGCATTGTTACTTAATTCTCGAATTCGTTCCCGTACCTGCGTATATATACATAATTGTCTGTGCTAATTAGATCTTCTGGTTTATATGACTCCACCAATTTGCTAAACCAGGGTAACAGAATATATCCGTAGAAATGTACAACGGAATCGGGTTGCGGACCCCAAGGGGATCGGGAACGAATGGATACACACAGGGCAACAAGTTCTTCGTAAGGCCGAAGAGCGGCAAGGTGGTGGTAGACAACAAGGGTTCCGTGGAGGGTCAGGGAACCGCCGGCGTGTCCAAGAAGCCGAACAAGGAAATCCTCGACCACGACCGAAAGAGGCAGATTGAGCTCAAGCTTGTCGTGCTCGAAGATAAGCTCGTCGATCAAGGGTATACTGATGCCGAGATTGCCGAGAAGCTTATGGAGGCTAGGAGGAATCTGGAAGCTCTCTCCTCTGTGGAGGAAGCCGGTGGGGCAGTCCCCTTATTGGGGAGGTCAGTTTTTTATGCTCATGTGTAGTGGAATTGTTTCTACTTTCCGTCTTGATTTATGCAGAACTTTTTGTAGCTTAATTGTTCAGTTTTACCCTGCTCCAGTGGGAAATGTTGTCTTAATGTGATATGGCGTGTGCGGTTGCCTTCTTTTCGTTTTTTTTTTTTTTTTTTATCAGCAATGAAAGTAGCATTTCACTGATAACAGTAAAACATTACAATAGAGAAGTGGTAGCCTTCTTTTCGTTGCTAAGCTTTGGCTTCCAAAATAGGATTACACTAGACCTATTGACCTATATCCACCTACATCGAAGAATCCGGGAATGTAGTCTTATCATCCCACTTCGTATAGCCTGTAATATCATTGAATCAGTTGCCCATTTATCTGTAGTGGTGACTGCCACGGTGCCAATTTGGTCAAATTTTCACCTTGATGTGGAAAATTGAAAAAATGCTATGTTGGAATCATAATTAACGTAGTACCCACATGACCATCTTGAAAAAATAATGAACACCTAATGGCTTGAGATTTATGGTTTGAACCGCATAAAAATGGGATCCCTCGAACTTGATCACTCTAAACACCAGCCTGATCTCAAATAGCTCGTTACAGAACTAATTTTGCTGTCAAACCCACTCATTTATGACATCATTACTCTTGTAATCATCAATTGGATAAGCTTTAAATTCATCTTGTTATCCTATGAAATGAGGTTAGATATTTATTTGAATGAATTTTTTTAATCTAAAGCCTCTAGAAGTATGATTTTTTATCCATCTGCTACATTGATATATTATATATATTCCTAGGACCACCATTGTTTATTAGGAAGTGGCACGATACCGTAAAAGTCTGCTTAATCACAGTCTATTAGTTGGCTCCGTCGTGAATGGGTCCTCAAAATATAATTGCTCCTAATGGATGGTATTATTGTAACTGACTACCTCTCTATGTTTTTAAATTTCCAAGGGCATAGATTTAATGGTTTGACTTTCAGTTCTGCTCGATCTATTGGTGTAGCATAAGTACTTCTTTATCTGTTGAATCTAGGTTTACACTAATGAGATCTTTATTCTTTGTTCGTGTGATTGTTCTGCGTTGTCCGATAGTTGTTCACGATTTTTCTAAAAAGCTTGTGTAGATTGCCGTTGGTTATGTAACGAGTATTTGGTTAGTTTTCGATAAATGTAGATCTTTGTTTGTCATTCTATCTGTCTATCTTTACACATTTTTTATTTTGTGTTTCCAAGATAGATGATTACTGATTAGTAATCAAAAAGAAGTTTTTATTCTCCTACGGTTTAGTGAATTGGATGCTCGTAGCTTTACACCAGAAGAGTTAGGCAAGGCTACTGAAATTATGTTACGAATATTACATGAGTTGCTGACCTTTCCTTAAAATATGTTTTGTTCCTTTGAGGAGTTTGTTGAACTTGTAAACAGAAGTGTCTATTTAGAGTCTTAGACAAAACATTTAGTATCTAATCCATTTATTTTTTTTGGTCCAAGACGAGTTATCGTGTCCACCCTATTCTACTATGCAGAGTAACAGATTCAGAGAAAAAAGTTAGTATTTTGGTCCGATTACTTCGAGGAGTTATACCAACTCATCATTACGCAGAAAAAGTAAGTTAAATAACAGTACAAGCAAGTGGTTTCTGGAATTGCTTTAAAACGAAAAAAAGAGCTCTTCCCTTGCCGACCAATGCAAACTGATGATACTGAATTATCTTGATGGAATTTATTTTCCCTCACCAAGTCGATCGATCATGTGTCTCCCGAAGTGAGTGAGTGTGTATGTACTTTGTTTGCATATGAAGTTATGAACAGATTATGCTGGTCAATAAAGATCCTTTAGCAGCTAGTGCCTTTGCGGATATCATGTGTCGACTGCCTTAAATACTCTACTTGATAAGATGTAAATTTTTTTTTCCCGATAAGTAATAAAATTTTATTGAAAAGGCATCAAGGGGATGCCACCCATGTACAGTACGATGAAAACTTAGTACAATCGAACTCATTTTTACTTGCGGCTGGTTATATGTGTGTACCTTATTTTATGTTTTTTGGGAGAGTTTTCTTTTAAGAGGTAGATTTACTTCAATAATAGTTTTTTTGTATTTGACTCGTTGTACAACCTTAACTCTGGTTTTTGTTCAATCTTACAAGATTTTATTACTTGCATTAGTTTCTATGCCACATGCCCTGTTGATTTACTTTCTATCACTTTATAACCAGTGTACTAAGAGAATTGTTGAGATGTAGGTTCTGACTGAGAATTTTCTTTTACATAGTTGTTGGTTGTAACTTTTATTTCAGCAAATGATTCTAATCTTCGATGAATGGAAGATTTTGCATTGTGTGTGGTATTTAAAGTAGCTTCTTGCTGTTTGCGGTATAGTTTGTCTGTCTGTTGTCTTGGTCATATACGAGAATAAATTTGATTCTTCGATTATTGTGTATTCTTCAGCAACAGACAACTTTTGTTCATTTCCTGTGGTAGTGTCAGTATTTTTCTCCTTTACTGTATGTGATTTATGGTTAGGGGGTTGTGTAAGATAAGATATGTTGAAGTGAACACATGCTGTTTGTGATGTGCTCGAATAGGGATGGTCTGCCATTGTGTTTTGGCTGAATTGGGGGAAGCAGGATTGCAGCATTGTGGTGTGCAATCTTACTTTCCAGAATATCCGTACCATCACAAGGTGGGAAATGGATTAAAGAAAAAAACCTTCTTGAGAATCAATAGCATATCCCCCAGGTTTCCAGTAAATTTCTTATGAAAAGGATCTTACTAGTTTGTTGTTTGATAAGCTATCTAACCATTGTATGTGGTATACCATGTGCGGATGAAATTGACATGCAAATTTACTGTAACGGTGTTTATATTTTTATAAGGTTAACAACGAAGTAGTTTTCTAGTCACTGTGTCAAAAGGTTGGCAAGTTTGGTTGTACTAGTTCTTATTGTTGGGGTGTGGGTACTTATGTGTGTGCTTGTTTCTATCCTTACCAATGGCGAGTTGGCAAGACCCACTTGACATAAGTTGGAAAATTTTGGGTGAAAAGTCGGAGAATTATTTGTTGTTGCTTTGATTTTTAGTGTGTGCATACTTGTGTATATGTATTTTTACTTCTACCATTTGCAACACCCACAATATGCAAACATTTTAAATTTTGGCTGTAGCTTTTGTGTTTTGTGATGTATTGGTGAATTCGATCCAACTTATTTACCCAAAAAAAAAAAAAAGAATTCGATCCAACTTGCTGTGGGGTGTGCTGTTTTAACGTGGTAATCCTAATTATGATATTTTTTAGGATTGGAAAATGCATTGGCTTTTGATTTTAAAAAAACTTAAAAATTCTTCTAAAGGAAAGAGATTACCACATACCTGTAATAGCTTAGTGCAGAAAATTGCGAGTCATGTGAATGTCTGTGGAATGCCTATTTTACCAATTATGGTTGCATAATTTTCCACTGTATTCACAATTTCACATGCAGAACAAAAAAAATCTGACCATTTAAAGCTGATAATAGTTGCAGCTCGGCAATTGCAAAGGCTTCTCGGAAAAGCAATTTTTGGGGCTAATCTATTAGGAGGCAATGTTGCATGCATTCCACTCTAGGGGTTATTCATGCAAATTATGCTTTTTTAGGTAGTTACCTCCATGTTCTTGTTTGACTGAGATAAATTCTTTTATTGGATTTTTAAGCGTTGGTAACTCACCTGCAGAAGTTATTTGTGGAGTCAACTTTATCTCTGTTAGAACATTGAAATAGGATAGCATAGCAGCTGTTGGCAATCTTCTTTGTATGGAAAATCTATAGGACAATGATGGTGTTACTCTCCCATTTTTCCATCCTGCCGGTGCCTGGATAAAAATGAGAAGCTAGGCTTTTGCTTTGTTGTTTTTTCTTTTTCCCATGCGTAGGTCTATAACTGATGCAATTTTTGCTAGCATCCTTGACGATATTTTAGCTTTATACCATATTGATGTAACAAATTGCTTGGGTACCTTGCACAGGGTCTCAGATACGCAAACACATCAAATTGCTGCACAAAAGGAAAAGCAGATGGAAACATTAACAGCTGCTCTTGGAATAGCAACCTCTGAAGCTGACAGTCAGAAAAAGACGAATGGTCAAGGGTCAAATTCTGGAAGTGATGATGATGTTGATCTAGGAAACAACCAGCAAACCTTTTCTTTCGAAACTTATAGAGCGGCAGAGAACAGATGATGAAGACCAAGGGTGACGTTATTCTGAACGTAGACATCAAGTATACAGAAGGCATAAGCACAGAAAACATGGGTCAGACCCGATAAGAATTCATCACTCCAGAAAGCTTTCTTGTTGCCCAACTCTCAGTGGCGGAGGATCTACAGCATGAGACTGCGAAAGCCCAAAAGGTACCGACATAATGAATGTGATCTGAACTGGGTCCAACTCTTCAAGCATCTTCTGGCAATGTGTGAGTTAGTTTTGGACGGTGGCGTATGTTTTATGTGTGTTATTTGATGTATCAACTAGGTCGTAGCTGTTGGAAATCCGGTCTTCAAAATATGATGAATGTGATGACGTCGTTTCTTTGCAAATCTAAAACGGTAGAACAATTCGAGGTGCGTTAGAAGAACGTTTTCCTAAAGATAGTATTGACCCTCACCATATGGTGTGCACAGAGTTAACAGCAAATTCACCTTCTAGATACAATGAAACCGAACTCTGTCTTCTTTCTGTCTGCGTTCGCATAAGAGGACATACAAAATATCCACTAAGTAAATGTAAGAGAACCAAGAATTTCTGATATTCTAATTCTACAGAATAACAAAAGGGTTATCTATTGAGACACCCTCTGTAAGTTCACGTTTTTCACTGGACAGCCCCTACAAGAATTTTACATACCATGAGACCCCCTCTATCTTTCAGAACTTTATTCCAAGACCCCTTCTGTCAACAAAGGTAGCATTTGGATTGTGATTTTTTTCACAATATTGTTCAAGTTAAAAGTGTAATGTAACCTTGATTTTATTTTCTGACTTGTATGTCATTTTATTTTTTTAATTTACTACTGAGTGGGCAACCAAATATAAGATCGGGCTGGCCCTACAGATCTCAGAGCCTCCCGAGCTGACCTAGAGGAGTAATCTTCATGTCTAGTTAAGGTCCAAAGAAATATATCGATCCCCCTTATGTACTGAAGGGTTCAAAATAACTGGGGTTGTCTCCACGATTTCGTGAATAATAAGATTTCTTCTCGCGGATCAAAAAAAAAAAAAAAGATTTCTTCTCCTTGACCAATTCCAATATCTCCATCTTTTATAGTAATAGAACCAACTCTTGCAGCTTGGCAGATTAAAAGACCACATTGACACTGTCCCCATAATAACGTTTAAAAAACGAGGACCATTGGGTGCCAATTGTCATGCCAAAGAAAGTTGGAGCAACCATCCCCAATGCTATATCTGATCCAACCCCAGCAGCAGTATCTCGAAGTTGATCTTTCCAAGAGTCTATGAAGGGTTGGGGGGTTATATATAGATTATAGCATCTATATATAGATCTAGTGGGAGGAGTAGCTCACTATCACACCTATATATAGATTATAGCATCTTCATCGTTAATATACAGGGATAGGGACCAGACTATAGAGCCTAATTCAAAAAAAAATGTGGACTTAGATTTCTCAATTATGTCTGTTTTTTGCTTGTAAGTTATTCCATATGTCATGGACTGAAACAAGAAATTCGGGTTTGCTTTTGGGTAAATCAAACATCCTTTTGACCCACATTGTATCTGCATTCTTACGAATGGCCCCATAAATGCCTAATCATTGCAGCTTTATTCCATTTTCTTGGAACCTTAAAACCCAACCCTCCTTCCTTTCTAGGAACACAAACATTGATCCATTTGATCTAGGCCCATGAAGTCTGGATACTCTACAAAACAAAACAGATTTGAGATCACCATTAACCCATTAGGCTGCAAACTCGAGTATAGATGAAACTCCTTTACGGCGTGTTTGGATACCAGATTTGGTGCCCAGATTTGTACTCCTGGTCCCACACAAACCCGGTGTTTGGAATGCAAAATGAGAGGCCAGATTTGGGCTCCGGCCCCACACAACCGGAGTTGTAATCCACCCACAGGTGGATTTGCCAACGCTGACCTTACCCCTATCGTTGGCAAATCCGGGTGTTTTGGGACTATTTTACCCCTCCAAATCCACCTCCTTTTCTACTGGAGAGAGAGAGAGAGAGAGAGAGAGAGAGAGAGAGAGAGAGACGAACCAGAGGTCGGAGGAGATGAACCAGAGGTCGAAAATTTTGAGTTGGATCTGGGTTGTGGTGGTTGCCAGCGGTGGGTATTCCGTTGTTGGTGGTGGATCCGGATGGGGTCCTCAATTTCGGATAAGGGTCAGTCGGTGGGTGGGTGTATTGGTCGGTAGTGAAGGATGAAGAAGAAGATGAAGTGTGAAAGAAAAAATTATGTTGGTAAAGTAAAAAGTGGATGGTTGGAAAATTAAAAAATAAAATAAGAAAAAAAAGTGGATGGCTGGGAAATAAAAAATTATGTCGGTGGGTGGGTGTGTTGGTACAGTACATTTATTTGTTACAAATTGGGTACTTTATTTGTTTTCTAATTTTGTAAAACAACAAAAAAATTCACATAATGTAATAACTCACGTAATATAGATTTTAATTTATTTTCCAGAAAAAAAAAATTAATGATAAAAAAAATAGGGTGTCAACATTGTAATTTTTAAATTATCCAATTTTTTCGTACATTAATAAATTTGGGGCAATTAAGTCATTTGACAAGTCATCCTATTATATCCACCTTCCAAATCCCCCTTCTCAAAATACCATTCAAACACCGGATTACAAATCCACCCTTTTTAGGAGGTGGGCCCACCCTCATTACAAATCCACTCAAATCAAATTCATCATCCAAACGGGCCGTTAAAGCTGTTCAATAACTCAAAAAGAAAGGATCTTCAGTTATATCTTGTTTACCCAAACAAACATTTTATGTTAGAAAAAACTCATGTCCACATACATCACACTGGAGTTAGACTAAATAGTAATAACAAGACATATCTATGTCCCAACACGGTCCATTAATAATCGGGCCTCGTTATTATTCCCAAGCCTGCCTTTTAAAAATTTCATTCCCCAAACACGTCCAACTAGTCCATTTAAAAATTAATTATCCCCACTATTATAGTTTTGAGTTCACTACCATAATAAGTAGTATAGTTATACAAAGACTAAAAAGTATATGTATTGCTATGTGGGGTCTACTTCGGGGTCTCACATAAATAATCCAATCCGTTCATTAGTCTTAGGATATGTTTTCGGGTGATTTTGTAAAAAGAATTAACTCAATCAGGTAATTCTAAGTGTTTGACCTTACATTTCAATTTTTTACTAAGTGAATAGTGTTATAAAAAGTTGGAAGATTGGATGAAGCACTTATAGTTATTCAATCGAGCTAATTTTGCAAAGCCACACGAAAAAACATATTTTAAAATTAGTGAACGGTTCAGATTGTTTATGTGGGTCCCACGGAACAATCTGTGTGGACAACTATGTGAGCGTAGCAAGGGTATCACTTTATCCTTCCAAAAAGTGAAGTCTCGTTAATGGTTGGACTCAATTGCTTCCAATCGTATAGTTGTTGATTGACTAAAGTGCTAATTTTAATAGTTTAGGGAGGAAGTACATATATCAAGTGTAGAACATGAAAATCTTTGAGCTAGATCTTCCTGTGGAGAAGAATTTGGGTACGGGGAAGGTAGTAGGGTACCCTATCGGCACATTTTGCGCTGTTCAACAATGAAATCGAAGGTCCGGATAGAAAGTGTCGTTGGAATTTAAAGAACAAAAACAAAAACAAAAAGTGCATGCATTTGATCAATTCTGACCATCAGTTAGGGTTGGGCATTTCATCCGCCCCGTCCGAATCCGATCCGATCCCCGATCCGAACGGATCGGCAATATGGAGATCTGTTTGGAGATTGGATAGGATATGTGGATTTTTTTTGAAAATGTTTGGGGATTGGATAGGGGGTGGAGATAGGCATGTCCCCGCCCCGAATCCGTTCCCCGCTCCGTCCCCGCCCCGCTCCGCCCCGTCCCCGATCTGCCCCGTCCCCAAATCCCCGAAATATAGGGGTCTATTCATGAATTATGAAACTTTGGGGTCTCACTAAATTTTCTCCAAATATATGGGGTTACACCAAAATTTCTCCAAACACATGGGTCTCCAAACACCAAAATTTCTCCAAACAGTGAGTTGTAGACTCGTAGTCTCTTTTCCTTTGAAACAATTATGTATGCTATCCACTAGACAACCCATGTTGCATTTAATCAATTTTAATTAATGTCATGAATATACATAAGAACTCTTCATAATTTCTACTTTTCTGCGCTCTTTATGTTGTTTCTACAAACACATGAAGTTTTACATGCCCACGGGTTGCCCAATGATTGGATTTTAGGGAAAATGATTTGTAATTGAGCTTCTATAACTATTTACTTGTTACTCTAGGGAAAATTATTGGATCCCTAAAATCCCCGTGGGGATCCCCGTTCCCCATTTGGAGCGGGGATGGAGGATAAAAATAAATCCCCGTTGGAGATTGGATAGGGGATGGATATGAGTAAGGGGTTTGGGGATTGGGGGTGGAGATAGTAGTCTCCGGCCCCGATCCGTCCCCATGCCCATCCCTACCATCAGTTGTATTTTTGGACAACCCAGATGCACTGCACGGATATCACGTCACCCATATTTGCACACAAGTTTTTCTCCTCTCTGTGACCATAATGTCCCTATCTTCGAAACCTAATGCCTCACTTTACGATAAAAAGTGGGGTTATTTCTGGAATTTCAACAAAAAGGATAGTGCCCTCTTACGTGCCATTCAACCGTGCAACCATATTATCCAGTTATCCAATGCCAAACGAGAGGTCCAAACACTTCAAAACCCCTCACCACTTAAATTCCAACGCCCAATTCCAATCACTCAACCCGATCCACCATAATAACCTGCATCGCCCAAGACCCCACAGAATCAACGACCCATAACCATCCAATCTTTAACGATGAAACAGCTCAAGCAGTAAACCTATAATAATACCGTAGTCCGCACCACACCATAACCACCATTAGTTGAAGAGAAAACAGAGCAACTGAAATTTAAACAACACTCTGTTTCTTTTGCTACTGCTCCTTACTGCTTTGTAGCTGAGAGAGAGGGAGAGAGAGTAGAAAACACAATGGCGAGGCCGGTATCGATCGAGGTGTATAACCCAAATGGGAAATACAGAGTAATCAGCACAAAACCCATGCCGGGTACCCGGTGGATCAATCTGTTAATTGAACAAGATTGTCGCGTCGAAGTAATCTTCTTCCATTTCCAACTACTCTGTTTCTTTTTATTTGCGTTAAAACGTAATGAATCCGACTATGCGTACCGACAGGTTGGTACCGATCGGGTATAATTCGACACGTTCATTTTGTTAAAATTAAAAGTTCAGTTCGTTCGAATATCGATGATTCTTTGTCAATTCATTCAATTTTTGGTTCAGAATTGGCGACATGAATGGATTAATCAAGCTCTTCTCGATATTCGAATAATTCGATTTCTACAAGTCACATTAAAAAGTTACTCTGTACAAAATGAACTTGTGATATCCGAGGTGGGTCCACACAGGGATTCAGTATCCAGTCGGTACACATAGCATTGTGGTAACGTAATTTTTTATTTATTTTAATTTTGTTGATTTTATGTTCAGATATGCACTCAGAAGAAAACCATACTGTCTGTCGAGGATATCATTGCTCTGATCGGTGATAAGTGCGATGGAGTGATCGGACAAGTACTAATATCCCAATTCTTGAGCTGGGTTCTTCGTGTTTTGTGGGTTTGTTTTGTTTATTTTAACTTTTTGGTTGGGTTTTGCAGTTGACTGAAGATTGGGGAGAAACACTGTTCTCTGCATTGAGCAGAGCAGGAGGCAAGGCTTTCAGTAACATGGCTGTTGGATACAACAATGTCGATGTCAACGCTGCCACTAAGTACGGTGTCGCTGTTGGCAACACACCTGTATGTTCGTTTCGCTTAGATATAAGTTTGTGTTTTGGTCAGTGATTGCACATGACGTGCTTGATGAAATGCTCGTGAGACCACGAAATATGCTCCATAGAATACTCAGCCATTATGTTTTAGTATTCTCACTCCATGAGTGCATACCTCTTTTCCTTTATCCCAAAATCCGACCTTGAATGGCATTTGGCATGCCTTCTAATTGAATTGCCACGAGCATGAATGCTGGTGAATGCACACAAGATTATGTATGAATATTACCATAGGGTACATGCTTCGTAGATCAGAACATTTTAATTCGTAAATTTATGGGATTCTTTTTTTGAAAGACTAATTTCTGGGATTCAAAGAAGTAATATATTGACATCAATGCAATGTTTTGCGGGTTAGGGAGTTCTCACAGAGACTACAGCAGAGTTAGCTGCTTCGCTTTCTTTAGCAGCAGCCAGGAGAATTGTTGAAGCTGATGAGTTCATGAGAGCAGGCTTATATGATGGATGGCTGCCTAATTTGTATGACCAACATGAATCTCCATTGCCTTGGCTTTATAAATATTGCTTGGCTTTTCATACTGATGTTTGTGGGGATTTCATGTTCTCCTCAGAAGAATAATTACCCAATTTGTTATACTGATTTAATAGATTTGTGGGGAACTTGCTTAAAGGACAGACTGTTGGTGTCATTGGAGCTGGTCGAATTGGATCCGCTTATGCTAGAATGATGGTAATTTCTTACTCCCAACTATCTAATCTAGTGTATTGACCAGATCCACCTTGCCCACCTGTGGTTTTCTTTAGGTTGGACATTGATGGAATTAATGCATTTGCGGCTCTCTGGGAACCCGGTTCTGGGAATAAGTAGTTGTGCTTACGAACTTTGTTTTGAGTTACTAATATAAAAGCTGAGAGATGCATACACCATGGTTCACAACAGCTAAAAGTGTATGTGAGCTCTTGCAAGGAAACTCTTGGGTGCAGAAAGATTTGTTCCAAGTCTATCGTATTATACATGCATGAGTACAATTTCTACCTTGATATAACGTTTCAGGAGTTAGTCCGGAAAGGTAGTACCAAAATAGAACTCGATTTTTTCTTTTTGTTTGCTTATGTTTTGGTCGGCAGAAGTCTCAGATTTTAGACGTGTTTTGTCTTGACTCATGAGATGATCCAAGGAGCCATTCGTTTGGGTTCAATGCATTTCAGTACATGCATTTGCTGAGCTAAGAACTTGCATTGTGCTATTGTAACAGGTCGAAGGATTCAAAATGAACTTAATTTACTATGATCTGTATCAATCCACACGCCTCGAAAAGTTTGTCACAGGCATGTCTCGATGACCTCTTGAAATTAATCACTTGTAGGTGTGTGTTGATTCTGAGTCTTCTCCCTTTTGCAGCTTACGGTCAGTTCCTAAAAGCCAATGGCGAACAACCTGTTACTTGGAAAAGAGCATCGAGCATGGATGAGGTTCTCCAAGAGGCTGATCTGGTAAGAATCTTGCCTGGAATCTATTGTGCCTTTTAAAAGTCTTGAAGATTTTTTCCTTTCTTGGAATTAATGGCTGTTGATGCTCTATTTTAGATAAGCCTTCATCCAATCCTGGACAAAACAACTTATCATCTGGTAAATAAAGAAAGGCTCTCAAAGATGAAAAAGGTGAACCTTGATTGAACCTTTTCTCATTATTGATGATTGGATTGAGATGATAGTACGAGTACGTGATTTACATCCCAGTTAAAGGATGCAATTTACATCTGTAGGAAGCAATTCTCATAAACTGCAGTCGGGGTCCTGTGGTTGATGAAGTAGCTCTTGTTGAGCATTTGAAAGAGAATCCTATGTTTCGAGTTGGTCTTGACGTCTTTGAGGTAAAGGAACCTTGTCATTCGGTTTGAGTTTATTTTATTTTCATAAAGCTTCAAGTACTAAATTTTTCTTCCATTTGCTATTTTGAACTAGGATGAACCATACATGAAACCTGGACTTGCAGACATGAAAAATGCAATCGTTGTACCTCACATTGCCTCTGCTTCCAAGGTATTACTGATCAGTTCATTAATAGATTAGGCTCAAACATTGATAAAAGAATTTTTCTGCAAATAGTTCCTTACAGATTTGTCAATTTACGAAACACAAACTAATTCTTGCTTTGCCATTTGGTTATCAATGTATATTACGATATCTGATGGAGGACGATATAGAAGGACAGATAAGCGAAGATAAAAACTTTTGAATCTAAAAAATTCATTCTACATCATGAACTATTCAAAACATTATCTCAGATTCCTGTAAATGAGTAAATATATTGTGTTCTCCTCCACAAATTCATATGGGGTCATACACTTAGTTCTGAGTTCCACATGACTATGTGCTGGAAAAGGGTGGTGGGTAACCACGTGAAGGTGCACCGAGAGCACCCAATAATTTTTCCCTTTGAATAGGCTCTTTCAAATGATAACAGACTACCGAAGAATGATAACCTAACTGCATTACGTAATTGTTAAATGCTAAAATATCGACTAAAGCTACTAGGTAAAATAGCCTTGTGTAAATAGCACCACCGTAGTTACATAACCTCCCTTGTCAAATACGAATAAAGTAACTTGTTCCGTATCAATTTCGAATGATCTTATGCAGTGGACTCGTGAAGGAATGGCAACGCTGGCTGCTTTGAATGTCCTGGTATGATATCTACAGCTGAGAGATTTATTCATTGGAAAGTGAAGCCTCTATTTAAGCTCGGCTTTGTCTATTTTTATCCTTCTGGTTTAACTTGTGTTCTGATGACAACTACAGGGAAAAATCAAAGGATACCCAGTTTGGTCTGATTCAAATCGCGTAGAGCCCTTCTTGAATGAGAATGCTCCTCCTCCAGCTGCAAGCCCAAGCATTGTCAACGGAAAAGCCTTAGGTAATGCTATCATTCTAACTCTTGCAAAATTTTTCAATACATATGTTTGAGTTTACTAACGCTGCGTCCCGTTTGCATTACAGGTTTACCGGTATCAAAACTTTAAGCACGGATGCGCAGCGATTCGTTGACTTTTGTTGATAAAAGGCTGTCTTCTGGAAATGATGGTGGTGAATAGACTCTGATGAGTTTCCATTTCTAGAAACAGAAAAATAGTCTATGTATTCAAAGAATGTTGTGACTTTGTATATTTGCTGCACCCTCTTTAGTTCTTATATATAACTGCTTTTTGATCATGTTAAAGTAAAAAAAATAAAAAGAATGTTTTATTGTGTACTAAAAGCAGGTGAGAATTTTGGTTCTTTCATTTGCTTATTCTTGTGAAGGAAAAAGTTGCAGATAATATAATTTAGGAAAATGCTAAAACGCAATCCATTGAGCTGTTGTTAAGGTCAAAATGATGTATTGAAATAAATGAAAAATGTATAAATGTGGGTGAAATTATATTACAATCTGTAAAACGTGTATTAGAGTGTGTTTTTTTTTTTTTTTTAAACAATGTCTAATATTTCGTAATTAGTTATTTGACACATAATTGTTGAAGGTGTTGTGAGGGAATTTTATTAAACTCCCCTTATATTTTCTCTTAAAGATTACTCTTTGTCCCTCCTACGGTGTTTGGGAGCAACATTTATTTTTTAATTACTTTTATGATATCATGTTGTGTTTGTAAATTCCATACTTGTCCTTCATTATTTAAGCATTTCAATTTTGCATAAATTCTATTATCCATCACATTACTAGGTATTACCATATCTTGACTAATAGTACCTGTAAGTATTTTTTTGGCATACAATTAAGTAAAAGTTTATGCATTGACATACGATTAATTTTTTTTTCTACTAAATCGATAAAAAAAAAAAAGATAATCTTTTACTAAACTACTCATGTTTAGTCTAGGTTATTATTCACGTTTCTTAATTACTCTAGGTTTTCTTGTTATGCATATTGCCTTAGGTCACCAATTTTTGTAGCCTATGGGAAACCATGCTTTGGTTATATAAATTTTTTCTTTTACCTCAAAACTCATATCAAAAAACACAGCCTTAACACTCTAGTCATCTTTATAGGCCTCCTTTGCCTAAAAATAAAAAACTGTTTTTTTGGTTTTTTTCGTTTTGTCCTTATTCAATTTTTTTTTTGCATTTGTTAGTTTTGCGTCAAGTTTTCGTGGTTTATGGATTCATCTCGTCGAGACGAATCCAAAAAGTATAAAATTATGGTCAAAAGTAATAATTTTTTTAATAAAGCCGAAAATAAACAAAAATAAACTAGTTTATTGGTTTAATTTTGAATTTTATTAAAAAAAATTTAGTTTCGACCATAATTTTATACTCTTTGGATTCATCTTAACGAGATGAATTCATAAACCATGAAAACTTGATACAAAACTAACAAATATAAAAAAAATTTGAATAAAGACAAAATAAAAAAAACAAAAAAAAAACAGTCTTTTCTTTTTAATCTTGTACATTTCTAGAGATTTTAAATTCTATACCGGCTTCGGCTTGGGCATTCTAATTTTTTTTTATTGATACAGTACAGTATCACTATCGATTTTCTTGTATTTTGAGAATTGAACACAAGAAAATCGCTAATCTCTCTCTTTCTCTGAGGCTCGTGATATCCTACGATCTACGATGTTGAACCTTCCCGACGAGATCATCTTCGACATACTCTCGGGACTCCCCCTGGTCTCTCTCTGCAGATTCAGGTGCGTTTCCAAACCATGGCGATCTCTAATCTCCCACCCTCATTTCATCCAAACTCATCTCAATCGCAACATCGACAACAAACACGAGCGTCTGATTCTTTGTTGCGATGGCGATTTTTACTTCGTGGACCTCGAATCGTCTAAATTTGGTGATGAATTGGTGGCAGTACCTTTGATATTCCCAACCGACGAAAACCTTAATGAGTGCCACGAGATCTGCGGTCCCTGTAATGGCTTGTTATTGATTGGCTTTTGGACGGTCGATGAATGCATCGATTACTATTTTGTTAACCCCTCTACCAGGGAAACGAGGATATTACCAGAATCTCCTTTTACAGTCGACCGTCGGAATTATCTCTATAATTATGCGTTCGGTTATGACTCGTCCAACGATGATTACAAAATTGTTAGTATGTACAATTCGCTAACTATGCTCGCTGATACTGTAGTCAGCATATATTCCTTAAGGACCAATTCTTGGAAAAAAATTGCGAGCTCTCCTTATCATCATTCCAGTTTTGGACATAAATCAGGGGTTTTTGTTAGTGGGGCACTCCACTGGGTAGCTAGTACCGGTGCAAGTGATTTTATTGTTACACTTGATTTAGCAGATGAAAATTTCCGTACAGTGCCATCTCCGAGTTCCTTGGATTACAACGAACTTACTGTTCTTGGAGGGTGCCTTTGTGTCTGTTGAGCTGTATAGTGACTCTCATGTAGAGGTTTGGGTACTGAAAGAGTATGGCATCAGTGATTCTTGGACCAAATTTAGGGTCAATTATGACTATTTTCTTGGTTATTGGAAGCCCTTGTGTTCATCAAGGATTGACCGAGTTTTGTTCAATGTAAAACACGAGAAATTCAAAATGATGGTAATTTTTTTTTATGAAAGATGAATATTTTCTCAATCTTAGTATAAATATTTACTCACTCTGTCCCTTTTTAAATGATACATTTGGGAAACGTGTATTTTTGTAGTCATTAAAAAATGCACTTCCGTAGCATGTTTTTAAATTTTTTTTTGCACCAAATTAAATTACTCAATGAGCAAATTAAAGTTTTTAAATAATTTTTGCACCAAATTAAAGTACTCATTCCTACTTTTATATTTAATGTGGATCTTGTTTGATAGATTTGAATTAGTTTTATTAAACAAAGTTGTCGGAATGACAAAAACATCATAGACTATGAAATATAAACAATTCTTTAAGATGTTCAAAAAGATAAAGAGGCCCAACAATATGGGTTGCACAGCCGCCCCTCCTATCATCTCTCTCTCTCTCTCTCTCTCTCTCTAAAAACTCTAACCCTAGCCGCCCCTCCTTCCCCTCCTCCTCCATGGGTTGCACACCCTTTGGGCGGCGGGAGGGGAGGGACTAATCCCCTTTCTAGATCTGGTTTCCCCTTCCCCTTCTGCACCATATTCGCCTTCCGTTCGCCAATCGTTGGAACTTGGCGTTCCGCAGCCCTGTTGGGCGTTACGATTCGTCTGCTCCTCCTTTGCAACCTTACGGGTTCCGGCGGCTTCTTAGGCCTCCGGTAGAGGCGCGTGACCGGTTGGAGGTTTGGCTAGAGATGGGCTGCTCAGCGACGAAGGGGAGTGTATCTTTTTTCTCGTTTCTTTTGTGTTTTGTCCGGCCTTAGGCCGGTTATGTCCGGCTTTAGGCCGGATTTTGTCCGGTGTGTTCCGTTGGTTTGGTCATATGCTTTCTCGTTGTATTTCTGTGACCTATTGTCGTTGGAGTGTCCGATCTGTGGACTCACAATCTTTCCCCATGGGAATCTTTGATGAATACTATCTCTCAACTTTTGACAAAAAAAAAAAAAAAACAGGCAATAAGACTAGGGGTGTTTGGCAGCATTTTTTTTGTACTTCTATTTTAAGCTTTTCTACCTTTGGTTGTTTGAGAGACGAAAGCCAAACGATATTTTACAAAAATGCATTCTCAATTTTAGATGGAGGAGAAGAGAAACCAAAAGTAGTGTTGGAGGTACATTTCTCATTCTAATTTTCGCCAATTTAGTTCTATTAAAATACCTACGGAATGTATTTCGCATGTATATCCCAAATAGTATTCTTATTAAGGCCAAAACTCAATTGCATACAGTTGCCTCTTCAACTATCCAATCATTACTTTTTTTGTTGAACTGGATCCAATCATTACTTATTAAGGCCAAAACTGATTTTCCATCCACTTCTTGGACGGAAAAGTTATAAATTAATACTGACCTTTTTATTTTGGCATCAACAAAAGGGCACATTAGTCATTTCCTCCCAAACCCTACTCAATCCTGATTTAGGGTAACTTCCCAACTATGGAGCTTCACCATACTCGATCAAAAGAGAGATAAAGATTGTTTACAACTGAACCACGTCTCAATATTCTTATATTGGTTGTAGAAATTCGTCATGTCCACCACCACATCCTTCACCACAAGCAGGGTTAGTTAGGTTGAGTTCTCTCTGCTCGTGATATCCCAGGATGCCGATCCTTCCCGACGAGATCATCTTCGACATACTCTCGAGACTCCCCGTGGTCTCTCTCTGCAGATTCAGGTGCGTTTCCAAACCATGGCGAGCTCTAATCTCCCACCCTCATTTCATCCGAACTCATCTCAATCGCAACACCGACTACAAACACGAGCGTCTAATTCTTTGTCACGATAGCGAATTATACTCCGTGGACATCGAATCGTCTCAATTTGGTGATGAATTGGTGGAAGTAAAACTGAATTTCCCAACCGAAAACCTTAATGAGTGCCACGAGATCTGCGGTCTGTGTAATGGCTTGTTATTGATTGGCTTTTGGACAGTCGATGAATGCGTCGATTACTATTTTGTTAACCCGTCTACCAGGGAAATGAGAAAATTACCAGACTCTCCTTTTACAGTCGACCCTGAGGAATATGGTTATGTCTATGATTATGGGTTTGGTTATGACTCATTCAACGATGATTACAAAGTTGTAAGTATTTCCCATTACAATTCGCTAACTACACTTGCTGATAACGTAGTCAGCATATATTCCTTAAGGACCAATTCTTGGAAAAAAATTGCGAGCTCTCCTTTTCATCATTCCGGTTTTGGACATCAATCAGGGGTTTTTGTTAATGGGGCACTCCACTGGGTAGCTAGTACCAGTGCAAGTGATTTTATTGTTGCACTTCATTTAGCAGATGAAAAATTCCGTTTCGTGTCATATCCAAGTTCCTTGGGTTACAACAAACTTGCTGTTCTTGGAGGGTGCCTTTGTGTGTCTGTTAAGCAGTATAATGATTCTCATGCAGATGTTTGGATACTGGAAGAGTATGGCGTTGGTGATTCTTGGACCAAATTTAGAGTCAGCTATGACTATTTTCGTGGTTCTTGGAAGCCCTTGTGTTCATCAAGGATTGACCGAGTTTTGTTCAATGTAAAACACGAGAAATTAGTTCTCTTTGATCAGCAGGAGGAAAAATCCAAGGAGCTAGTGGTTCACGGCCGTCCGAAATATTTTTTGGCAGAAACTTATGTGGAGAGCCTTGTTTCACCCTATAGGCAATGCTAAGAATCACATAAACGACATCTAGATATCTAGGACAGGTAATATGCATGAACTTAGCTCTATATTTTCCTTTTGTATGTGTCTCTGATGCTGCATTGTTATCTCTTCTTCCTTTCTGATACTTAAATGATGAGAGTACAATTTGTCTTGTTTTGTGTATTTGTTTATGTATTTTGCCTATTCCTGCTGATCCTTCATGGTGTGTTGGAAAAGTTTCTAGTCTTAAAACCATTTGTAAGCCCTTGATTCAATATAGGAGTAGGAATGGCTTAAATCTATTTTTTTGGGGGGCTGGATTTATTGGCACCCTTTGGGGCCTACACATAAGAGCTTTGGCGATAAGGTTTTTTATAATCTTGAGATCACTAGCTTTCAAGGTATCTTCAATTACAATTTACAAGTAATGGAGGGCGGAAGTGGCCTAGCTAGAGGAACTAGGTGACATTGGAAATCAGTCCATGTTGCACATGAAATGCCGGACACCTCAAAGGAGAACAGAGTGGTTTGGTCATTTGCCAAGAAAGATGACTACACAATCAAGGGAGCTTGAGAGGCTATTAAAAGACCCCATTATATATCAAAAAAATGGCGCTCAATTGTTTAGTTTAGCATGAATGAATCATAGTCCACCATGGACTAAATAGTAATGATAGGCTTGCTAGGTCTGGAATTTCCTGCTAGATCTCAAATTTCTTGTGAGTCAGGTTGGTCCTGTGTGATGGAGAAACAATGGAATCTCATCAGCACTTGCTTTTTGAGTGACCATTCTCAGGTGCTGTGTGGAAACTAGAAAGTTATTCCGGTAAAGTCTCAGATTACTAGAGACCCCCCAAGCTTAAATGATGAAATAGATTGTTTGCCCAAACGTAAAGGGAAAAGGTTTCCAAAAAAAATTCGATAAAATTGTTGTTGTGATCTATCAGATGTGGTCTCAGAGGAAATTAGAGGATATTTCGGCTTAAATCCTTGGGATATTTGTTAGATAACTTTATATTGTTTTCTTGTGTTCTATTAGAGACACCATTAGTGCGTGGGTGAGAAGGCTAGCTCAGGCACCAGGCAGCTCTGCCAAACCTGGCTTTACATCTTGCTATTCCGGGGCCTAGTCCTATGTCGTGTCTTTGTTTGTTTGGTGTTTCCTATCTATGGTTTATACCTTGTGTGTGTGTTCTTTGGTGGAGTTTTCTTTGGTTTCTTGTGCAGTTGCAGCTTTCACTTCACTGATGAATGTGTTTTCTCCTTCCTCTATACTTCTAGTTCATATTCCATTGATGTCATAGAGCTTCGTCCGACTAAGCAAGCTTGGTAAGCATTTGTGCAACTCAGCTGAGACATTTGAAAAGCTCATTTTGCGTTATGTTTCACGGCTGAAAGTTTTGTTTCTTGATAGGTTAATCACAATATTGTGAAAGTTTTCAAATTAACATTTCAACCTGGTGGCTTTTAGTTTCGACTTGGGATGAAACTGAACCTTTCCTGTTAGAGCCTTTGGACATTTGGGGAAGTTTCAATAACATTTGTAATCGAATTGTCACTCTTTGTGGTATCTTTCCTTTAGTTTTGGTCCAATGGCAAAGGGCTGCGAGCTTATCGCTTTGCTCTTTCCTGTTAGAGCCTTTTGGTCAATGGCAAAGTATCGTATCTGTTGCTTAGTTGTTCATTATATCAATTGTTTTTTGAGGCATGTTTTTTAAATAATATGTTCATGTTCGAATAGTGTCTTCTTTGTAGGTACACTTTGCAGAATGAGCTATGGTGCTTAGAGTGAAACTTGTCTGGTATCAAGGATCAATTATTTGACTGTTCCACCTAAACTGATTGCAAGGGGAGAGAGTGCTTTGTGGGTTGCAGCTCAATAGAAAATGAAAAAGGGCAAGTCGTGCAAATGTTAGTTTGAATTTACTTGGTATAAGTATTCGTTTTAAGTCAGTATCTCATGGCTTTCGTTTTGGAAGCCGTTAAATTGGTCTTGGATATTGAACGCCGTCACCCTATCTACTAATGTATGTTGATGAAAACTTCGTCATGGTATTTTGCTACTCTTGATGGGATTTCATAATGTCACTTTGATTACTCTGATTTGTGAAGGTCACACAAATGGACTTTTAGTCTTCATCCAATCGGTGTTTAGCGTCCAACATGAAACCAAGTCAGGGGGATCGGAGGCACCTTCGGTTAGCCGGGCGAAGATAGGGAGCAAGGATTGAAGCCTCCTTCGCTCTGCAAGGCTCTAGACAGGGGTTGTCTCTATAAATTTGTAGAGCTATCTAATTGAACCGAAAGTTTGCTCGTCGCCTTTACGGTTTTTTTTTTTTTTTTTTGGTTCGTCGGAAATTGCCTTTACGGTTTGTCACTCTGACATGAGTGACATCTTATTATACTATGTAGAAGTATATCGTGTTCATCATTCCAAGCCCGAAAATGGTTTTTGAGAATTCAACGCACATCGGTATGCAAACTACTTTGAAACAAATACCTTTTTTAATAGTACTTTACAAATGGCATAAACAAAAAAAAATTCTTATACTTTGCATTATAGTTCGTGATAATAAGCGCCTACGGTAACTCGATTAAGATGATTTTTTTGCATTGCTATTCAAAAAATTGTTTTAAAAGAATAAAAAAAAAAGTTCTTTTATGAGAATAAAAATAAAATAGACTAAAATAGAAAGAGGCCAAATAAAAAGACCCCGACTAAATCCGGTTCGAGCCGGGTCGGCCCACGAAAGGGTAAAGCTCTCCCAGCGCAAGTTTCCTCCATTCACAAGACTTGAACGGAGGAAAATAATTAGTAGCAAGTGAACAGTGGGTTAACAAAAAAAAGTGAGCTACTGTAGCAATTATATTCTAGAGAAGCAGTTTGAGGAGTCTGGTGTCGAGCAATTTTCCATCTTTCACTTGCTAATATAGCAAAAACCAACGTATTGTGTCGCCTAGTAATGATGCTCTTAGGTTTGAGTTGAACTCGAAATTGTTCACGTGTCTAGGGTCTGCCCAAGGGATTTTGGTACCCTAGGCCTAATACAAAATTTGTGCCCTTGAGTAAACATTTAAATAATTTTTACAATAACAATCACAATGCGTGAAAGCCTAAAAAATACGAGTATAAAATTCTACTGCGTCTCGCAAATGAGACAGGCGAAGTTGAAAGTCGATGTCGAAGTCGAATTCGGAGTATGGAGACTTGTTGACTGGAGTAAATCGTAATTAGTCCTGCTGCAAAATTGAGTCTTTTTATTTTAGTTGCCTTTTTTTTAATCTTCTTGTGGGTGTTTTATATAGAGCTTTCAGGCCTAATTGATTAATCGTGAAAGTTAATTTGTTGTGTTTCATTTTGGGCCTTTAGGCCTGGATTTTTTTTGTTGGCCCCTTTTTAAAATTAGATTTGTTTTTTCTTATTGGTCTATAAAGACTCCTACTCAAGCCTAGTAATAAAAATTATGGGGGCACCCCTATTTTTGGGGTTTTTTGGATGCCCACGGCCGCTTCTTAGGCCTTGGGGTTCGGCAAGCCTTGCACATGTCTAACGAGTAAAAAATATTGTAGATATTTATATTTTTTCATACAGGTCTATATATTCATATTCTCGTACAAGTTATAAAATTTTCATTACATACATATAAAAGTTTATTCATATTCAAGGTCATATTTGAAATTCTTATAAGAGTACATCAATTTGCAAACCTAATCAAGCTAAATACTATCGGGTTCAAGTTGGCTTATTTTTTAAACTAGCCTACAATGGAGACGGAGGTACAATTTTATGTAGTGGGAGTTTCCCAAATTAGCCACTTCCTCCGTCCGAATTCATTAGTCTATTTTGAAGTTGTTGGGGTTCTTGCCGCAAAATGGGTATTGAGCCAATAAATCAAACCATAATCAAATAAAGACAAACCACGAGAACACACAAGATTTTTTACGTGGTTCGGATAAATTTGGTTTTTAGCCAAATTCCCTACTCCACGGACAGCCTCATCCATTCTCATTAATAAATCTCAATGAGTACACATATCCACTTACATATCAAGTAAATCACTGTGGATATTACAAAATTATCCATAATAAATGGAATACACAAATATCGGACTGAGGCGCAGATATCTCGCTTTCTTTAAGGAGATTCAAGCCCTCTGGGTTGGATTTTTTCTTGCTGGTTGAATCTTAAACCACTAGCCGATGAAGAACACCCACATGGCCAAATCTCCTCCAGGATACAACAATAAGTCGTGTTGGTTCAAACCACTAATAAGTCGTGTTGGTTCAAACCACCCTACACAAGTAAGTTAGAACCCAAAGCTCCACCAAATAAACACCTTTACATTTTGCACCAAATACAAACAAACAAACAAAATACAAACACAAAATACAGGAGGGAGCCTTGATCACTGCCTAAGGCCTCAATGCCTTTGGCTGCTCCTTACTCCTGCCAAAATGCATGCATCTATATATAGACTCATAAGAGAAAAATGTGAAGTCAGTCAACCCTCTAGTCTCCTCTTATGGTCTCCCTTCCTTGCCGACTACTCAAACCAATAAAGAAGGAAGATACAAGGAATGTGGAGGAAGGAGACTAAGACATGAGTGTCCTATGCATGTATCAGTTAATTAGCCCATTAATTAGATACATGCCAACTCATTGCATAATTAATCTATACTTAATACATGCATGTATCATATCTTATCTAGTTTTAATTACACAATCTCATTTTGATAAGATCCAATCTTATCTTATCTTATCTTATCTAGTTATAATTAATCCAATACTTAATCTCCAAGGATAAGATATGACACCTCATATCATTCTAGAATATGCCACCTTATTAGTATTTCTAAAAAATAATTGAAATACTCAAAAATCATGTTTTTCAATATTAAAATATAACAAAAACTCCAACAGAAGTTCCCGCTACTTTTCAAATGATTATATCTTATAATTTATCGTAATGTTTATGTAATTTTAAAAACATGATCTTATAGAACTAATCAAGATCTATCAAACAAGATCTACATTAGACATATACTTACTTACCAATTTAAAAATATCACTATTTTTTTTCGGTTGCAATAGAATGCGGGACAAATAAAACAACAACGTTTTTTCCGAGTTGAGTTTTGAGTAGTTGACAAACGGCTGAATTCATCTGGCACACTAAGCAGAGTTTTTGATCGGACTAACCCTTTTTTGAAAATAATTTCGAGATGTACCACACTTTTCAAACTATTTTGAAGAATACTCCTTCGCGCATTTCCCAAATGCGTTATGAACGTTACATGCCATGTGGCATGCCAGATCAGCGTATACGGTAGTCGTATATACTATAATCGCGCGTATTGATAATACGCAATACCTTTAATCATAACGCATATCTGAAATGCGTTGTGCTTTTAAAACCAAATAAACCCTACCTCCTCCTTTTCTACCAACCTGGTGCGCGATCTCCCTCCTCCTGCGCGATTTCCCTCCTCCCTCCTGCGCGATCGACCTGATGTTGTATCCTTCCCCTGCGCGATTTGGTAGCTCACTCCTATTGTGCGCGATCAGAAGTCGCGGTCTACTCCAGTCTCTCTCGCCATCTCCACCTGGTATGAGCTCCCTTTCTCTCTCTCTCTCTCTCTCTCTCTCTCTCTCTACACTGTAATTTCACGCACATTATACCTTCTTCGGAATGCAGACTCCTCCCCACACCCATTAACACTATTTCGACTTCCCCTGAGATTTCCCATTCTTTCCTTTAGGTTTCCTCTATCCAAATCCAAAAGCAATTTCTGGGTTTTGATTTTATTTCTAGAGAGAGAAAAAACAATGTGAGTTGGTGGAATATCATTTGAGTGCAATGCAAATTAAGGCTTAACATATATGCAATAAATTAATTTATATGCAAGAAATTAACATACAAGTAATGGGGCAGTGTTTGTCGTACCAACAATTGAATCTGACATTGGATCATGCATCTGTTTTTTAGGGAATCTGAAGAGACCTCGCGTGGTGTCTAAAATGGAGCACTGTTCATGTTCTAGTAATAAGACTTGTAATAACAGCCGGTACAACTAACATGCAAAACAATTTGGACGGCTCGGATTTTCCAAAAATAATTTGCAAAACAAAAAAAATCAATTTTTTCTTATATATACGGAGAGGATCCGGTCAGGACTCTCGCATTTTAATAAAATGCGGACCTCCTCTCTCCCGGCCATTTCCCGGCCAAATGGTCGGGATCCGAACCGTTGGATGTGTTTAAAATGTGTTTTCAAGGGCCTACGCGAAGATTGGCAAAAAAAAATGACCGGGAAGGGCTTTATCCGAGCAATTTTCATAACAAACCGTAGGATAAATATTTCATGAAAACTGCTCCGATGAAGCCCTTCCCGGTCATTTTTTTTGCCGAATCTTCGCGTAGGCCCTTGAAAACACATTTTAAACACATCCAACGGTTCGGATCCCGACCATTTGGCCGGGAGAGGGAAGGTCCGCATTTTATAAAATGCGGGAGTCCTGACCGGATCCTCTCCCTATATATATATATATATATATATGTGTGTGTGTGTGTGTGTGTGTGTGTGTGTATAGTCCTTAGGGTGTGTGTGTATAATCATCGAGAAATCATCAAAAAAAAAATACCAGGAAGGGCTTGATTCGAGCAGTTTTCACAAAAACTGCTCGGATCAAGCCCTTCCCGGTCGTTTTTCTTGATAATTTCTCGCCGGGACCATTAAAAATATGTTTTAAACACATTGGACGGTTCATATTAAGCAAAAACAAGTTTTAAAACCTTAAAAACACCCATTTTTCTTAAATCCGGGATCCTTGACTGGATCATGCTTGCGTGTGTGTGTGTGTATGTATATATATATATATATATATATATAGAGAGAGAGAGAGAGAGAGAGAGAGAGAGAGCTTTCAGGCCTAATTGATCAATCATGAAAATTAATTTGTTGTGAGTTTTATTTTGGCCTTTAGGCCGAGTGGATTTTCTTTTTTTGGCCTTTTTTTTAAAAATAGATTTTTTTTTCCTTATTGGTCTATAACAACTCCTACTCAAGCCTAATAATAAAAATTATGGGGGTGCCCTTATTTTTTGGGTTTTTTGGATGCCCAAGGTCGCCTCTTGGGCCTTGGGGTTCAACAAGCCTTGCACGTGTCTAACGAGTCAAAAAATATTGTAGATATTTATATTCTCATACAGGTCTATTCATATCCACATGCAAGTTATAAAATTTTCATTACATACATATAAAAAATTATTCACATTCAAGGTCATATTTGAAATTCTTATAAGAGTACATCAATTTGCAAACCTAATCAAGGTAAATACTACCAGATTCAAGTTGGCTTATTTTTTTAAACTAGCCTACAATGGAGACGGATGTACAATTTTATTTAGTGGGAGTTTCCCAAATTAGGTACTTCCTCTGTCCGAATTTGTTAGTCTATTTTGGAAGTTCGTGCTACTTTTCCAATGGTTATATCTTATAACTTATAATATGTAATTTTAAAAATAATTTCTTATAAAACTAATTGAGATCTATCAAACAATATCTATATTAGACATGTAATTGCTTACCAATTTAAAGATATCACTAATTTTTTTTCTGCTTGCAATAGAATGGGACGCAGGGGCTCTGCTAACTGAAACAGTCAGCAGGCCCTGCTGACCCGTTAAACGGCATCGTTTGGTCACAATCAAGGGGACTCAATTTATGCTCTCATTCTCCTTGTTTGGCTGCCAATAAATGGGAGCAACAAAGCAATGCAGGTGGCGTTTGGGGAGGAGAGATAAGAGAACCCGTTTACTTTACAAACATTACAAAACAAAACCAAATCTCATAAACCAACTGATTACTTCACAAATAGAATAATTCATTATACGTATATATGTTTGATCTAAAAATTGATTTATTAGGAGACTATTCAAAACTAAACGTTTGATCTAAAAATCCATTTTGTTGGGTCAAATAGAGACCCAGTAATCGAGTTATTATATTAAGCACTTATCTACAATTAAGTGAGCTAAATTTTTGCATCGCCTCCTAACAAATCAATTTAAAGAGAATGAACGGTTATAAAAATCAAATTAGGACCCAAAAAATGTCTCATTTAAAGTTTTTGGAAAACTTACCCTCACTTAAGCTTCGCTTAAAACCACACACTCTTTCAAACCCATGGCATCTTCATTTAGTTTCTCTTATGTATACTAATAGAAATTGTTTTGGAATGTGGTACGCTTTTTTACCGCTATATTTATACGTATATATGAAATTTTGTCACACATTTGTAAGTATATTGGAGTGTCAAACTAAGTGGTAGGCAGTAAGCTGCTATGGTAAATGTGAATAAACGTGATTAAGGAAGACACATGAATTATGATAAATTATTTTAGATTGTTCGTAAGTAAATAATTGATCTCGGCAGTAAGAATTTGTTTGAGCCAAACGGGGTCCCCTTGATTGTGACCAAACGATGCCGTTTAACGAGTCAACAGGGCCTCCTGACTGTTTCGGTTAGCAGAGCCCCGGCGTCCAATAAAATGAGGGACAAATAAATTCGGACAGAAGGATTTCAATTTTAAACTAGCCTGCAAATGTTGATTCTATGTGATTTTATCATTTGAAATGCATCTCGTTTCTTTAAATAAAACGCAAATAACTTTTTACTGAATCGAGCCTTGAGCAGTTGAGGAACGGCTGAATTCATCTGGCACCCTGCTAAGTTTTCCAAATAATAAAATCTAATACTTGATTTTATCAAATAAGGAAGTCATGTGATTAAATCACGTGATTAAGTCATGTCAATTTTTTAATCACATGAGGGGGTGTTTGAGAGCCTCATTTTCAGCTTTTCATTTTCATTTTTTTGGCTTTTTGACTTTTTAGATCATGGTCAGAATGTATTTTGAATTTGGTAGAAGTGTTTAAAAGAAATGTGCAGAATGCATTTTGTAACAGGAGTAGTGTTTGAGAGATATGTCCAAACTACATTTTGTGGGTATTTTTGTTAATGAAAATGAGAAAAGTGAAAAAATGAGAAGTGGAAAAGCTCCTCACCACCTCTTTTTCACTTCTCCTTTCTAAAGTCTAAAATTAAAAACTCATTTTAGGAGAAGTCATTTTAGCTCAAGTCTCCCGAACATCCAAAACTCAAAAATGTGAAAATGAAAAGTGAAAAAATGACTTCCAAACGCCCTCTTTCTCATCTGATAAAATCAAGTACTTAGGCCCCGTTCCGCTAAAAAAAACAGTTTTGTTTTAACTAAAAAACTATCTCATTCCACTAACAAAAAACCACTTAGTTTTTTTGCAAAACTAAAAACCAAAAAAGCCAAAAAACTAGTTATTGGAACAAGTTAGTTTTTTTGCAAAACTAAACATACAAAAAACTAGTTTAATGGAACAAGTTAGTGGAACAAGTTAGTTTTTTTGCAAAACTAAAAACCAAAAAACTATTTAGTGGAACAAATTAGTTTTTTTGCAAAACTAAAACATCTATTAAAAACAAGTTAGTTTTTTTGCAAAACTAAAAAACAAAAAAACCAAAAAAACCAAGTCAGTGGAACACCCTCAGATTTTATCGTTTGGGACACATTTGTAATTTCAGGATAAGCTCCTGACGATAAAACAAGGACGTGTCTTTTCATTTGTCATTTCCATTTTCAAAGGGAAAATCGATAAGCTGAAGCTCTCTGTCGCTCTCTCTCTCTCTGAGCTCGTGATGTCCCAGGATGCCAAGCAGGATGCCGAGCCTTCCCGATGAGATCATCTTCAACATACTCTCAAGACTACCCGTGGTCTCTCTCTGCAGATTCAGGTGCGTTTCTAAACCATGGCGATCTCTAATCTTCCAACCTCATTTCATCCGAACGCATCTCAATCGCAACATCGACAACAAACAAGAGCGTCTAATTCTTTGTTGGCATAACGATTTATACTCCGTGGATCTCGAATCGTCTCAACTTGCCGAAGAATCGGTGGCAGTACACTTGACTTTCCCAACCGAGCAAAACCCTAATGACTGCGATGAGATCTGCGGTTCGTGTGATGGCTTGTTGTTGATTGGCTTTATGATGGAAGATGAATGCTTCCATTACTCTTTGGTTAACCCGGCTACCAGGGAATTTAAAATATTACCACAATCTCCTTTTACATTCGACCCTTGGAAATGTTTCAATGATTATGGGCTTGGTTATGACTCATCCAATGACGACTACAAAGTTGTTAGTATTTCTCATTACGGTGAAACCCCTGAAAATGTAGTCAGTATATATGCCTTAAGGACCAATTCTTGGAAACAGATTGAGAAGTCTCCTTGTGATCATTCAAGTTACGGACATAAATCTGGGGTTTTTGTTAGTGGGGCACTCCACTGGATAGCTATTACTAGTGGGAGTGAGGTTATTGTTGCGCTTGATTTAGCAGATGAAAAATTCCGTATCATGCCATCTCCGAATCCTGTGGGTGACAAAGAACTTGCTGCTCTTGGGGGGTGCCTTTGTGTGTCCAGTAAGCGATATAATGATTTTCATGCAGATGTTTGGGTAATGAAAGATTATGGTGTCGGTGAATCTTGGACTAAATTTAGGGTAAATTGTAACAGTTTTCATGCTTCTTGGAAACCCTTGAGTTCATCAAGGACCGACCGAGTTTTGTTCAATGTAAAACACAAGAAGTTAGTTCTCTTTGATCTGCAGGAAGAAAAATTCAAGGAGCTAGTGGTTCGCGGCCATCCAACTTTTTTTGAAGCAGAAACTTATGTGGAGAGCCTTGTTTCACCCAATTGGCAATGCTAAGAATCACATAAAATGACTTCTAGATATCTTGGACAGGTAATATATATGCATGAACTTAGCTCTATATTTTGATTTTGTAAGTATCTCTGTTAATGCATTGCTATCTCTTCTTCCTCTCTGATACATAAAAGTGATGTCAGTGCAGTTGGTCTTGCTCTGTATAGGTGTTATGTATTTTGACTATTCCGGCAGATTCTTCATGGTGTGTTAGCAAAGTGTTAAGTATTAAAAACCATTTGTCAGTCCTTGATTCAATACAAGAGTAGGGATGGCATAAATCCTTTTTTGGGGTGCTGGATCTATTGGCATTCTTTGGGGACTATACATCAGAGCTTTGGGGATAGGGTAGTTTATAATTTTGAGATCCCTAGCTGTCAAGTTGTCTTCAATTACCAGTAATGGATGGCAGAAGTGGCGTAGGGAGAGGAACATGGTGACACAAGAAATCACTCACCATACCCTTGCACATCTAATGCCAGACACTTCAAGAGAGGACAGAGTGTTACCGAAGAATGGCGACTACATAATCAAGAGGTTATTAGAATACCCCATTATATATCAAAGAAATGGCACTCAATTGTTTCGTTTAGCAAACAGGTCCATAGAGGGGCCTTGATTCAATGGATCACAGTCCACTATGGACTAAATAGTAATGATAGGCGTGCTAGGTCTGAAATTTCCTGTAACCAAGTTTTGGTCCTATGTGATGGACTATGAAGCACCGACACGGCTCCTAGCTGCCGTATCGCCGTATTGGACACGGGGACACGGAAACGACGGGACATGCCTTGAGCCATGTCTGTTTTTTTTTTTTTGAATTTTCCAAGGGGGACACCGATCGGGACACGGCGGCTGCTCGAGAGAGAGAGAGAGAGAGAGAGAGAAGGTACTCACCATCGTATTAGCTGCTCCAGACCTGTTCAGAGAGGAGGAAGGAGGAGGTCGACAGCTGCCCAACATTATTATAATGGGTGTTTGGTTACAAGAGTACTTTGTGTTTGGAAACTTATAATGGGGTATAATAATGTGGACCCTTATTTAAGTTTCCATTATTATAATGTGGACCCTTATTTAAGTTTCCATGCGAACCAAGACGAACCGGGACAAACCGAATCTGAACTGAACCGATGTTAAAAGACCGTTTTCGGTTCCCTCCCTTCCCCGAACCGGTTTTCCCGGTTCTCTCCAAAATACCTAGGAACCGGACCGGACCGGACCGGACCGAACCGAACCGAACCAGTTACAACCCTAATTAGAAGATATATACAACAAATATCCAATAAGGGCTCCCTTACTTTCTATGGTGAGGGACTTTTTTGTTCAGGATCGAATTTCGACGATCCGAACCGTTAGATGTGTTTAAAATGTGTTTTTAAGGTTCAACGCGAGGATTCGTCCAAAAAAAATACCCGGAAGCTATGAAGCACCGACACTTCTAGAGGTCGCCGTGTCCACGTATTGGACACGTGGACACGGCGACACGCGTGTCCCACGCGGGGACACGTATTGGGCACGCCACGTGGCATGTCCCTTAAATTAAATTAAATTATTTTTTGGAGGGGGACACTCGGGGGACACGGCATGGGTCGTGTCCCCCATATACACACTCTATCGTTGTGTATATGTATATATATATATATGAGCATATATATATATATGGATGTATGTACTGGTATATATGTTTCCGTTGAGGGTGTATATCTTACATTATGTGTGTACGACTATATATACTAGTAATAACAGTGTAGATATCTTACATATCAAAAGAAAAGTGTATATATCTATGTATATATATTGTTATTGCATGCATATATGATTTATTTATACATATAATTAATTATTTATTTATTTATTTTTGCCGTGTCCCCCGCCGTATCCGTGTCCATTTTTTGGAATTCACGTGTCCCGTGTCCGTATCCGTGTCAGTGTCCGTATCCGTGTCGGTGTCCATGCTACATAGCCCGGAAGGGCTTGATCCGAGCAGTTTTCGATAAAAATGTATATGTACGTTTTTATCAAAAGTTGCTCGGATCAAGCTCTTCCGGGTAATTTTTTTTGATGAATCCTCGCGTTGGACCTTAAAAACATGTGTCCATTCTCAGTGTCCCCGTGTCCGTGTCCGTTATCATAGGTGATGGAGGAACAATGGATTCTTATCAACACTTGGTTTTGAGTGACTATTCTCAGGTGCTGTGTGGAAACTAGAAATTTATTCTAGTAAAGACTTAGATTACTAATCAGCTGGAATAAGAGTGTATGATTATTGTGTACAATGTTGTACTATTCACCACCTTTTATTTTTTCAAGGTTTTTTCTCCTGTGCTATGTGGTATGCTTCTTGGGAAAGGATTCCTAATCATGGCATACCTTGTAGAGTGATGGATGTTATGGAGTGGTTTAATCTCAATGTGAAGGGTAAAGATTTTAGATGCCTAGTTATGAGGAGTGTTCTTGCTGCTGCTGTGTATGTCATATGAATGGAGCGAAATCTGAGGACTCTCCAAGGCAAAGCTACCACAGTAGATCAAGTTTCTCTTAGGCAGTTAGGCTTGTAAATTCAGTTAGAGATTTTTTGTGTTCTATTAGGGGAGTTAAGCCTTCTTCTCTTAACAAGTCCCTAGCTGCTAGCTGGAATTTGCCTAATTGTATTTATTCATTCTAATTCTTGTGTCTGTTTTGGCTCTATTGCAGAGCTCATATTTCTTTTTGTTTGTTGTTGGATATTGCAGTGTAGTGGCAGGGTTTTGTGTTTTGGTTGGCAACTGGGGTATGCATTTGGGCTTTTTAAATGAAAAAGTACATAAAATAAAAAAGAGTAGGTTACTAGAGACCCCCCAAGCTTAAATGATGAAATAGATTGTTTGCCTGACATGTAAAAGGAAAAGGTTTCAGGAAAGCTACGATGGAAGTATTTAGTATTGTTGTGATCTTTAATACATGGTGTGGGTGGAAATTAGAGGATCTTTCGGCATAAATCCTCGGATATTTATTAGATAACTCAAAATTGTTGAGGCTATCAGAGACACCATTAGTGCATGGAGAGGTGTGAAGGCTAGCACAGGCAACAGGCGGCTATGTCAAAGCTGGCTTTACCTCCTGCTATCCCATCTGTGGTGTATGCCTTCCGTGTGTCTTTTGCTGGAGTTTTCTCTGGTTTCTTACACAGTTGCAGCTGTCAGTTTACTGATGAATGCGTTTTCTCCTTAGTCCTTTATACTTCTAGTTTATATTTCAATTGAAATATAGTGACCACAGGGTTTCATACGACTAAGTTCTGTAAGCGTTCCTGCAACTCAGCTGAGAAATTGGAAAAGATTATTTTATGTTTTGCTTCCTGAGTGAAAGTTTTGTTATCTTAGGTTAATCACAATATTGTGCAAGTTTCCACCTTAACCTTTCAAGCCGGTGGTTTATTTTATTTTATTTATTATTTTTTTTTACTTGGGTTGCAATTGAACCTTTCCTGGTTGAGCCTTTTGTCTGGACATTTGGGGAAGTTTCAGTAACATTTTATTCGAATTGTCACCTTTACTAGTTGTGTCATCTTTCCCTTTAGTTTTGGTCCAATGGCAAAAGTCTGAGAGCTGATTGCTTTGCTCTTTCTAGCTATGTAGATCAATGAATAAAGTACCGTATCTGTTGCTCAATTTTTGATTATGTCAATTTTTTTAGGCATGTTTTTGTGCTGCATTGTCGTCTGCTATGTAGGTCAATGTTTGAATACACTCTCTACAGCTACTTAGAAGATGTATCAAAGAATATGTTCATGTTCGAATCGTGTCTTCTTTGTAGGTACATTCTGCAAAATGAGCTATGGTGCTTAGAGTAACACTTGTCTGCTATCAAGGATCAATTTTTGACCAGTCTACCGAAACTGATTGCTCGTGGAGAGAGTGCTTTGTGGGTTGCAGCTGAATAGAAAATGAGAAAGGGAGATTAGTGCAAATGTTAGTTTGAATTTATTTGGTACAAGTATTTGTTTGAAGTTAGCATGTCTCATGGCTTTTGTTATGGATGTGGATGAAAACGTAGTCGTCGTATGTGGATGAAAACTTAGTCATTGTATTTTGCTATTCTTGATGGGATTTCACGATGTCACTTCAATTATTGTCTGATTTGAATCTAGGTCACACAAAGCGACTTTTCGTCTTCATCTGACCGGCATTTAGTGTCCAATGGGAAACCAAGATAGGAAGGATGGGAGGCAGCCCACCTTCAATCCAAGTGGTTGGTGTCACCTATAACTATCAGGTTGCCAATAGGCAATAAGGCTTTTTCGAAACATCAACTCTTGCTTGGTTTCTGCTTTGTTCTTTGGTCATTCATATATGCTTGTTAATGTTTGACATGTTTCCCTTGGATCCACCAAATGATAATTCACTCAGAGGGCTTGCCCGGATAAACGGAGTATAAAATGAACGTGATACGTATAAGACACAGAATTCTGAAAATGTAGTTTAGCAGATGAATAGTCTTAATGTCTCATATAGAATTCTGAAAACGGAGTTCAGCATATGAATAGCGAAGGAAAATAGTTTCGGTCTTAGCACTCAACCACATAGTGTTCCGCTCCGTTTGACTTGGCAAGACCAGAGTAGAAGCCATTACAGGCTTGGTCGCGGTATTGGTATGGTCGAAAGGGGCCATGACTATGCTGCTTACGCGGTAATGGCAAGGCAGAGCCAAGTCTTGACCTTGCTCGATGGCTGCAACGGCAAAACCAAGGTAAACCTTGACCATACTATTTACTTGGGATTACTAGAGAGCTAATTCCTTGGTTGCTAAAGAACAAAGGATCACCGTAGGAAGGCACTCGTGGAGTAGCACCCGTGGGACCATCACAGATGTAGCGAGAGCAGTAGCATTTGTGCACAATTTATATAAAAGACCTACAAAATGTATTCCTCATATATCTCTCAAATAGTAACGCTTGTTACAAAATGCATTTAGCACATTTCTTCCAAACGCTCTAAAAATTTAATAATACATCTTGATCATAATTTAAAAAGTCCAAAAGCCAAAATACAAAATGTCAATATAGCCAAAAGTAAGCCTCCCAAACATCCACTTACTGGCAAGGTTGGTTGATTTTTGCTTTGTTCTTTGGTCATTCATGTATCATCGTTTGACGTGTTCTCTTTGATCCACCAAATGATAATTCTCTCCAAGGACTCGCTTGTCAGATACATATGAGATAAGACTCTTATCATAAGAGAGTAGAATTCTGAGAATAAAGTCAAGGCTAGCTTCCTTTTTTTTTGGAATATATTTTTGAAAATGTATCAATTGTAGTAATCATAAAAACATTCAAAGTGATAAAAAAAAAAAATTTAAAGACGAAAAAATGTTCAATCTTATGTAATTTGTCTCAAATTCTCAATAATCATATCCAAACACACCCTAAAATACTAGTCATTTTTGTATCCATGTTCATTTCCAAAACGAAATGCTTTTTGAGAATTCCACACAGATAGGACTACAAAGAGAAGAATCGAGCTCAGTTAGTTTGTGTTCAACGAAAATTTGACGAGTTGAGCTTGTTTAGGTTTGAGTCGAAATTAAAATTGTTCACAAATCTTTTTTTTTTTTTAGCAGCAACATATTTAATCATGAAAACTTGACAAAAATACATCAAGTTAGGGGAGAGGAGATGGGAGTCCAACCAAGGGTTGGAGGAATTAAAATACCCATAGGGACAAGTCCTAAAGTCCTAAAACACCTAAAGAAACCCCAAAAATACCAGTGGACCAAACCCAAAACACCAAAAGGTCTGGCCCAAAACAAAGCATACCCGATACATCAAATTAGTCCTAACCTTTAAAAAAGCCCAAAAGGAGTAACCCTAGACTCCTACCTACCGCCGCTCCCAAAAAACAAAAAACTATTCAAACACGTTTCAAGCCTTGACTCGTTAATTTGATTCAGAAACTATAATTTGATCTTGAACCTCCATTGGAGGCTCGTTCAAAAATTGAGTCGACCTGAACCTTATTCGGCTCGAATAGGCTCGCAAACTTAGCGTATATAAAATATATATCTCATAAAAAATTTACATACGACTTTTATTGGGTAAAGAGACAAAAGTATATTAAATCCAGATCATTGGCCAATAAAACAACTATTCACTCGCTCGCTCTCTCTCTGCTCGTGATATCCCAGGATGCCGATCCTTCCCGACGACATCATCTTCGACATACTCTCGAGACTCCCCGTGGTCTCTCTCTGCAGATTCAGGTGCGTTTCCAAACCATGGCGATCTCTAATCTCCCACCCTCATTTCATCCGAACTCATCTCAATCGCAACACCGACAACAAACACGAGCGTCTAGTTCTTTGTTGCGATCCCAATTTATACTCCGTGGACCTCAAATCGTCTCAACTTGCCGATGAATTGGTGCCAGTACAACTGAAATTCCCAACTGAAATCCCTGAAGAATGCCACGAGATCTGCGGTCCCTGTAATGTCTTGTTATTGATTGGCTTTTGGACGGATGAATGCGTCAATTACTATTTTGTCAACCCGTCTATCAGGGAAATGAGAAAATTACCACACTCTCCTTTTACAGTCGACGCTAAGAAATATGTCTATGATCATGGGTTTGGTTATGACTCATCCAACGATGATTACAAAGTCGTAAGCATTTGCCATTACAATTCGCTAACTATGCTTGCTGATAATGTAGTCAGCATATATTCCTTAAGGACCAATTCTTGGGAAAAAATTGAGAGCTCTCCTTGTCATCATTCCGGTTTTGGACATAAATCAGGGGTTTTTGTTAATGGGGCACTACACTAGGTAGCAAGTACTAGTACAGGTGATTTTATTGTTGCACTTGATTTAGCAGATGAAAAATTCCGTATCGTGCCATCTCCGAGTTCCGTGGAAGGCAACAAACTTACTGTTCTTGGAGGGTGCCTTCGTGTGTCTGTTAAGCAGGATGATGATTCTCATGCAGATGTTTGGATACTGGAAGAGTATGGCGTTGATGATTCTTGGACCAAATTTAGAGTCAGCTATGACAATTGTCATGGTTGTTGGAAACCCTTGTGTTCATCAAGGATTGACAGAATTTTGTTCAATGTAACACACGACAAGTTAGTTCTCTTTGATCGGCGGGAGGAAAAATCCAAGGAGCTAGTGGTTCACGGCCATCCAACCGATTTTGTGGCAGAAACTTATGTGGAGAGCCTTGTTTCTCCCTATAGGCCATGTAAGAATCACAGAAACGATGTCTCGATATCCTCGGACAGGTATATACATGAACTTAACTCTATATTTTGCTTTTGTGTGTGTCTCTGTTACTGCATTGTTATCTCTTCTTCCTTTTTGATACATAAAAATGATGCGAGTGCAATTTGTCTTTCTTTTTTTTTTTTGGTACATCGGAAATTCAGACCATTAAAACGAAAGGAAAGATAGTTCAATTACAGACATAGATCAAAGTAGTAGAAATGAACTAGTCCCTAACATGGCTAACTCCCAAGCCATCTTCAAGCACAAAATGGTGCACCGATTGGGGGCTTCTTCGGTAACCACCAAGTTTTCATGTTGTTCTGCTCCCAGCCTTGGCATGTGGTCTGCGCTGCTATTAGCTTCTCTATAGATGTGGGTGAGAGTAGATTGGGTTCGCCTTAGGAGAACATTGGAATCAAGTGCCAAAGCATGATGAAGGTTATATCCCGTGGCTCCTTCATTTATCAATTGAACGGCCATCAATGAATCAGATTCAATTTGAACATTACTGTAGCCTTTTTCGAGCATAATGGTAAGTCCTCTGTAAATTCCCCAAAGCTCTGTCTCCAATCTAGAGTTGCAATTGAGCTTGCCATAGTAGCCCAGCAGCCACATGCCCACATGATCCCGGAAAAGTCCTCCAAATCCAACTTTTCGGTTACTCTCGTACAAGCATCCATCAGTATTAAGTTTGTCACCAGCTGTAAAAGGGGGAATCCATCTAATTAGAATGGAGTTAGGAATTCTTGTAGAGGGGGGTTTTGAATGCATCGGTAATTTCCGTGGAATAGGCTATGATGTTTCTGAAGCCCAAGGAGGTAATGTTATCAATATTTTCAAAACTTTTCCCTTTTTGTTCTTTCCAAATCTGCCAAATTGTAACAATAAAAAGAACTTTGTACGAAACATCATTACCTATATCCAATTTACTGTTCAACTTTAAAGTGGATTACTTCCAAAGATCCTTGGCTTTAATCCATTCCCTGAAGAGATGTGTTAAATCCTCAGGATTGGAGTTACATCTTGGGCAAACATTAGAAATTGCAATGCCTCTCTGGGCTCGCATTTGATTGGTGGGCGATCTGTCATGAAGAATTAACCATAAGCTAGTTTTTGGGAAATTCTGATTTTCCAAATCCATGTCCATCCTAGGATATCACCGTCCTCTTGATTTAGCAAATCATAAGAAGCTGCCACCGAAAATTTATCATTGCCTGCTCCAACCCATTGCATAGTGTCAGGAGTGTTGGTATATCTAGGAATGTGAATTCCCAAAATATCATCGAAAGTTTGGTTAGTATCAAAGGGAGTGAGGTACATAAGATCCCAATTACCATTATCATCAATGATATCTTTAACTTTCATATCTGAATCAATATGAATACCAGGGTATTGATTGTCCAACAATTTGTCTTTCTTAATGGTAATTGGGATCTTATGTACCTCACTCCCTTTGATACTAACCAAACTTTCGATGATATTTTGGGAATTCACATTCCTAGAGATACCAACACTCCTGACACTATGCAATGGGTTGGAGCAGGCAATGATAAATTTTCGGTGGCAGCTGCTTATGATTTGCTAAATCAAGAGGACGGTGATATCCTAGGATGGACATGGATTTGGAAAATCAGAATTCCCCAAAAACTATCTTATGGTTAATTCTTCATGACAGATCGCCCACCAATCAAATGCGAGCCTAGAGAGGCATTGCAATTTCTAATGTTTGCCCAATATGTAACTCCAATCCTGAGGATTTAACACATCTCTTCAGGGAATGGATTAAAGCCAAGGATCTTTGGAAGTAATCCACTTTAAAGTTGAACAGTAAATTGGATATAGGTAATGATGTTTCGTACAAAGTTCTTTTTATTGTTACAATTTGGCAGATTTGGAAAGAACAAAAAAGGGAAAAGTTTTGAAAATATTGATAACATTACCTCCTTGGGCTTCAGAAACATCATAGCCTATTCCACGGAAATTACCGATGCATTCAAAACCCCCCTCTACAAGTATTCCTAACTCCATTCTAATTAGATGGATTCCCCCTTTTACAGCTGGTGACAAACTTAATACTGATGGATGCTTGTACGAGAGTAACCGGAAAGCTGGATTTGGAGGACATTTTCGGGATCATGTGGGCATGTGGCTGCTGGGCTACTATGGCAAGCTCAATTGCAACTCTAGATTGGAGACAGAGCTTTGGGGAATTTACAGAGGACTTACCATTATGCTCAAAAAAGGCTACAGTAATGTTCAAATTGAATCTGATTCATTGATGGCCGTTCAATTGATAAATGAAGGAGCCACAGGATATAACCTTCATCATGCTTTGGCACTTGATTCCAATGTTCTCCTAAGGCGAACCCAATCTACTCTCACCCACATCTATAGAGAAGCTAATAGCAGCGCAGACCACATGCCAAGGCTGGGAGCAGAACAACATGAAAACTTGGTGGTTACCGAAGAAGCCCCCAATCGGTGCACCATTTTGTGCTTGAAGATGGCTTGGGAGTTAGCCATGTTAGGGACTAGTTCATTTCTACTACTTTGATCTATGTCTGTAATTGAACTATCTTTCCTTTCGTTTTAATGGTCTGAATTTCCGATGTACCAAAAAAAAAGAAAGAAAGAAATTGCACTCGCATCATTTTTATGCATCAAAAAGGAAGAAGAGATAACAATGCAGTAACAGAGACACACACAAAAGCAAAATATAGAGTTAAGTTCATGTATATACCTGTCTGAGGATATCGAGACATCGTTTCTGTGATTCTTACATGGCCTATAGGGAGAAACAAGGCTCTCCACATAAATTTCTGCCACAAAATCGGTTGGATGGCCGTGAACCACTAGCTCCTTGGATTTTTCCTCCCGCCAATCAAAAAGAACTAACTTGTCGTGTGTTACATTGAACAAAATTCTGTCAATCCTTGATGAACACAAGGGTTTCCAACAACCATGACAATTGTCATAGCTGACTCTAAATTTGGTCCAAGAATCATCAACGCCATACTCTTCCAGTATCCAATATCCAAACATCTGCATGAGAATCATCATCCTGCTTAACAGACACACGAAGGCACCCTCCAAGAACAGTAAGGTTGTTGCCTTCCACGAAACTCGGAGATGGCACGATACGGAATTTTTCATCTGCTAAATCAAGTGCAACAATAAAATCACCTGTACTAGTACTTGCTACCTAGTGTAGTGCCCCATTAACAAAAACCCCTGATTTATGTCCAAAACCGGAATGATGACAAGGAGAGCTCTCAATTTTTTCCCAAGAATTGGTCCTTAAGGAATATATGCTGACTACATTATCAGCAAGCATAGTTAGCGAATTGTAATGGCAAATACTTACGACTTTGTAATCATCGTTGGATGAGTCATAACCAAACCCATGATCATAGACATATTTCTTAGCGTCGACTGTAAAAGGAGAGTGGTAATTTTCTCATTTCCCTGGTAGACGGGTTGACAAAATAGTAATCGACGCATTCATCCGTCCAAAAGCCAATCAATAACAAGCCATTACAGGGACCGCAGATCTCGTGGCATTCTTCAGGGATTTCAGTTGGGAATTTCAGTTGTACTGGCACCAATTCATCGGCAAGTTGAGACGATTTGAGGTAGAGGTGTCAAACGTGCGTGCCGTGCCGTGCCATTCAACTTCCGTGCCAACCGTGCTTCGTGCCATGCCCATTTACTTCATCGTGCCCATGGCGTGCCGTGCCAACCGTGCTACGTGTCGTGCCGTGCCGTGCCCATTTACTTCATCGTGTCGTGCCGTGCCGTGCTTTTTTGAAGTCGTGTCATGTCGTGTCGTGCCCAATTAGTTAATTGTGTCATGCCGTGCCGTGCCGTTGACTTAATCGTGTCGTGTCGTGCCCTTCATTTTTTTTATCGTGTCGTGCCGTGCCTTTTTGTCATGCGTGCCGTGCCTTTTTTGTCATGGCGTGCCGTGCCTTTTTGTGTCATGTCGTGCCTTTTTTTAGTCGTGCTGGCACCGTGCCTTTTTATCGTGTTATACACTTTTACTTTGATGATTGATCTAACAAATACCAAAAATACTCCTCCGTCCCAAGCTCCCAATTGAGGGTAATTTTATGAAGTCAAGATAAATCATATCATATAGCAGCAACATCCAAAAAAAAATCAACTCCAAAATGATAGCAGCAGCGGCATGAGTTATTCCCAATAGAAAATAGAAAGTCCAAATGGAACATTATTAGATGAACACATTCCCATTTTTCTGTTCTTATACTGACCTTCATAGAAAAAGAGTAAGAGAACATGTTGGGAACCCTTGTTAAGTGTTAACCACTGCCAGAGCCCTTTGTGATGAAACCAACCTCTGTTGTATTTGTAGAAAAACAAAAACAAAAAAGCAAGGCTCTTAGCAATTTTTAACCATATTACTGGGAAGCAAAGAAAGTGAAATTAATAGCTACTTCAACAGGGCCCTGCAACAAAAAATTAGATAGTTTGATTAAACACTTATGATGTCTATTGAGATATATTTTTACAGAACCGAATAAAAAGTTAAGACGTTAAAAAATAGCTTCGACTATTGAAGTGGGAGGATCAAAGAACTCAATTGGAAGTCTAACAAACATAAATGGTAAATTGCAGTTTCCTATAAAGTTTTGTCATAATTCAGCGAAATAATTTCAAACATACTAATAATTCAGCGAAATAAATCTCCACAAGCTATCCTACTAACAACTTTCTTGGATTTTGTTGTATCGCAGTGACCATATCAGACCTATCCATGCTTCCTCACTCCTCTCTATATCCTCTATCCCCAATTGTATAACTTTCATCATTTGTTTTTTGCATTTGGATAATAAACAGCGCAATTGAAGTTAATCCACTCACAATGAGCATTCAGCAACACAACTGAAATGCAATTGGGTCACTACAAGCACATAAGTTGCACGTCCATTTAAAGTAATAGGAACAATCAATAATCAGAGGACTCAAAACAAATGAAAGCAACTGAGTCATCAGTGTAATTAGGAGGTATCATACGGCTTCATATCTAAATGTGTATATAAACCCGAATAGTAGGCATACCAACATAAATCAGAAGTAAAGACAAAAGAGACTTAACTTTCAGGGTTAGTGGGTCACGGCGTGGTGGTTGACTGGTCGGAGGGCGTGGTGATCAGAGTTGACACCGAGAAATCGTAAATCATGATGGACTGATGTTGGTGGTGGAATTGTGGGTGATTTGGAGTCTGTGAGGGAGAGGGAGGGGGAGGAGGAGAGAGAGAGAGAGGGAGAGAGAGACTAAGAGTTGCCTGAGTTGGGGTTTGTTTCAGAATGAAGATGAGATGGTGATTCGGTGAAGATGGTAGAGCTGAATCGTGTGATTTTGGAGTCGGTGACAGTGACGCAGAAGGAGGAAGAAAGAGAGAGAGTTAGGGTTTCATGTGATTTGGGATTTTTTTACTTCTACTTTTGGGGGGAAAATTGGTGGGAATTGGAGGGATTCTTTGACTTTTGGGTGAAAATATTGGTGGGATTTTTCACTTTTACCGTGGGAAATTTGGGGAATAATTTTGGTGAAAATTTTTACTTTTTTTTATTTTTACTAAAAATTCATTTACTTGATGAAATTACGTCTCGATCAAGGACATTTTCAAACCCGATTCAGCTAAATTTTTACAATACTGTTTTAATTAATAGGCACAACAAAATCAACGGTCTTGATCATCTTGATTGTGTCACGGTCACGTGGCTACTGTACATTCAACTATAGCACAAGATTTAGTTTGTGTTTCAATCAAGGACCTTTCCAAACCCGATTCAGCCAAATTTTTATAATTTTAATTTAATTAATAGGCACAACAAAATCCACGGCTCGATCATCTTGATTGTGTCGTGGTCACTTAGCCACTATGGATTCAACTACAACACATGATTTAGTTTGTGCCCCGATCAAGGACCTTTTCAAACCCGATTCAGCCAATTTTTTTACGATATTGGTTTAATTAATAGACACAACAAAATAGTAGGTGTGGATCGTCGTAATTGTGTTGCGATCGTGTGAGTAACGTACATTAGACTATAGCAGTATATATTGGTTCATAACTAAGTAAGTTCAATGTATAACATTGAATGGTGGATACTGGTTCGTTCTCTTGAATGTGTGATCTAAACCGATACGATTTAACATCTTATCAATTCTATCATTCTCCCCGAAATTGATGATCATCCGATGTCGGTAACCATACGATCGGAACACATTTCGTGCTTCCAGTGGCATTTGAACACTATAATGCACCAGTTCAAGGTCATCTAATCAATTTCTTAAAAATCAGAACCGTTAGATGTGTTTAAAACGTGTTTATAAGGTCCAATGCGAGGATTTGGCAAAAAAAACTACCCAAAAGGGCTTGATCGGAGATATTTTTCATGTAGCAGTTTTATGAAAAAATGCTCCGATCAAGCCCTTCCGGGTAGTATTTTTTTTCCAAATCCTTTTGAAGGACCTTAAAAACACGTTTTAAACACATCTAACGGTTCAGATCATCGAAATTTTGTCCGAAAATTGGAGTTCGAGGTTTGCATTTTCACACATTGCGGGATCCTTCAAACGAAGTTTATTGCTTATTTTAGTTAATTAAACTTAGTATTTTTGTAAATTAATTTCTTATTTCTATAGTATAATTTCTATAATTTGATTAATTTCTATAATTTAATTTCCATAATTTCTATAATTAATTTTTATAATTTCTATAAATGACTATAATTTAATTTGATAATTTCTATAACACATTCATACCCCAATCAAGCGGTTTTCTAAATCCGAACGATATGTAACCTTCCATGATTGATTTAATTATTAACGCTCTTGATTGTTCAATTAGTTTATTTTAATGGAGATCTGAACATATTTGTGCGGAACCTTGCCGTAACTTTTTTTAACCCATTTTTTTTAAAAACAATTTGTAACTTTTTTTTTCTTTTTTTTGTCCAACTCTCTCTCTCTCTCAAAAATAATTTGAATTTCTAATTTTCTATAACCAAATTTAATAAAAATAAAATTTAATTTGTATAATTTATAATTTTTTATAACCAAATTTAATAAAAATAATTCTATAATTATATAATTTCTATAATTTAACATCTAATAATTTCTATAATATAATTTAATAAGAGAATCTAATTCCTATAATTTGAATTTTTAGCATTTTTTTATAAAAATAATTTGTATTTTTTTTCTTTTTTTGTCCATCTCTCTCTCTCTCTCTAAAAAAATTATAATTTTTTTAAAATTTTTTTTCATGACTTACTGACTTACAAATTGCAAAACACTATTTTTTTTTTTTCACAAACAAAAAAATGTTATTTTTTTTTTCAAAATCTTTATTTGATAAAAGGCAATGTATCAATTATCAAACATGTCAAAAAATATTTTAAAAGCTTATTTTATTTTTTTGTCCAAACTCTCTCTCTCTCAAAATTAAAAAATAAAATAAAATAAATCAATAAAATTTTTGTAACTTCTTTTTCCCTCTTGTTTATTTTTTTGTTCATGACTTAATTTTTTTTAAACTTGATATAAATATATAATTCACTAACAAGTTACACAACCAAAAAATAATTCTTGTTTATTTTTGTGATTATCAAAAAATACATACAAATAAATTATTTAACATTTTTTTTTTGCCTTGTGCCGTGCCCGTGCCGAGCCGCCGCGTCATGCCGTGCCAGGCCAACTTCCGTGCTCGTGCCGTGCCTTGCCGTGCCAGGCCAACTTCTGTGCTCGTGTCGTGCCGTGCCATGTCCGTCCTACTTTCGTGTCGTGCCGTGCCAACTTCCGTGCTCGTGCCCGTGCCGTGTCGTGCTAGAATAAAGTCGTGTCGTGTCGTGCCTCGTGCCACGTTGACTTCTTATCGTGCCCGTGCCGTGCCCGTAGAAGACCGTGTCGTGTGCCGTGCCACGTGCCACCTTAGCCCGTGCCGTGCCGTGCTCGTGCCGTGCCCGCTCATTTCCGTGCCGCGTGCCAACTTATACCGTGCCGTGCCAGGATTTTACCGTGCCTCTAGCGTGCCGTGCCGCCTCCCGACGGGTCGTGCCCGTGCCGTGCCCGTGCCGGCCCGGCCCATTTGACACCTCTAATTTGAGGTCCACGGAGTATAAATTGGGATCGCAACAAAGAACTAGACGCTCGTGTTTGTTGTCGGTGTTGCGATTGAGATGAGTTCGGATGAAATGAGGGTGGGAGATTAGAGATCGCCATGGTTTTGAAACGCACCTGAATCTACAGAGAGAGACCACGGGGAGTCTCGAGAGTATGTCGAAGATGATGTCGTCGGGAAGGATCGGCATCCTGGGATATCACGAGGAGAGAGAGAGAGAGAGCGAGCGAGTGAATAGCTTATCGATTTTCTCGTGTTTTTATTTTCCCTTTGAGTTCTATTAGAGACACCATTAGTGCGTGGGTGTGATGTCTAGCACAGGCAACAGGCAGCTCTGGCGAAGCTCGCTTTACACCCTGCTATCCTGGGGCCTTGTTCTATGTCATGTCTAAGTTTGTTTGGTGTTTCCCATCTGTGGTGTATACGTTGTGTATGTGTCTTTTGGTGGAGTGTTCTCTGGTTTCTTACGCAGTTACAACTTTAACTTTACTGATGAATGTATTTTCTCCTTCCTTTATACTTCTAGTTCATATTTCCATTGAGACCATAGGGCTTCATCCGACTAACTATTTGGTAAGCGTCTGTGTAACTCACCTGAGACATTGGAAAAGCTCATTTTGCTTTATATTTCGTGACTGAAAGTTTTGTTTCTTGATAGGTTATTCACAATACCGTGGAAGTTTGCAAATTAACCTTTCAACCAATGAATAAAGTATCGTATCTGTTGCTCAGTTGTTCATTTTATCAATTGTTTTTTGAGGCATGGTTTTGTGCTGCATTGTCGTTTGCTATGTAGGTCTTTGAAAACCTTGTCATTCTCCAAAGCTAATTATAAGATGTATGAGAGCATATGTTCATGGTCGAATAGTGTCTTCTTTGTAGGTACATTCTGCAGAATGAGCCACGGTGCTTAGAGTAAAACTAGTCTACCGCCGCCTGCGTGTGGTTTGGGAAGGAGAGAAAAAGAGAACCGAGAGAGAGAAAGATAACCGGTTTCCATGTTTTGCAATTTCTGGCTCTGTACTCTTCTCCATCTCTGGGCATTGCTTCACGATCATAGCCGCCGCCACTACCGCCGCCTGCGTGTGGGTTAATCTATCATTGCTTTAGCGATCGAGACTATTTCCGATTTCTGTTGCGAAATCATGTCGGATTTAAGATTGCCTAAGAGATTCAGGAAAATCGCGTCGGCTAAAATGATTTTCGGTGGGAGCACGACGAGCGCGCGACACCCCGTCGGGGCACAGACAACAATAAAGACCTCCGACGTTAAACATTATTTACGTGGATTAATTGGGTTACAAATCCGTTCATAAGGACTGTTCACCAAAGAGAGCCCAACTCTTGGTTGGTTTCTGTGGGGTCTCGACTTCGAGATTCAGCCTCCTTGAACCGCCTCATTGAATTGAGACTCGCCTCAGAAGAACCTTCCCACCTGTGCATTGGACGCCCATGTTAGCACCGGATTGTATCGTGAAGTCTAGAACAGTACTCTGACGATCTAGTAAGTGGAAGAAAAGGATGAAGGAAAGTACTCAGATCTAGGATTTGAGAGAATTATGAGTGTTTTGGCTGCTCTCTTTACCTTTTATAGGGAGAGCTTGGCTTGGTCTCCAAGTACCATGGTGCCTAGCACGCATGGTAATTGTCACTCCTGATGATGGAGGTTCGAGCCGTTTACCAGTACATGCACCCAATTGTCCTCGGACATGCGTTATGCACTGTGTGGCTGATGTCACTCTTGACGTTGCCAATAAGAACCAAAACGGTTACTCGAATGTATTCCACCGCTCTGACGGGCCATGCCCATGCTGAGTCAACCCTAACCATATTGGAACCATACTGTTCGGCGTGATGAGACTGCTCGGCATAGGCTTGAATGAGACAAGTAGGTCGTACAAGGCCCCGAGCGTCATAATGGTGACGCATTCGCATGACCGAGTTGCATCTCCAACAGGAGCAACCGGATATCCAGCTCTGGCTATCGCGCTTATTTGCCTTCTTCGGCTTGCCGAGCTATTAATCCATTGTCTATCTTGCTAGTCTTCAAGCCCTGCCGACCGGTCCCTTCGGCATCATAACCGCTCGCCGCTCGGCAATGTGCCTTGGAGGTTTCCAAGTCTATGGAGGCATACTTTAGGGTTTCTATGTTGATCCTTTTGAACTGACCAATTGTTCAGCTCACTACAGTTTCTGCTTAGTTCTTTGATCATTCATATAGTATGTTTTTTAATTTATTATTATTATTATTATTTTGAATTGCAGAAAATTTTCATATATGCTTGTTTGATATGTTCCCCTTTGATCCACCAAAAGATAATTCAGGCTTGTTTGTTTGCTCGGATAAATGGAATGGATATGAAATCAACATGATATATATTGTAACGGCCCGATTTTTATTAATTATATTAATAGGCTTTTAATCATTTTGTTTTATTCGCAAAACAAAAGACATTTATAATTTGAAATTATCCTTAACTAATGGATAACTATATAGTGTAAAAAAATATATATTTATATTTTTAAAAAAAAAAACCATCATAATTATCCCAACCTACCCTATCCCTTATCTTATTTTCTTTCTCTTATCATTATAGTCTCCTATTTCCTCTTGAACTCTTCCATATCACTAATCTTCTTATTTTAAACTAATTAGAACTCCTAAATCTCTCCCTCACTTTCTCGGAAAATTTTCTCTTCCACAGATTTCTCCTCGAAGTTGTGATTTTTCGATCCTACTGTTTCGCTAGCGTGCTAAGTTTGTCGGATGAGAGGTAGGACACCTTTAACCTAACTTTTACTTTAGTATATTTTTCTGTATAGTTGTGTGTACGTGGAAATAAGTAATTTAAATTGTTGGAAGTCGGATCATTATCGTATGGGTAGCAGAAGTAAACAAGTGATGATGTCGGAAAATAGAGATTTTGCGCACAATTTCGTTTCTGCTATTTTTTGATTATTTCTGTTCCGTTTTAGAGAAAACTCAAAACAGTAAGGTTGCAGATCTCGAAAAAATAATTGGAGTCCATGTGGAACTCGTCTAAATCCGAGTTACGTAGAATTTAGTATGATTTTTCGAAGTTTCTGCTGTAGTGGAAAAACGAGACAGAACACGATTTACTTTTAAAACCCGTTTTCAACATCTTAATGAAGGAATTGGAACTCGAGTAAAACACATTATCTGTTCGTATTGTGAAGTATAATATCCCTGTAAAAATTTGTGATTTTTAGAGTTAATTTACTATTTTTAACAAATCGAGGAAGTTGCCCGTTTTACATGCCGTATTAAGTTTTTCTTTAACCTTGTGATTATTTTATTGCTATGTGAGACTTATGTGAACAATGACCCACGTGATGCATGAATTCACTTATTAAGCATGTTTGATCGGAACGTTTTGTGTGTAAGGTCGAATGAATATAATCGCGATATTTGGGGTTGGGACGCGTCCGGTATGGGTCATAAGCCATGCGCAGTGTATACTTTTAGGTAGCTTTGCTGTGTGATCGGGCGCCGGAAGTATACCGTGGGTGGGAGCCGATGCCGGATGGAGATTGATCAACGTGTGATCAATCGTGAGCCTTGCACAGTATACCCCGAGGTGGCTTTGCTGTGTGATCGAGCACTTGAGGTATATTGTGAATGGAGGCCGGTGATGGAAAGTATTTGTCGGAAATGAGAATGAGAATAGTGGAATTTTGAGAATCGATGTGCTGAGTAATGATGATAAAAATCTGAGTATTTCATTCAAATAAAATTTCAGTTATGTGTGTATTTGTTGCATGAATATCTTTAGTAAATTGGTGGTTTAGGGCGCCCTACTGAGTGTAATTTTACCACTCACGGTGCTACTTTTTGTGGCCCTGGTGTCCCCAACGCCAGGTACAGAAGGAGATGAGGAGCCGCCTGCTGATTGTGAGGCGATGGAGCAGCTAGATGGGAATCAAGTGGCGGACCCATGGTTTTATCAGTAGATTTAGCTAGATGGCTCTGTCATTTTATTTCCGTTGGAATGTTTCTTTTAAATAAATGTCTAAGTTTTTCAGACAGTGTTCGAATTCAATTTATTTCAGCTGTAATAAGTTAGTTTACTTTTAATTTTTGCAAAAAAAATTATTAAGTATTCTTTGGATTTTTTTAATGAAGTTGGTATTTTATTTAAATAATTTTGTAATTTATTTATTAACGTACCCAATTTTCGGGGCGTTACATATATGGGATATAGAATTACGGGAAAAAGGACAAAGTTAGATTCTTTTTTGTTTTTCAAAAATATCTATTCTAGATGTATTAGTAGTAAAAAAATTCAAAATGATAGTAAATTTTTTTATGAAAGACGAAAATTTTCTCAATCTTATATAAATATATACTCCCTCTGTCCCTTTTTAAATGATACTTTTGGGAAACGTATATTTTGTAGCCATTAAAAAATGCACTTCCGTAGCATGTTTTTTAAAAAAAATTTGCACCAAATTAAAGTACTCAATGAGCAAATTAAAGTTTTTAAATAATTTTTGCACCAAATTAAAGTACTCATTCCTACTCTTATAAGTATTCAATATCGATCTTGTTTGATAGATCTCAATTAGTTTTATTAAACAAAGTTGTCAGAATGACAAAAACATCATAGATTATGAGATATAAACAATTCTTTGAGATGTTCAAAAAAGTAAAGAGGCCCAGCAATATGAGACGAAGGGAGTAATACTCGATTATAGGTTTGGCCTAATAAGTTGGCTGACTTATTTTTTCGTCTTTATTTGATTTTTTTTCACATTTTTTAGTTTTTCATCAACTTTCTGAGTATTATTGGTTCATCTCGGCGAGAGGAATCAAAAAAGTAAAAAATTATGACTAAAGCTTAAATTTTTTTGAATAAAGACAAAAATAAGCCAAAAAGTTAGCTTTTTACACTTTTTTCGATTTTATTCAAAAAATTGAGGGTTCTAATTATAATTTCTTACCTTTTTGGATTCCTCTCATCGAGATGAACCAATAATACTCAAAAAATCGATGCAAAACTAACAAACGCAAAAAAAAAATCAAATAAAGACAAAAAAAAAAGTTAAGCTAACTTATTTAGCCAAACCTTGAAGAAAATCTAATTGACCAGTCTCACAGTCACACATAACAATCTGGTTGCCAGCAGGCAATAAGGCTAGGGGTGTTTGGCAGCATCTTTTTTTGTATTTTTATTTTTAGCTTTTCTACTTTTGGTTGTTTGAGAGACAAAAGACAAAAGATGTTTTACAAAAATGCATTCTCATTTTTAGATGAAGGAGAAGAGAAACCAAAAGTAGGGTTGGAGATACATTTCTCATTCTAATTTTTTGTCTTTCCCTATTTTAGTTATACTATTAAAAAACATACATAATGTATTTCGTATGTATATCCCAAATAGTATTCTTATTGCAAAATGCATTCGGTTTATTTTTTCCACGATCTACAGATTTAATAATACATTTTGATCATAATTCAAAAAGTCCACGTTCGCTTGTTTGCTTATGTATGGCATATAGAATTCTGAGAATAAAGTCAAGGCTAGGTTTTTTTTTTTTCCATAATATTTTTGTAATTTGTTGACTTTTATTTCTATATTTCAAAGGTGTATTAAGAGCAAAAAAAATTCAAAGTGATAAAAAAAAATTTAAAGACGAAAAAAATGTTCAAGCTTATGTAAGTACATTACTTCCATTTTATCTAAAATAATCGATAATGGTATGAAAAACACAACAAAACGCAGACTGCAGCAAGCCCTTTTGTGTGTGTGTCTGTGGAGAATCTAGTCATCTTTGTATCGTGTTAATTTCCAAGCCCAAATGCTTTTTGAAAATTCAACTCACAGAGGATTGCATCTTATCAAACGAGACAAATCAAGCCGAGTTTTAAAATATTCAGGTTCGTTCATAAAGTTTTTTAAGCAAACTCAAGCCGAATTCGAGTTCAATGAAAATTTGACGAGCTAAATTTGTCTAGGTGTGAGTCAAAATTAAAAAATTTCAGTCTTAACGAGTACTAGATATTCATGCTCTCGTAAAGGTTTATTCATATTCACGTACAAATTATAAATTTTTTTATTTTTATAGTTAAAAGTTTAATCATATTCAAGGTTACATGAGAAATTTATGAAATTTCCGAGTTTATCCAGCCGAATACTATTAGATTCATGTTGACTCATTTTTTAAACGAGCCTACAATGAAGATTCAAGATTGGTTTACTTAGGTCTCGAATCAAATTGGAATAAACATTTACCGGCGGGTGAATCTCACCCGTTAAATGCACTTTCACGTCCTATTCCGTGTATTGTTTTTATGTTTCCAGCACTTTTCCTTTCTCGAAGTGGTTTGGCTAGAAAACAGGGTCGTGTATTTTCATCTTCATTTTCATTTTCACAAGGAAAATCGATCAGCTCTCTCTCTCTCTCTCTCTCTCTCTCTCTCTCTCTCTCTCTCTCTCTCTCTCTCTCTCTCTCTCTCTCTCTCTCTCTCTCTCCAAGATCGTGATATCCCAGGATGCCCAACCTTCCTGACGAAATCATCTTCGACATACTCACGAGACTCCCCGTGGTCTCTCTCTGCAGATTCAGGTGCGTTTCCAAACCATGGCGATCCCTAATCTCCCACCCTCATTTCATCCGAACTCATCTCAATCGCAACACTGACAGCAAACACGAGCGTCTAATTCTTTGTCACGATAGCGAATTATACTCCGTGGACATCGAATCGTCTCAATTTGGTGATGAATTGGTGGAAGTAAAACTGAATTTCCCAACCGAAAACCCTGATGAATGCCACGAGAACTGCGGTCCCTGTAATGGCTTGTTATTGATTGGCTTTTGGCCGGTTGATGAATGCATCGATTACTATTTTGTTAACCCGTCTACCAGGGAAATGAGAAAATTACCAGAATCTCCTTTTGCAGTCGACCCTGAGAACTATGTCTATGATTATGGGTTTGGTTATGACTCATCCAACGATGATTACAAAGTTGTATGTATTTCTCATTACGATTACGATTTGCTAACAATGCTTGCTGATAATGTAGTCAGCATATATTCCTTAAGGACCAATTCGTGGAAAAAAATTGAGAGCTTTCCTTGTCACCGTTCCGGTTATGGATATAAATCAGGGGTTTTTGTTAGTGGGGCACTCCACTGGGTAGCTAGTACCAGTGCAAGTGATTTTATTGTTGCACTTGATTTAGCAGATGAAAAATTCCGTATCGTGCCATCTCCGAGTTTATTGGGTTACAACTTACTTACTGTTCTTGGAGGGTGCCTTTGTGTGTCTGTTAAGCAGCATGATGATTCTCATGCAGATATTTGGGTACTGAAAGAGTATGGCGTCAGTGATTCTTGGACCAAATTTAGAGTCAGCTATGACAATTGTCATGGTTGTTGGAAACCCTTGTGTTCATCAAGGATTGACCGAGTTTTGTTCAATGTAATAGCACATGACAAGTTAGTTCTCTTTGATTGGTGGGAGGAAAAATCCAAGGAGCTAGTGTTTCATGGCCATCCAACTGATTTTGTTGCAGAAACTTATGTGGAGAGCCTAGTTTCACCCTATAGGCCATATAAGAATCATACAAACGAGTGAACGACGTCTAGATATCTAGGACAGGTAATATGCATGAACTTAAGCTCTATATTTTGCTTTTGTATGTGTCTCTGTTGATGTTGTGATCTCTTCTTCCTTTCTGATACATAAAAATGATGCCAATGCAATTTGTCTTGTTTTGTGTATCTGTTTATGCATCTTGCTTATTGCTGCTGATCTCGTGGTGTGTTGGATCCATTTGTTAGCCCTTGATTCAATATAACTATATAAGAGTAGGTATGGCTTAAATCCATTTTTGGGGGGCTGGGTTTAACCCTTTGGGGCCTATAAATAGGTGCTTTGGGGATAGGACTCTTTATAATCTTGAGATCCCTTGCTGCCAAGGTATCTTCATTTACAATTTACAAGTAATGGAGGGCGGAAGTGGCCTAGGGAGAGGAACAAGGTGACATCAGAAATCAGTCACCATTGGCCATACCCTTGCACATGATACCTCAAAGGAGAACAGAGTGGTTTGGTTATTTGCCAAGAATGGTGGCTGCACAATCAAGAGAGCTCGAGATGCTATTAGAAATCAAGACCCCATGATATCAAATAAATGGCACTCAGTCGTTTGGTTCAGCAGACAGGTCCAAAGACGGGCCTTCATTCATTGGATTACAGTCTACCATGGACTAAATAGTAATGATAGACTTGCTAGATCTCGAATTTCTTGTGACTCAAGTTGGTCCTGTGTGACGGAGGAACAATGGAGTCTCATCAGCACTTGTTTTTTGACTGACAATTCTCAGGTGCTGTGTGGAAACTAGAAAGTTATTCCGGTAAAAACTCAGATTACTAGAGACCCCCGTAAGCTTAAATGATGAAATAGATAGTTTGCTCGAATGTAAAGGGAAAAGGTTTCAGGAAAAGTGCGATAAAAGTTTTTATTGTTGTTGTGATCTATTGTCGCAGAGGAAATTAGAGGATCTTTCGGCTTAAATCCTTGGATATTTTTTAGATAACTCTATACTGTTTTCTTGTTGAGTTCTATTAGAGACACCATTGGTGCATGACTGTGAAGTTTAGCACAGGCAACAGGCCGCTCTGCCAAAGCTGCCTTAGTTTGTTTGGTATATTCCATCTGTGGTGTATACCTTATGTGTGCGCGTTTTTTGGTAGAGTTTTCTTTGGTTTCTTATGCAGTTGCAGCTTTCACTTCATTGATGAATGTCTTTTCTCCTTCCTTTATACTTCTAGTTCATATTTCCAATGAGACCATAGGGCTTCATCCGACTAAGCTAGCTTGGTAAGCGTTTGTGCACCTCAGCTGAGACATTGGAAAAGCTCATTTTGTGTTATGTTTCGTGACTGAAAGTTCTGTTTCTCACTTTCATGACAGGTTAAATGACAATATCATGGAAGTTTGCAAATTAACCTTTAAACCTGGTGGCCTTTTGTTTCGACTTGTGATGAAACTGAACCTTTCCTGTTTCCCGTTAGAGCCTTTTGTCTGGACATTTGGGGGAGTTTCAAAGACATTGTTAATTGAATTGTCAGCTGACTTAGCTTTAATATTTGTGGTATCTTTCCCGTGTTTGGTCCAATGGTAATGCTGAGAGCTTATCGCTTTGCTCTTTCTATGTAGACCAATGAATAAAGTATTACATAGAAAGAGCAAAGCGATAAGCTCTCAGCATTACCATTGGACCAAACACGGGAAAGATAGAAAGAGCAACAGAAAGAGCAAAGCGATATTTAGAAAGAGCAAAGCAACAAGCTAGCTCTCAGCATTACCTCCGATCCTCCTATCTTTATTCATTGGTCTACATAGAAAGAGCAAAGCGATAAGCTCTCAGCATTACCATTGGACCAAACACGGGAAAGATACCACAAATATTAAAGCTAAGTCAGCTGACATCAGTTTTCTTTCCCGTCGGGCACTAAATATCGCTTTGCTCTTTCTATCTGTTGCTCAGTTGTTCATTATATCAATTGTTTTTAGGCTGCATTGTCATCTGCTATGTAGGTCTTTGATAACATTCTGTCATTCTCTGAAGTTAATTATAAGATGTACGAAAGAATATGTTCATGTTCAATTATTTGACCGTTCTACCAAAGCTGATTGCTCGCGGAGAGAGTGCTTTAAGGGTTGCAGCTGAATAGAAACCAAATAGGGCGAGTAGTGCAAATGTTAGTTTGAATTTACTTTGTATAAGTATTCGTTTCAAGTTAGTATCTCATGGCTTTTTCTTCGTCATTGTATTTTGCTACTCTTGATGGGATTTCGTGATGTCACTTCAATTACTCTGATTTGAATCTAGGTCACACAAATAGACTTTTAGTCTTCATTTGATCGGTATTTAGTGCCCGACGGGAAACCAAGATAGGAGGATCGGAGGCTGCCCACCTACCGTTAGTTGGTGGGAATAAGGAGTAAGGACTGAACCCTCCTTCCTTAGCTCTGCAAGGCTCTGGACAGGGGTTAGCTCTGTAACTGTATAGAGCAATCTAATTCAGTCATAGATTGACTTTCACCGTTAGCACCTTTTGTGCTTGCTTTGGCAGAAGTATTATTTGTTCTTGTCTTTGTATTTTCTGTTGGAATTCGTAAGTGTATCCGAACTTTTATGAAAAAAAATTCTCCGTAGTTCCTTTGAATTCAAAAAAGTTTGCTGGAAAGCGAAAAACTCGTTCTGTCAAAATGTGTTATGATCACCCACATGTTATTGCTCTGTAACTGTATAGAGCAATCTAAATTGATTGGCGTTACACATTTATTTGGTTTCCAATAGGCAATAGGCTTTTTCGAAACATCACCTCTCGGTTGGTAATTGGTTTCTACTTTGTACTTTGGTCATTTATAATTGGTGTGAGGATCACCCACATGTGAGTGAGGGTGTGGTAGAGTGTGGCTGAAAGGGTATGTCTGTATCATTATTCGGTTGGTTTAGAATACATGTAGAAATTTTAGTTTAGCCCTTTCCTGAATGCCCATGCCGAAACAGTTGAACACCCGGCCCAAAAATAAATGAACACGAAGCCCAAAAATCACACAATTCAATCCAAAGGAATAAACCAATTACAGCCCATATAAAACCCAAAAGGAAAAGAGATGAAGAAAACAAATTTGGGTGTCCATTTAGAGAACCTCTCTGCAACAAAGGAAGAACAAAACTACATGTCACATTGTCCATCGTCGATGGTCTAAATGTGTCAATTTTGAATTGATGGCCTTAACTAAAGTAATTGATGTTGTTTGGTTAGTTTATAGAATTACGGACAAACTTAAAATATGAAAAATTGTTTAGGACATCTGTAAAATTCCAAAAGATAGTCCACAACGAAGGAAACAATTTCAATTTTTGTTGAAAAATATATGTGAAAATAAATATAAGTTTTCTTTGTGCGTGTGAACAAAAATTTTCTGAATGGTGGTCTTGTTTCTTGAATAGCACTATTTATTCTACTATACGCATTGTGTACATAAAGGGTTGATTAATTGAACTAGTAGAACTAAGGTAATTTTTGAACACCTTGTTTCAAATTCCTGGAGCCGCCACTGGCTCCTCCCCATTTTCTTCTCTTATCCTCCTATTGTACCTCCATGGTTGTGAGATGGTTGAAGACTTTTCCTTGGGAAGAAAGATCTCCCACTCCCCCATCATTTTTGGACGACGGAGACCCAAATCTGAGGTTCTAGATCTGGGTTCTGGCTCTTGAATCTAGTTGGTTAGAGTGACACTTTTTTTAGCTCTCCAACGGCGACGGTGAAGGTGTCAAGATGCAGATTCATTGGTGATATTGCAGCGGGACTAGATCCAGTAGCGATCCTCCACCCACCTCCACAAGCAAGAGTGATGAGCTCCACATCAAAGCTGAGCGGCTTTTTTGTTTTGTTTTTGTTAGTTTTTTTTCTTTTTGTAATTCGGATCAGGAGTATCCGCTTAATGCGCGCACGTACTTGACTTTTTATTTGTATAAATGAGATGTTTTTACTGTCTAAAAATAAATTGTTCTTGTGCAAATTAGGAATTTCATATAGACCAAATGGAATACTATGATAACCCGATTTTTTTTCGAAAAATAAATTCGTGTTTCAGTATTTAATTTCTTTATAAGAATTCCGTCGCCCAGTCCTTTTAAAATAATTTTTCTACTCAAAGGTGAAATTTCCGAAAACGAAGCTCAGACACTGCAGCTCACCCCTCTTCTTTCAATTGTGTTGGTGGAGGTATAGGAATCAGAAGTTAGTTAAGGACATGGATTATTTATTAGGAAGACAAAATTGGTCGTGAAGTTGGGAATACGGTGAACGAGGAGTCGACTATAATTCTTGAGTCAATTGTAAGGATTCTCAATTGTTTAGTGAGTTCGATTGTAACCGTACAATGATTTTTTTGTAATGTTTGATTTATTTCCGTGGTTGTTTACCCATTTAGAGTTTTCCACGTATATCTGGTTGTTTTTTTACCCATCTAGAGTTTTGCACGTATATCTGGTGTTTATCGTATTTTGGCTATTTCCTACCTATTGGTTGGTTATTAGTTAAGTAGGAACTTGGTTTTTTTTAGTTTCCAAACGAACCTTGAAGAACGAAAGGATTCCATTCTGGTTTGGAAAACAATTAGTATTGTCTAACTCCAATCCACAGTAATAATGTGTTAGAGCAAGAGCAACAGACTGGGTAAAACATTTGCCAAAAAACCTGATGCACAGTGCATATAGCTAGCCTGTCACTTTCAACACTCTAACAATACTACCAATTTTACCTTATCTCTTATTAAAATATTAGTATTTATTAAAAAAAATTTATCACGCCGCACTCAAACCCACCATGGAGCTCGGTGTGGGTAGACTAACTGACCACACCGCCGATCATGGCCCATCGATCCTCACTACGTCGCCGATCACTGTAAAGTCCCGTCGTTCGTCGACCGTTCATCGTTGTGTTCGATCGTCGCCATCGTTCGTCCCATACCATTGTTGCCGTCGTTCTGGTTTGCAGGGGGGGAGAGAGAGAGAGAGAGAGAGAAAAAACAATTGATGCCAGGTGAACAGTACTTGGGCATTTTTGGCTAAGTACTATACCAAAATTAGGAAAAAAGTAAAATAGCCAAGCATTTGGCTAAACTGTTGGAGGCCTAATGTAGACTTTTGGTTAGCCAAAATGGCATTTGAGCCATTTTACCCAAGCTGTTGGGGATGCTCTTAGAGCATCTTTACTCTTCACCCAAATTTTTACTTAAATTTGAGTAAAACCATGATTTGATATGACTCTTTCCAACCCTTACTCAAATTGTACGATGGAGATTTAATTCACACATTGAATGGCAAAATGGTAAATAAAAGTGCAAAAAAAGAGCCTTGAAAATTTGGTTCTAGATTTGATGATGAGCAAATTTGGTGAAACATTTGAGTAAGATCAAATGTGGTGAAGGATTTGGTAAATGAGTGGAGTGTGGTTTTTGGTGTTTTTTTACTCAAATTTGATTTTGGTGAAAGATTTGATGAAGGGGTAGAGATGCTCTTAGTCACTATTGTTATTGTTAATTCGTCCTTAGGTTGGGTTTTCTGTTTGATTTTAGCAAGCACGCTAAACTCATGGTTGATTTTAGCAAATGAGTTCAGCAGGTGCTAAAATCATGGTTGTGAACTCATTTGCTAAAATCAAAATCAAACGGAAAACTCAGCCTTAATCACTTTAGTTTGATTTTGGATTTCCAGTCAATTTACTAAATGTAACCACCGTTCTTTTTTAAAATAACATAGAAATTAGGGTGCTGATTTTGAGGCTCTCTTTTTTAATGCAGGCACTCCAAAATTTAATGAAGTTACAAAACTACCATTTTTCAAGATATAAAAATTAATGGAGGCACTCCACTCCCAAATTATCTCCTCATTTGCTGAGACACTCCAAATGGAAAAATGAACCAAAACCAAACCTAAACATTAGGTTCTAAACATAAACATTAACTTGATTTTTGAAGGTCGATAACATTAGTTTCACCCTCGATTTTTGAGTTTCATTTGTTTAATCCATGAAAGAAGTTACAGGTTATAGTTGTTTAATACATTGTTATATCCAAAATCTCCAATCTAATAGTAATTTGAAAACTATTTAAAGAATTGGAATTCCATTCATTTTAATACTCTTTCAAGATACATGCAAAAGGAATCCATAGATAAGGAAAACAAGAAACAAAATTTTCATGTGTTGCGAACAGTCATGACAACATAGAGGAAATGAAAATTCAATCAGTACCCATTTGAGGGTAACATGTGTTCTACAAAACCCAGAATGACATGAAATTATCGGCTTAAAATGATTCAACATTCAAAGCCGTAGGGGAAACCGATCGAAAAGCTGTGACGAGAAGGTAAAAAGTCTTGTTTGGCATACAATTTTGTTGAGTGGCGACAAGGAAGGCCCCCCACAAGTTTGGAAATTTGGGACCCAATAGAGAATAGCCGCAGTTTCTTCTTCTTTTTCGTCTTCCTCATTTTTTTCTTCTTCTGTTAATCTAATCACTTGGGAGCGCGAAAAAGTAAAGGTTTGGAGCGCCTGAAGTAAAGGAGAAGAGTAAAAGGTTTTTGGAGTGCCCGAAGTAAATCATGGAACTTGCAAAATGATAGATTTAGAACACCACTGTAACTTGGAGTGCCGCATCAAAATTGGAAGTGCGAATATAAATTTCCAGAAATTATTGTTCGCAACCATAGCCATTTATTTAAAATAACTCAATATTTTTCTTGGACAATGTTTTTATGACAGTGTTTTCTCTAATAAAGGAACTATATAATCATCTGTACTCTAAAAAATAATAATAATAACTAACTTACGTCTGAAATCGTGTCTAATACACACAGTATAAAAAAAAACTCATTGCCGTTTGACAAATACAAAACTGCGAATCCAAAATCAGACTGAAAGAATATCAATTTTGAAAGTTTAAGGACCCAACATGTTTAATTGATAAGTTAAAGTAAAATTAAAAAAAATAATATTCACAAGCGAGGGAATAGAATTACCATGGGTTTTGTTAAAATGTGCCCCGAAGCATAAGATAAGATTAATTCATTAAATGAATCTAATTAAACTCTTTTTGCATGGGAAATCTAAGTTATAAATAAGAAGCACAAACTATTTTTTTACTACTTTTTGCACGAGAAATCTGAATATATCAATTACTTTTACTACTTCTTTATACAAGTGAATTTAATTAGACCCATTTAATAAATCTTATCATGTGTCTGAGACACATTTTAACAAAATCCAAAATTAACATTTAGCCCTTTAGTTTAGTGACTCCCTTCTGTGACGCTAAGAGAGGCATATATTTTAATATTTTTTAGATTTCTCTTATCGAAATGAGCTATTAATTCGGATCTGGGGGGCTTGTTCCGTTGGCCTTCAAGGGACAACAAGCTGTTGTTTCCGTCGAAACAATACGCTGTCCTGAGCCCAAAAACTTGATCTGAAACATTCACTTGAAATTTCTCATCGCGTACTATGACCTCAACAAAATCAACTCAATCGCACTTCGTTAACCTAGAACTCTTTACACTTCTGTAATAGAACGTCCAAAATATTAAGCCAAAATTTAAGTCAAAATAATGTCAAAAAGAGTTATTTGTTCATTCGGTAATCAATGTTCGATCGACTTGATTTTTACGAAGATCGTACCACACAATGAGATCTTTCAAGTGAATGTTTCAGATCAAGTTTTTAGGCTATGGACGATGCTGTTTCGGCCCAGGACAGCAACTGTTGGCCTTCAAGGCCCCCAAATCTGATTAATCCAAACAAAAAAAATTGGTCAAAAAAAAAAAAAAAATATCCATGGTCAGGATGACACAAAAATTTAGGCCGAATTGTTTTTTGTACTGAGAAAATTTTGGGTTCAAGTCAGAAGTGTTTTGGACGGATTAGATTTCTCCCTCCGTCTCTCCTCTTTCTCTCTCTAAAATTCGGACCGTCCAAAACACTTTCTGACAACCAAGAATTGTGCTGGGTACCCTTACGTGATACTAAACCGGCACCCAAAATTTTCCCCTTTGTACTAGTAGATTGTTTTTAGAAAATCCTTTGAGAAAAAGGGAAAATCTTTTTATAAAATAGGCCCACAGTGACTTGCCCCACCCCACCAAATCCCCTATTTTATTGACTTCCTTCCAGAATATTCCCAAACCTATAAAATTGGCTCTCACTTTTTTTTTTTTATTCAACCTTCATCGTCATATCATATCTCGCTCTCTCTCTCTCTTAGGGTTAGGGTTTTTCAATTCCGATTTCCGAAACCAGAAACTCCAAAACCATGTCGACATCAAAGAAAATCGTCCTGAAATCCTCCGACGGCGAGACCTTCGAGGTCGAAGAAGCCGTGGCGCTGGAATCCCAAACGATCAAGCACATGATCGAAGACGACTGCGCCGACAACACCATCCCTCTCCCCAACGTCACCAGCAGCATCCTGGCCAAGGTCATCGAGTACTGCAAGAAACACGTCGAGGTCGCCAACAAGCCTGATGACCTCGATAAGGTCGCCGCTGATGACGAGGCTATCAAGAAGTGGGACGAAGGCTTCGTCAACGTCGATCAGGGCGTGTTGTTTGATCTCATACTGGTTCGGTCTTCGTCCCTCTTTCACCGATCGATTTTGTTTTTGCTGTTTTGATCTTTTCGTATTGTGTTTCGTTTTGATTTTTGGTGTATTCCTCCGTTTTGATGCTTGGAATGTGTTTGGCATCTTGACGCTTGTGTAGTTTCTGTAGTTCCTGTACCTATACCCTGAATGTACTGATGAGGACGAGTAACAATACATAGAGGAAAATAAATAAAGGAAAATGAAACCCTAGTTATCCCTATGCCCTGGTTCTACATAAATCGGAGTATATCTCAAATAAGAATAGCTCGTTGGGCCCATGGGGTACTTCTGCCCATTCCCTATTATAGATTATCAAAACCATCTAATGTTATTTAGAAGTCTTGGGGTATTAAAATTCCGCTGTGGTAGGTTTTGTTGTAGATTTGTGTAGAGAAACAATTATAATTCGTTATGTCCAGCTTATCAAAACCCGATATGGCTTTGTACAAGCACAACTTATGCAGATGGTGATAAAAAAAAAAGGAATACAAAGACTTAAGAAGTTTCTTTTGGTTTTTTATTGCAATAACATCGGGAGGACTAGGGTTTGTTGGAATTTGGGTATGAAGCAAGTGTGTGTTTGGATCTACTAGTGTCAACAACAATGGGTTGAAATTGAGAGAGGGAGTACGAGTGGTACCCAGTGTTCTAAAAGGAGGCCAAGGCAGCCGATTAATTGGCGCCTAGGTACTAGGCGGTTTTAATGGTATCAAGTATTTGTTTACGATGTTCGGAAGTAATGTTCAGTTGAAAGAAGAACAATGCATTGTGATGGATTATAATGTTCTGTTTTGGAAAGATAACGAGAAATAGTTGAGGATGTTTGCATGTTTGATTTGTTACATCCTTGTGCACATTCTTATTATTCTTAGGTTTTTTTTTTCCCAATTCTCGTTTGTGGATATGAGGCATGGGGTGATACGGCATATAGATGCAACTTGGACTTCTTCAGGAACTATAATGCTGTATAGCTGTTCTGTATATTGCCTGAAAGCGGTTCTAGAAAGATTTAATAAATGGTTTTTGGTCCTATTTAAAAACTTGATGTGGTATGTTGATGCAGAGCATTTGCACATTACTTTTCTGGAGCATGTGTTGCTGGGGGCAGTACTCGTTTGTTTTTCTAGGCATCCTGAAATTGGCAGCAAGTGATTGAATTCTTTAGTTCCTCGTACGAACTGATTATTAATTAATCTGTTTCTCGTTTGGTTGGTTAAGAGTACACAGATTGAAATGATGCTCCTATTTTATTTACTAACTCAAGAATGCCCTGATGAAATTTGTGCTAACTATTGATAGCTTTGGAGATTAGCTTATTAATTGGAACAAAACATTGTCTTACGAAACAGGATAGGGAGCAATGACAGCGAGCCTGAATTGGACAGCTAGTGATTGAGTTCTTTAGTTCCTCATATTAAAGTTCTCCTCAATGGAAGACAAATCCCCCTGCATACATTCTTAACCATGCATAACTTGCCATCAGGAAATCTTCACTTAGTTCTTTATGCTAGGTCAATTATATTAGAGTTTGAAGTTATGTAGCCTTTTGTGATAATTGGCCAATGGCCGTGGTGCTGATGCTATGTATCCTGTGCAATGTTGTACCAGTTTCTTCCTGAGCGGAACTGTGAATGTTTACGAGCCCCATGACTCCCATCTCCCATCTAGCTGCAGGAATGGGCTTTATTTGACATTTTCCTGTAGATAAGAATTCAGCCTTATAATGTTAAGCCGCACCTTATGTCTGTCGGTCTGTAAGACTACTTATTTTCTCATACCCTTTAGTTTATCTTTCTTCACAGGCAGCAAATTATCTGAACATCAAGAGCCTGCTAGATTTGACATGTCAGACGGTGGCGGACATGATCAAGGGAAAGACTCCAGAGGAAATCCGCAAGACGTTCAACATCAAGAACGATTTCACTCCTGAGGAAGAAGAGGAGGTTCGCAGGGAAAATGCTTGGGCATTTGAGTGAAACACCGAAAGGGATGGCAATATGTTACTAGTATCAGACGATTCCCATATTTTGAAAGCTGCTTTGCAAATTTCATTTATGTTAGTAGTAAATAGCTGGTGTCTTGTTGCTCTGAAATCGTTTAGCACTTTGTTATGGGTTACAACAATTCTGAACCCTCTGTTCTCTTATGAAGTTGAACCGCGTGTTATCGGTATGGAGTTGGCGGTGTAGTTCAGATTCTAAAATTGTTTAGTTTTTTGCAGTTTTCTTGTGAGTACTGTTAATGTCTCTCTCTCTCTCTCTCTCTCTCTCTCTCTCTCTCTCTCTCTCTCTCTCTCTCTCTCGTTTAGCTTCCAATGTCGTGAATTTTCCCCTCCTTTCATCTACTGTTTTACCAGATTCCTGCAACTTCCTATGGAGTATCAATTTATAACTTGGTATAATATGATAACCTTATTTGTGCCTCGTGAGTTATACTTTTATCTACCTATAGTTTCCATTGCAGTTTGCCAGGGTTCGAACATCTTCACTCTCTTCTTTTTCACAGCTACTCTACACCCATAATCTCTCATGACGTTCGAGGTCGGTTTGACTCTGGGCTCGTTCAAACTCGTTCACAAAAAATACAAGCCAATGTCAATTACTTTTGATTGTTGGGTTAGATATTCGAGGCATGCTTGAGCATAGGGGTGGTCAACTTGACATGCTCGTGAATAGGAGAACTTTGTTCAAGTGTAACAGTGTACAGTTTTCTTTTTCTGCTTTCATCATTTGAAACTACTATGAGAATAACTCAGGATTGAAAGCTCAAGATCAACTTGCAAATTTTATGAGCCAAGCCAATCTTATCAAGATCGAAAGTCTGCATGTGAGCTGAGCTTGAACAATCAGTCCCAAAATATTTTAAAGCTCGAGCTGAGCTTGGCCATGTTTAAAAGGAGTTCGAGCCAAGTCTGAGCAATCATGAGTTCGGCTTGTTTGGCTCATCAGCACCCCTAATTATTTATGCATTCAATTTATTGCTAGAGATATAGTGGTGGAGTTGCTCAAGCCTGCAACTTTGGTAGGTGCATTGCGCAATTGGCTGTTTTTATTGATGCCTGGGCTCTTCGAATTGCTTGTAGTATGGCTGTTGATATGGGTACTCCTCGAATTGTCATACGCTTCTTCGCAGCCTGAATCATGGAGATTCCCAATGGCCATGGGACATTGATGCTCTGGTTGAGGATATAAAAGCTTTGGGCCTCTTGGTTTTTCTTATGGTGGTGCCGGGAGAAGAACAGAGTAGCTCACTGGTTGGCTACTTGGTTTTTGAATAGGAAAATTTTGTTCTCACCAGGTAGTATTTCGCAAGTATTAGAAGTTTTCATTTCTCGGGATGGGCCTTATTAGAGCATCTCCAACTGATTTTCAAAACTCCAAAATAGAGAGTGGAATGCGACTTTGAGGGGAGATTTTGTAATTTATTCCATCTTTTCATCAACTCTCTGTACTTTTTGGAGGGACTCATCTTCTTTTTTATACTAGGTTTGGTCTCCAAAATGGTGTGGTCTCCATACCTCTAAAAAAGATGATGACAAAAAGAGAGTAAAATACGAAATCTCCTCTCAATATATCACATCCATTCTCCATTTTGAAGATGGGTTGGAGATACTCTTATTTTTCTGGTCGTTTTCTTAAAAATAAAAATAAATAAAAAATCCATCTAGAACACAATTCAGGAAAAAATATTCAATACTCCTTGACATAGTTTTAAATAATGGTATCGGTGTATCGGGAACCGGTGCATCGAATGATACGTCGCGGGAATCCGTTGTAGTTGTCGTGAGTTTTTTAACTTGTTGGGCGTATCGGCCAATACTGTATGGTTCGTATCCGTATCGAAGCCTCCAAATCCCGAGACGAACGTATTGGCCGATATTGAAAACTGCTTCTCGAGCACCGTCATGTGATACTCTGACACTTTTCAAATACATATTTTGTGTGGGTCTCAAGACAAGTGTGTATGTCTCAACCGAATGTGAGGTGGAAAATGTGCCCGGGGCACCTCGTGCCCTAATCAATCTCTAAAATTCCAAATTCTTACTGTCAAGAGTCAAGAAAGACCACAAGTAGCTGACAGAAAATTCCATTAAAAAACTTAACTAGTACTACTACCAGTTACCATCCTAAATAAAAAACTGTGTCCTGTGATTAAATTCAAATGAACAAGAAAGATGCAAAAAAGTGGTAGTAAGCAACTAAGCAAGCAAATTAATTACTAAGGCTGATGATATTGCAAATCATGGAGAAGTGCTCTGTAGATTTCCAATGATGCCCTTGCTGCACCAAGCTCATATATCAGATGGCTTCTCTCTTCCTCCCAATTACCATGGCACTTGTCCAAGTATTTTTCAAGTAGGTTTTCATACTTGGCAAGGTATTTAGCTTCCAAGCTCTGAAACCCTTCGCCAACGCTACTGTTACTCCTTACTTCTTCCTTTAACTCCTTCAAACTAACTTCGAGTTTACCTGTCTGTTCTCCTCCAGTAGTTTCCTCGTCGGTATTATTACTTTGGTTTTTCGTTTCTTCTTCTTCTTTCTTTGATTCCTTCAAACTGAAATCAAGTTTAGCTCTCTCTTGTTCGGTGTTTTCCTCGTCTATTTTGTTGATCCTTTCATCTTTTGCTTTCCCTTCTTCCTTCGATTCTGTCACCCTAGTATCGACTTTAGCTTTTTGTTGTCCGGCATTTTCCTCGTGTATTTTGTTGATCCTTTCATCTTTTGCTTTCCCTTCTTCCTTTGATTCCTTTGGGCTAGTATCATCGAGTTTAGCTTTCTGTTGTCCGACATTTTCTTCGTCTGTTATTTTGTTCATCTTGTCTTTTGTTTTCACTTCTTCCTTTGCTTCCTTCAAGCTAAAATCAAGTTTAGCTTCCTCTTGTTCAGTTTTTTGCTCATCCATTCCGCTTTTATCCTTGCCAGATTCCTGCAATGATAACCATGATCAATTTTTAATAATAACTATGTTAAACAACTTCTCGGCTTGCAAGTGGAGTAGATTAGGATTAACGAATGACAAAAAAAAAACCTTCTCGGCTTTGAAAATAGTATATTACAAAAATGGAAGAAGGGATGTGTAGTGCCCCATCAGACCGTCCAAATGCTCCTTGATTTTTTACAAACTTCAAACTCTCAAGATTTGAAACATGAGACTAACAATTGTCCTATAACCGTTTCCCCGACCGCATACTACTTTGTTTTAGACCAATTGTCCTATCACCGTTTGTGTTGAGTCATATTTGTATTCCGTGTCCATAGCTGTGTTTCATATATAGCTTGACCTGTATAAGACTCCCTCCGTCCTCATTTGTTGATCCCTTTTTAATTTCGTGTCATTTTTTATTGCTTATATCTCTCAATTTATAATAGTTTTCATGATTTTGCAAACTTTGTATTATAGAACTAATTGAGATCTATCAAAGAAGATCCATATTGCATATTTTTTGAAATCTATATAAAAATATATAAGCAATAAAAAATAGCACGAATTTTAAAAATAGACAAAAAAAAAAAATGCGGAGGGAGTACCACACACTAGCATGCAAATTAAACATATATAGGGTTTCGATGAATGTACCTGCGGAAGTGAGGAGGAGAATGAGATCAGATAGATAAAGTTGGAGAAAATAAAAAGGAAAATCGCTGTATGCAAGAAGTCCCAAACTTTAGGTGGAAGCCAACAGAAGAGCACAAGAAACACTGCAAATCGTTCGATCCAGAACGCTATGGAATCAAACAAAGCCTTAAAGTCGTCAGTACTAGTATCGACCATTGCGACTCGTTCGACCCAGAACGCTATGGAATCCTTAAGGTCTTCAGTACTAGTATCGACAATTCCTCGAGATTTGCTACTATCCTTCACTACAGAAGGAGGAGGCGGCGCTGCTCTACTTAACTGCTCGCTCGCCATTGATGCAGACCCAAATCAAATTATGAGAAGAAGAAGAAGAAGAAGAAGAAGAAGAAGAAGAAGAAGAAGAAGAAGAAGAAGAAGAAGAAGAAGAAGAAGAAGAAGAAGAAGAAGATTTGTGTCTAAAACCTAAAACCATAGGCTATTACCAAAACAGCACTCTCCCTCTATTTTCTTGGTTGCTGTGGCTGCATAACACACAGAGAGGAGATTTTATGGACATGCTTTGGATTTAATTTCAGTTACTAGTAGGGAAGCCGTTACAGGCAATATAGTAGGATTCCTTTTAAGAGTTTAGACCCACAAAAATTAGAGTATTAATGCTAGGAATAAACCTTAAAAACACAATTCAGGGACAAATTATTCAATTCTCATGGGGAACAGATTCCAGGACAATTTTTCGCAACACAATTGGTGTAGGGCCGAAGACAAGTGTGTAGGTCTCACTCCATTGTGGAGAAAAATGGGTCTGGGGCAGTTTTAAATAGCGGTATCGGGAACCGGGGTATCAAATGATAAGTTGCGGGAATTGGCCGGGTGTAGCGGTCGTGAATTTTTTTACCTTTTGGGGCGTATATATCGGCCGATATGGTACGGTATGCATCTGTATCGGAGCTCCAAATCCCAAGACAATACTCTAACCGATATTCAAAACAGCACTGAATAACCTCTTTTAAGTCCAAATTCAAAAAGTATGAACTGTCAAGAAGAGCCACAAGTAACGAAAGAAAACTCAAATAAAGACACTTAACTAGTACTACGAGCATCCTAAATTGAAAACCGTCTTGTAATTAAATTGACCAGAACAAGAATTTGCAAAAAAGTGGTACTCATCAACCTTGCAAGCAAATGATTCAAGGCTGATGATAGTGTAAATCATGAAGAAGCTCTCTGTAGATTCCCACTGATGCCCTTGCCGCGCCGAGCTCATACATCAATTGGCTTCTCTCTTCCTCCCATTCATGGAATTTGTCGAAGCTTTTTTGAAGTTTGTCAACTCTTTTTTTGATCTTGGCGAGGTACTTACCTTCCACACTCTGAAATTCTTTACCAAAACTCCTCACTTCTTCCTTCAATTCCTTCAAACTAACTTCGAGTCTAGCTTTATGTTGTCCGGTCGTTTCCTTGCCTGTGTTCATGCTTTCATCTTTTGCTTCTTCTTCCTTTGATTCCTTCAAACCAAAATCCAGTTTACCTTTCTCTTGTTCAGTATTTTCCTCGTCTTCATTGATCCTTTCAAATTTTGCTTTCACTTCTTCCTTCGTTTCCTTTGCAATATCGTCGAGTTTAGCTTTCTGCTTGTCGGCATTTTCCTCATCTATTCCGCTGATCCTTCCGTCTTTTGCTTTCACTTCTTCCTTCACTTCCTTCGCGCTATCATCAAGTTTAGCTTTCTGCTTTTCGACATTTTAACAACAAAACATTACAACATAGAACCCATGACCCAAAGAGCAGTTTCGAGCTGCCCATGAGTGAACTTCACTACAGGGTGTAATGAGATCTCAGCTGTCCATTCTTGTTTTGGACGGTCCGGAATTTAAATAAACTATTCTTGCAAATAAATAAACTATTCGCGCAAATAGATTAGTGAAAATCCGGACAGTCCAAAACACTTTAACCGGCCAAGATTCACTTACTACACCCTGTGAGACACTCACTACAAGGCTCCCGGTTCACCAAAACATGCATTCCCCAAATTGCATTTAATGAATACCCAACCAATTTCCTTTCTTTTTTTCTCTCCTTCCTTTGATTCGTTTAAGCTAAAATCAATTTTAGCTTCAAATTGTCTTATATTTCCCTTGCCTATATATTCTGTTTCTAGGTTTGTTGAATCTCTGCAACGACGACGACACTACAAACAAATAATTTTCTCTCCATTTGTCTGAGAGATAAAGTTAGGGGTACTCAGCGGTGGAAATAGTTGAGGACTACTTTGGGCACAAAACCCCATTAGTTTTTTTTTTTGTTGGCATTTGTAAGAAAAATACCTATGTGGTGGCGTGATACCTACAAAGGAGAAGTTGAGAGAAAATAAACTAAGATGATTTGGACATATCAATCGTAGACCTATAAATATAAGAGTTATATAGGATAGTTTTGAATAGTAATGACAATATAAACATAATTCACCTAGATGAGACTAAGACAGTCTGGGCAATAAACAATATCGTGGGTGTTGACTATTTGGGCGACGATGAGGAAGTTCGAAGCCAAATTATGATAATGGAAGCCTAGAATGATGAGAGGGCAAATTTTCAGACTACTCAGCATAATGTTTGATTCTTTTGTTTTTTTGGCTTTAATGTTTGGTGTTTGCTTTTGTGGGTGAGTTAGGGCTTCATTAGCATCCTACCAATTTTGGGTGTTTTTTTTTTTCTTTTTTCCTTTTTGGGTCCTAACGGGAATGATCTTCAGAGTGAGAGGTTGCCTTGTTGGTTAACTCTTGCTCGGAAGATGGCAAAATTGCTGATTGGGATACAAGTTGAGTTTTGGAAGTTGATACAGTGGTTCCTCATTCAGCTATGGACGTAGTGGAGTTGGATAAAGGTTTTTCGAATCTTTCAGAAGTGGGTTTTTAAATGAAAAAGAAGCAGAAATGGTTGATCCCGTTGATGGTGTCCAGTTAATGGTGAACCTCATTCCAACTGATGGGAAAGGAAAATAAAAGTTGAATTTCGATTGAACCAGGAAGAAGCAAACTTGTGTTGTTTTTAGATCGGCAGTTGCTGCAGCTGCATTATCATTTGAAAGCATTTACAACAGGAACAAGATTTACCTAAATGGGGCTAAAGTGGTTTGGACTATTAATAATATCATGGGTGTTGATTATATGGGAGATGAGGAAGAAGTCTTAAGCCAAATTGTACTAATGGAAGCCGAAGATGATGAAAGAGCTAATATTCAGGCTCCCCGGCATGACGATTGGATATTGATCCTTTATTGTTTTTTCTTTGGGCTTTTGTATCTTTGTGGTTGATGTAAGTGGGTGGGTTTTTTCTCTAGGGTGGATGGGTGTTTTTTTTCGGTCTTAATTAGTTGGCTTCTTGCCATCCTCGAGTTGTTATTTTTTCCTTTTGGTTCCTAGAGGCATGTGATTGTCGGGGTGAGAGGGTGTCTTTTGTGGGTTTGCTCTTGCTCCGTCTTGATGCCTTGTGCGTAAGATCCTTTTTATATTTGTAATTCGTTTCCAAAGATTAATAAAATTCTTTTTTGCTGTTCAATAAAAAAACAATAACTTGCAGAAAATTATTGAAATGGAGGAAAAGAAGATATTTTTGAAAGGGGGAGGGTGACATATTCTTTTTAAACAACAAAAGATTTTATTAATATTTGAAAACAAATTACAAAGATTAAAATGAACCTAAGCAAAAGGCATCACAACGGAGCAAGAGCAAATAAAAAAACCGGCCCCTCCGATAATCATTTGCCGACCAACAACCAATACTAGACTGACAAGATGCCAACCAAACCATCAAGATATCTCCCACCCCACCCAACCGAACCCCAAACACAACCCTAAAGCTTCCCTAAAAAGCAGCGGAATATAACATGCCAATCCGTGGAACAGAGGGCCACATGAATCCAAAAATACCAAAAGGTTTTAAATCTCGGTATTGGGATACGTAACGGTATCGGTGATACAGTCAAATATCGGCCGATATCGGCCTGTATCGGACCGTATATCGGTCAAATATCGGTATCGGTCCCTTGAAAAACCGATACGTATCAACGTATCGGCCGATATTTAAATCCTTCACCAACCCAATCACACGACCACTAGAGTTAAGTGTAGGTATACCTTTTCGTCCAAGAATGTGTAGAAAATGCTGGAGATACAAAAAAGGCAGGTTGCTAAATGCAAGACGACGTGCTGGCATTTGTAACTTCTAAGCCAACCGAAGCCCGCAAGGAAGGATGCGACTCGTTCGATCCAGAACGCAAAGCCTTGGCCTTTAATCAGTTCTCCTCCTCCTCCAGATTTATTATCAATATTAACTACAGACGGAGGAGTAGTCTTTGCTCGAATTACCTGCTTATCGGCCATTTTGTCGCAGCCAAATCAAATATGTGAGAGAGAGGAGGGAAAAAGAAGAAGAAGAAGAAGAAATATACGTTTTATATGGAGAAAAACGAAACTTTTTATCGAAGAAATATACGTTTTAAATGCATTCTTTTAACCTTGGGTTCCATCCATGTCCAAATTCAGGCCGAACCCCTTAAAAGTATGGTAGAGCTGTACGTCCATGTTTGTATCTGTGCTTCATAGCTTGACATGTTTATTACTCGTGTTATATTGGCGTGCAAAACAATAGAGCAGTTTGATGCAGTGGGCTCGCATACATCAAACATTTCTGAATACGGTTCTTTTAGAGTTGTGTTCTAAAATTATATTCCTTGTTTCCCATTTGATTTTATGGGAATCTCATAAAATCAAGTGGGAAAGACTATTCGTAAATGTATAATGGGTTTGGAGTAGGTGTACCTGTGGACTCATGTAGGTTTCAATGTAGAGATAATTGGAGACGACAAGAAGACATATGGACATGGCTGGAAAGAAGATGTGGTAAGTAATTGGAAACAAGCATAAGAACAAGAGAAAGGCAGCGACTCGTTCGATCCAGAACGCTATCCGCTTAAGTTCTTCATCACTGAATTCTTCTTGGCCAGATTTATTATCACTCTTTGCAGAAGTAGGAGGCAGCTCTGATCTAATTACTTGCTCCTCCGCCATTGATTCACACCCAAACCAAGTACCAGAGAGAGATAAAGAAGAAAGAAGATTTGAGTCCAAAACCCTAACCCTTGGCTACTGCTGGCCATGCTCGGCTCCCTCTCAATTTATATGGATTGTTGTGTACATGTGTTTGAGTTGGCTGGGAATCTGTTGTCGCGAAAATCATGTCCCAAGACGCTCAACTTCCTGTCCCGTCCATCCGAGCCGTCCGTCCGAGCAATCGACAACTCATATTTGCAAATGAACATGCATGGCTCAGATTTGTTTGGGGAGGGATGTAATCCGAGCCGTTGATTGCTCTCATGGATGACTCAGATGAACGGTACAGGGAATTGGGACATGGAGTTTGGGATAGCGGATCCGCCACCATTTGACTTGGAGAGAAGATATAATCCAAGGCAATCTTTATGGGCAATATATTCGGATATAGATATATATGCGTTGGGAGTAATCTCCTTGACTAGTAAGGAAACCTTTGCCGGCAGTTTATTGAGATTCCATATTGAATGGGTAAATTAAGGATAAGATTATCGTACCTGTAGTTGAGGATAAGGTTATCATTTATCAATTATGGTCTAGTCTAATTGGGTCCAATTTTGGTTGCAGATGCTGGGGGTTAAGTTGCTGGTGGAGTTTCCACTATGGTATCCTTTTTTACCTGGGGTACCAGTAATCGGCCCTTGGAGAGCGCTTCTGTGATTGCATCCGAGCCGTTGAATGGGTAAATTAAGGATAAGATTGTTTTTGATGACTCAGATTTTTTTTGTAGTATTTGACAGTATTGTTAGTATTCTCCTACAAGTTATTTGGACAAGGGGGTCCCTGATATGCACAAGGTGCATGGCACCGTTCCATGCACCCCATTAGCCTGTTTGTTGTGAAAATTCACGGCTCGGATCAAATCCAAGCAATGGCTCTGATACATGGAGTTGGATTAGATCCGAGTTGTGCATTTTCGCAACGGACGGCCGGATGGGGTGCATGACACGGTGCCATGCACTTTGTGCACAGCAGTGCCCCCAAATCCAAGTTATTTCCCTCATATACATCACAATAATTGTAGAGAGATTTAATTAATTGGGGATTCTGGTTAAGGGTCCTACTTATGTTCCCATTTCTGATGTTTTCGCTAGTTATGTTTACATCTTGAAAATGAATAATCGAACCATTGAACTCTTATTAATTCGGTTACCAGTATATATTGTAAATCTTATGATTAATTTTCCGGATTAGTTGTATATTTTCATGGTTACTGTTACCAAAATATTTAGGATGATCACATCCTAATTGCTTAGGATTGAGTTTCAATTGTAGCTAATTCATTTCCATAACTGTGAAGTGAATTTGAATTTCAAACTTGCAACAATTTTGTTCAACCTCTCATTTTTCATTTTTTGAACTCATATTTATGAACTATATCAACATTACATGCCCATTTCGATGGAGGATTTCATGAGGAAAAAAACGAGACCAGGGGGTGGTGTTCACCCCTCGGCCGTCTAATCATGTTTTTGGACGGTCTGAATGCGTTTAGCAATTTAAATTTAATTTGAATTTATTTTTACCTGTAAAAAATCAAAACACATCTAGAATTTTAGCTTGATCTCATTAGCTGCATGTTACCATGTTTGTTGACATATGAAGCATGAGTTCCTGTGAAAATGTCATGTCCAAAATACTGTTTTGATATCTAATTGAGAGACAATTAATTTACCATGTTGGTCACTAGTATTTCATCCGACACATAGTAAATTCCCCTTACTAATATTCCCTCCGTCACTTTTTAAATACGTTGATTCGTAAGTCCAATTTATTAAGGAAACATCATTATTACACCTTTCACATCAACCTTATACCCTCACATCAATTTTTGCCTCTACTTTTCAAAATTATCCTCCATTATTACCCATCAACTCTTTACCTATTAACTTTTCAAAACACACACTTATTAAGGGACATTCCAAAATAAAAAACTCTACATTTATTTGGGGACGGATGGAGTATGACTTTTGTTTTCTCTTTGTATATTGTTGTATCTTCTTTTACGATGAAGGGCGGATTAACAAGGGAATGGATTTTGTAGTGGTAATGGAAATGAAATTGATATTCACACTCCTAATTTTGATGCAGACACTCTAAGTTACAGTAGTTTTCCAAGTTCCATAATTTACTTCAGGCACTCCAAAAAAAACCTTTACTCTTCTCCTTTACTTCAGACACTCCAAAAAAGAAGATTATTTTTTATCAGAAAAAAGCAAATAATTGCTCAACTCTTTTTACTGCACGTCACTGAATTGCCTCATTCCATATGTAATGTTCCTTGATAGAGTCTTTATGCTATTGTCTCTATGTTCTGCACTAGGACAACCTAGACAAGTGGTCTTCGGCTTATGATCATCCTTTTGTCCATGCAAAGTCTCTTGAGAGTTCTATTACTTTTCCTCTCAATAATTCTCATAACTTTGGTGATGTGCTTTGTTTGTCTCTCTATGAGTTTTAAAATGTAGATTTGCAGCCGTTATGAAGATTTTAAGGGAAAATGGTAGATAATGAGTACGAAAATATGAAGATCTTGTGTTGCAGCCCTTATGAAGATTTTACAGCATCAACATTTTCAATTGTGTGTTGTTTATTTTAGAGAATTCTAGCATGTTTATTTATTTATTTATTTATTTTTTTGTGCAAAGTGGCGTGAAGCAATTTGACATAGATGCATGTTTAATGTTTGGAACCTAATGTTTATGTTATGGATGTTTAATGTTTGGAATCTAATGTTAATGTTTATGTTTAGTTTTGGTTCATTTTTTCATTTGGAGTGCCTTGGTAAATGAGGAGATAATTTGGGGGTAGAGTGCCTCAAGTAATTTTTATATCTTAAAAAAGGTAGTTTTGTAACTTTATTAAATTTTGGAGTGCTTGCATAAAAAAAAGAAGCCCCAAAATCAGCACTCTAATGGAAAAGCTATGTAGTAGATGGAGATTTTTGGCATAAACAGGGGTGTTTTGCTGTGTTTGGTTGATGAATACTTATATCGCTGTGTATGAAATACTTATAGAACACTTACTTTTGAAATATCATGCACCAATACTTTTTTGGTATACCGGACCCCATGGCAGGGACTCTGTCACAGGACTAATACTCCCTCTGTCCCTTTTTAAATGATTCATATGGGAATGCGTGCAATTTCAAACCCTTAAAAAACACATTTCTCTATATAACCTTTTAATTTGTTTTATACCAAATTAAAGTGCTCATTGAGTACTTTAATTTGGTGTTAAAAAAATTTAAAAATGTTATACGCAAGTACATTTTTAAGTATCTGCAAAAATACATGTTTCTCAAGTGGACAACTTAAAAAGGGACGGAGGGAGTAGAAAACAGACCGTGAGCTTCTTCTTCCTTTTTTTTTTTTTTTCTTGCTACTTAGATCTGCTTGATAAAAATTCATTTGAGATTGACACCCCTGATAAATAAGTCAAAGTTTACGCAATTTTCAAATAGCATTGCTAATTACACATCGTTTCGAACACATTTTTCGAAACACGCCACATACTAGTTTTCGAAACACGCCTCATACTAGTATGTGGTCCGATAACCTATTTTGAAAATCCGAGACGCTCATTTTGTAGCTCCAAATTACTCATGCAAAAAATCAGATCGATCAGATATTGTTAATTGCATGATTTGAATGAATTGATTAATAGAACTTGAACGATCCATTTTTTTCAAGCATCTCTAGCAAAGTTATCTCTGATAGTACTAATGAATTCCAGATTGATGAATTCAGAAGGATAAAGAACCCTAAGGAACCCAATGATGAAGATAAGGACGAGGGGAAGACTTGAAAGCAATACCCAGCAAGAGCGTATCCAGTGCATGACGCTCTCGCATATACAAGGTTTGGAGAAGGATTGATGTACACAACCCTACTCCTACAAGTAGATAAGCTATTACCGAGAATCAAACCCGTGAGGGCCACAATAAGAAAACTTTACCGCAGCACCAGGACCACCCTTCATTCATGATACCCAAAAAGAAAAATGACATACCGTAAGCTGATTTGAGATTGTTCTCCCAAAGATATGCTGCCTGGTAGTTTATCAACCTCCCCAACTCTTGTTTGAAAGTTAAATTCAATTCCCTGTTGAGGAATTGAAATTTGAATGGTACCCTTCAGCAGTGCAAATTCAAGGAAATTTGGATCCCTGAGTAACAGGAATGGACTACTCCCGAATAAGGTTTAAATGCAAAAAACAACCATATTACAAAAAAAAAAGAGTCGAAACGAAATTTTAGATCTCAAGAGCCTTTAAATAAGTTCACTTCTATGGGCAAATCAAAACCCCCCACGCCTAACCAGTGACAAACTAGATGTGTTAATAGATTACAAGTTGACATACAGATTCAAATACGAAAGACTGCACTCATCCCCAAGCAAATACAACATCTCTCTGTTAATGTCTTAAGGATGAGCGACTTGGGTCACTACGGCTACCCCAAATCCGAGAGAAAGGGAGACAATTTCAACTGAACTCCACTTGGCATATAAGCAGTAGCTACAGAGTATCTGCAAAGAAAGCGAACAACAAATGAGAATAAAACACAACAGAACCCCGAACAGAGGTTGATGCTAATAGGGTGCTAGTGCCAATTGGGCATCAAGATTTTTATCACTTTGAGGGGGAAAAAAATGAAATTCATTTCATCGTGTTACCTCGGTTCAGAATTTTAACGCAGTTCAATCATCGAACCCAACCTGAAGATCAGATCCAACAACTTGAGAATTGAACTTGAATATTTCAGTCATCACAAAGATTGTTAGGAAGCGCATGTAGGAATGAAAGGAAAAAAAGGGGAGAATCCATTCAAGAACCTGTTCTGAAAATAAGAGAATAGTATGAACTTGGGAAAACACTCTATTCTACCACCATTGAAGGACAAACATATGAGTAGTAGTTGAAGCCAAGAGTACAAGATGAAGAGAAATAAATACGATTACGAATGCTGAAATAGAAAATCCAACCACAACTTGGTCAATATGTGCAACAAATACATGAAACGCAAATTTTTAAAAATGTGTGCATATCATCTCTCCCATCCATTACTTATTTAGAATTGCAGAAAAAACAAAGGCACACACCACTATTTTGAAAGATGAGTAACATGCTTAAAATGGACGGGTAAAGATAAGGCGCTGGAACTTCAAGTACCTTAGTCAGGTAAAGCAGTTCCTCTCTCAAGATTATTCTTGATCTCCAACGTATATTTACCAAAGGCTCGCTCAATCTTCTTATTGAAATGCTCATTACGGTCATTAATTGAGTCAATATCTTTCTCATCACGGAACCTCCTCCTCCGGCTAAATGAGTTGCGCTTCTCATCTCTGTCCTTGAGCTCCTTCACCATCTTCTCTATCCTGTCCTCTGAAGTTTTTGGTGCCTGTCACATACATATTAAGAATGAGTCTCAATCAAGTTTCCTTAAAAAAAAAAAAAGCCCGAGTTGGCCCAGAAGACCAGATCCACAGATAAAAAAGGATACCTTTCCATATTGAAGGCTTGAAGCTTCTCTGTAGAATTCTGGATCAGCTTCTTTCATTCTATTGTACTCTTCCATGTCAATCTCGACGTTCTTTGTTCTTTTCTTGTATGCATTGTACAATGTTTTCTGATTAAAAACTGTTCAACCAAGAGGTAATAGGTCAATTCCACCATCACACAATACTTTCTTCTTTCCTCCCCAGACTTCAGAGCATCATTCCGAAGTCGGCAACAAAAATGAAGAAAACATGACAAGATAAAGAGAATATGAAGACATGCAATCAAACAAGTAACTGACGGACGAAAGGGGGGAAAATTAATAAAGCATCTCTTTATATTGAGGGGGCAAAACCCAGTCTTCCGAACACAAAATGTGGGAAATATCTGGAGTTCCACATGTTCTTGAAGATATTTCCAACATAAAACTTCTCATCCAAGAGATGAGGTTAACCATAGTTCTTGCACGAGTAGATGATGAGTTAATCAAAGCTCATGAAGTTCTGGGTAGAGAAAAAAATTCTGTTCAGATGCAAATAAATTTCTAAGGAATTATGTCTGAGAGGCTCACAACGTGAAAAGTAATTAGTTGCACAAACAAGAAGAAAAATCATACCATCCCAGCCAAATGGAGCAGGCTCTTTTTCCCATTTCTTATACTTTGCTTCTGCCATCTCTTCAGTGTCTAACATAAATGCTTTAGTCATATCCAAACCATTCGCATCCAGAAGCTTGCCAATTTTTTTCTTCCTCTCCTCAATCCACTTCTCTTTAGAGACACCCCTAGACTCTGTTGGACCTTCCATTCTTTTCTTCTCCGCCACCATGGCAGCTTGATTGGCTTTTCTTGCTGCATTCTGCATGAGCGAATAGAAACATGGTAAGTAAAAAAGCATAATAATAACCTGGCAACTGAGATAGAAGTCAACATTATGTTCATACAAATTACAATTTGCAATCAAAATCAGAGAAGCGATGATGTTTAAACTATTGACTGAACCTTACCATTTTTAGCTTTAACTCAAACAATTTTTTCTGCCTCCCTGAGAGTTTTGTCATATCAACTTCAACATTCTCTTCAACAACATTGTCACTGTCCCCATTCGGATGATCTTCAAGATCATCTATTTCATCATGCAGATCTTCAGCCTGATCAGGAACTGTAACTGGCCTGGGTTGAGTATTGCTAGCAGTAGCTCGACTTACTTCTGATAAAGTATAGAGGAAAAATTAGGTAAATCGAGATCCCACAATATATTAGCATCTGATTGCAGAGCAAGTGTATTAGCACAGTGAGTTAAGGGATCCAAGAATGCCTTTAGTTCGGAAAAAAAGTAAGTCTTATCTTTATTCTCATTTCTCAGTTAACACCTAGAACAAAAGATCTCAGGCACACACAAAAAGAAGAAGAACATACCTTGTTCTTTTGCATCAATCTGCGCTTTCGTTTCAGCAATTATTTTAAAGCAATAATCGCTGCATTCATGATAAGGGTTTGAAGCATTTCTGCAATGTGGATGCGCTCTTCCTTCTTCAGTCATTTTATGCTTTATACTGCTCCGATTGCCTGAAGAAAGTACTATGTCAACACTTGTTTGGAAGTCCTTTTAGAATATAATTCTTATTCTATATATCTGTACATACATGCAAGTAAATATATACTCGGTCACTCACACAAAATCAGTTGGAAGCTAAAAAGCAGAAGCTGCAGCACACTCCAAAATTACGGATATTGTCATACAATCCTTCAACAAGTTACCCAAACTAAAGCTATGATGTACACAAATACCAAGGTGCTTTTTTTTACAACGTACTGTCCTGCAAGTAAATTCTCTTGATAAAATGTTATACCTTCGTAAAAACTAATCAAAATCGTAAGCTAACAAATGAAGCTCGAAAAAAAAAAAGCTCTTATATCACTCACGAGTTTATTAGGCTACATTATTATAAACAAAAAAATTGGTCCCCAATCCAAATGATTAACTGCAGAAACTCTTTTGATGTGGTCTAGTGACTAGTAATGCCCCTACTTTACTCTGACTGAAAAATTACATGTGATATGTTAAAGTGACAGCGTACAGAAGCATGTCTTTGGCTATGTACTAGTGTTCTTAGAATCAATCATAGGTTCTGTTGGCGTTATACCAAAGACTAAGACAACAAATTACAAAACGTCCCTATAAATAAGAAAAATATGCACAAGATTCGCATGACTCTATCTACTAGAACTCACTCCGAACAGTGACGGTACTAAGCCAATATTGCTACTTCCTGCTTCAGAAACAAGAAACCAAAACTACATACTCTCTCAAATCACACACGCACACACAGAAGAGAGAGACAGGAAGGGGGGACAATCAAACAAAAAATCTGATACTCCCTCCGTCCCAAATCACTCACCCTTTTTGGATAACCGTGCATTTTGCGCACAAAAATAATGTAATAGCATAAATTTTTTTCCAAAAATTTTTACACCAATTTACAGATCTCATTGCGAAGAAAAATGCACAATTCCCCAAAAAGGGTGAGCAATTTGGGACTGAGAGAAGAAAAAGAAGATAACCAACACGAAGTCAAATCATATACAAATACATTGCACTCGCACGCTGCGTGCGCAAACGAGAGAGAGAGAGAGAGAGAGCAGTGGTTGCGCGATTGAACAGATTCCCAAATCAGGACTTCCTGAGAGTTAACAATTGAATTGTGCAGAGACTACGACCTCTATAAGACAAAGAAGTGGAATAAGAAAGCCCTGTTCACCTGCATCCGAGTCCGGATTCAATCCCACCGTCTCAAGGTGACCTTTTCATGATCCAAAACATTTTCCGTTTTTATCTTCTTTCCCCAAATCATAAGATTAATCGCCCTTAGACTAATGGAGTGGTTCATTGCAAAACTAAGATAATGTCACCTCAAAATTAACATAATGGAGGGATCCATTGTAAACCAATAATCTAGCTGAAGTCCCAAGTTCCTGAACTAGGCTTAAAAGCTTAGAATGCACAGTTTTATTAAGGTATGTAAAATAAGAAAAAAAATTCTAAAGTGTCCCATGCATACTTTCACAATTGACCCTGAAGGGTTGTCTTGCATGCTAGGATCTTGGCAATTCCACTAAAATCCAAGTCACTTTCGTTACGAAATCTTTCCCATGATTTGAAAAGACAATTGTAATAATCAAATTCTCTAGCTAGAAAAGGCCAACTATTCATAACAAACTAAAGTAAACAAACAAACACGCAAATCTTAGTTAATATGTAATAAAAAAAAACAGTACACCAAAAGCCCTAGCTTCCCCAAGCAATCCAGATTCATCAAAGCCCCCAGTTAATTTAACGAAGGAGGTAAAAATACCTAATTAGCAATCAAGGTGCAAGTGTATTCAACATGGTTCGCAATTCAAGATCAAAAACCCCTAATTTTAAGTAGCAATAGTCAATCTAGGATCGAATCACAAACCCAAATACTCTGAGAGAGAGAGGAACTTAGGTGGTGCGGTGGTCAGCAGCGGACGGTGGACGCTGCAGGGCGGTGGTTATCGATCGCGGGGGAGGGAGAGAGTTTGCGAGTCGCGAAAATCGCAGGACCTCGGACCACCCAAAAAGTCACAAATTAGGGTTTTTGAAATTCCAGATGCAACAGCAATTTAGGGTTTAATTGCTAGGAAAGATTTAGGGTTTTCCAGAGAGATCGAGCAGCGTTGCACAGAGAGAGAGAGAGAGAGAGAGAGAGAGAGACCTTCCGTGGTGGATATGGCGTCGGGGTCACGTCTGGGTTGAGTCGGGTCGGGACTCTGCAGCTTTAGTTGCCGCCGATGGTGGAAGACGATATGGTGTCGGGTCTGGCTCGATCTTCTTCTCCTTTACCCTGAAGGCCTTCCTCTCTCCCTCTCTCTCTCCGTCGCCTTCGTCTCTCCCTCTCTTTTCTCAGGATCGCAATACACAGGGGATGGGGCGTCTTTGACAAGCTGGGATTTTTTTTTTTTGGTCTCCTTCGACAAGAATATGATATAGGAGTTAACTAGCGTAAAGTCTGTTGTGAGGTACAGCTTGAGCAATCGACACACGTATTCGCGGTGTCAAAAAAATATGATTGGGATAAAAACCGCTCTGAGGTACGGCTTGAGCAATCGACACACGTATTCGCGGTGTCAAAAAAATATGATTGGGATAAAAACCGCTCTGTATTGTACGAGAGCGGATCCGCTGTCCCAATTTTTGTGTCCCAACTTCCTGTCCCATCCATTTGAGTCGTTTATCTGAGCAATCAACGGCTCGAATTTCATCTCACCCCAAACAAATCTGAGCCATCCATATTCATTTGAGAATCCGAGCCGTTGATTGCTCGGATGGACGGCTCAGATGGACGGGACAGGGAGTTGGGACACGGAGATTGGGACAGCGGATCCGCTACCGTATTGTACTATAGATTATAGAAATAAAACACAAATTAATTTTTTAATGTCAAAAGGACAAATCATTTACATATTCCAAAAAGAATTCGGCTAAGTATTCAAGGGGAGCCTCTGTCATTAATGTGGAGAGCCTCAAAATTCAATATTACAATCAATATAAATTTGAATTTTGTAATCGCAAATTATTTGCAGGAATGAGTTCACAATGGTTACAATTTTGTGGATTGAACCACCAATTTCTTTTGGGTACTCTTCCAATTCTAATGCATTTTGTTCAGATTCGATCACCTTTCTTCATCATTAGGAAGCTGATTTAAATCAATATTAATATTAAGTAATGGTTCACTCATTGTCCTACAATGCAAAAATAATGCCAGGAAAAACACACACACAGACATTCATCAAAAAACGAAATTGATGTTTAATAAATCAAATTGTAAAAATAAAAGCATACACATTTTAAGTAGAAAAGAATTTCTATTAGGTCACATGGTGAACCCATAACAACAAGAATCAAATAAAAGAAGCCTTACCTACTTAGGACATATGGCTCCAGGTTTGTGCTAATAAAATATAAAATTCTGCGTAACAAATTGGTTCATTAGAATACAAAAAGGTAGACATCTGAATCGCATAAAACCAAAATAGATACAAACTCACTTTTTTTTTTTTTTTGAAACAGTCAATTCATATCATGAAAAGCCATCCGGCAAAGATTATATCACTGAATACAAGAATGAACCAAAACTACCAAAATCAAAGACTCGAGCTGCTGAAAAAGCACACAGGCTTCCAAGCTCATAGACACATCTGCCGAAGCAGACCCGCACTAGGTGCCGACACAAAATCCGTCCTCGATCTAGTAGTAGAGAATCCAAAGGGACACCCAGCTCAAACCATTAAGCATAAAAACGCGGATGAAATCTTGAACAAAAAAAACACTCCGCACAGGGAGGTATGCAAAGCACCCGTAGAGGGGCTAATCAAACCACCTAAAAAGAGGTAAAAAAAACTAACGAAAATGAAAAACAGAAATAAAAAGAACCCCTGGCAAAGAGAGTGTCGCCGGAGGCCGCCGCACCGGAATTAGATGACTTATTTGCCGGGGACCTTATGCCAAGCCATCCAAGCTCCAACTTCACCAGATCTGGCCCACTATTAATCTCCCCTAACAGTTTTGATCTGAGGGAGGGTGGGGAGCGGCATGTATGGAGGGAGGATCTGAAAATCGAAGGGGGGAGTAGATGGGTGAAGAAAGGTGAGGGGAGGAGGTGGGTGACCGGTGAGGAGAAGATATTTGGGGAAATGACCAAAACATGGTGCTTGGGGAAATTTATGCCAAAAACATGGACATGGTTTGGCAAATGACCAAAACATGACAAGCAAAAAAAATAATTCCACATACATGGTATTTTAGACTTGTACTACCGACAATACCCCTCATCTCTCTCTCTCTCTCTCTCTCTCTCTTCATCTCGTTTTTTTTTTTAACAGTCTCTCTTCATCTCGTTACCATACAGAATTATAGATACAGAGACAAAGATAGAACTCTTTTTGTTCGTTCTTCTCTGAGGATCCATGAGACGATCAATGAGATGGCAAAGATGCCGCAATAAGCGATTCGATCTGAACATTGGGAGATTCCAGAGGCCACATACAGAAGAAATTTGGTGATTCTGTACGAAAACTCTCATCATTTCCACTCATATCGTTGCAATCTCAGCCCATATCACTATCCAAATTCGTACCTGTTACTGTTCTTCTGATCTCTCTCTACCTAAAAAAAACCCAGCAAACCCAAACATAAAGTCAGTGAGTACCACCGAGTCGATGTAATACCGAGTTACTGAGTCGCTTACTCACTGCCACAATTCACCGTGTACCTAGTCGTAACTCAGAACAGTACCCAGTCATCGCCTAAAAGAGAACTGTCGCCGCCGACAAACGACGTGGTCCATAAAAGAATGAACAAAGGTGGAGGTGGAGGGAGAACCCAGACTGGATGATTAATCTCGCAAAAAGCAGATCTATACAATCCTTCGAAGTTCTGAAATCCAAGATCAATGACCGGGTGACAATGATCGGGTCAGTTCTTCGTGTGATTTGGGACTGGGTCAGTTCTTCGTTTGATTTGGGACCGGGTCAATTGATTCGATTGGGCAAAAACACATCAATATGTATGTATAGATTGTTGTATGTATACTCGTTCCCCTCTCTTTCTCTCCCGATTACATACTGGTAGACCCATGTAGTGTAGATTTAGGATAATTACAGATCAGGGGTTTTATTATCGCTAAGTTAATTTTTTGGATTGGGACACAGGTGACTATTTTGAGCTTTTGATTGGTGGTATGGCAGATGATGGTGTTCTTTAGTTCAGAGGAGAGAAAACAAGGAAGAGGGGTTGGGAGTTAGGTTTTAATTCACAGAGGGGTAGATAAGGGAAGTTATTTGGGGGTACCACTTATGTGGAATTTCTTTTCTCCTTGTCATGAATCCGGTCATTTCTAATAATCTTACCATATAATTGGTATTATTACTTTTAAATACCATGTTTTGGTCATTTTCCCAAGATATTTCTAGAGAGAGATAGAGCTTCGGGTCATTGAGTCAAGCAATTGTATACCAGCTGACAAACTCACTTTGTGATTCCCAGTTTCTCACTTTCTGTTTGTAAGGCCTCTTCAGGAGATGAAAAGGGAATGTATAAAAGGGTAGGGTTAAAATAGTTTTGTAATTCATATATAAGGGTAGGGTTAAAATAGTCAAGTTAGATATAAAGTCTTGACACTGTTTCAGACAGAGGAATGCATAAAAAACAAAGCAAATGGGACCCACTTAACCTCAGCTTATTAGGCTAACGTTAGCAATTGCCTTCCAAAAATGCCACCGCTAGCCCATGAAAGTGCCTAAACCACCCAAACCCTATGAAAGTGGCTGAAATCCTAGGGTACCCTATGAAAGTGCCGAAACCACTAAGAACCCTATAATTGGAAAGTGTACCATAAACCTAAACCCTAGGGCACCCTATGAAAGTGCCAAAAACTGAACCCTAGGTTATTCTATAAAAGTACCTAAAATAATAGGGTACCCTATGAAAGTGTCTAAACCACTAAAATCCTATAATTAGAAAGTGCACCCTGAGAGCCTAAACTTACAATACCCTACCCTAAAGAGCCTAAACCCCCTGAAATTGAACCCAAAATTGAAGAGAAATATTAATTTTGTCCCACGCCATCAATTAATGACGCATGAGAGAGAGAGAGAGAGAGAGAGAGAGAGAGAGAGAGAGAGAGAGAGAGAGAGAGATGGGATTGGTCAATACATGTCAGACGGAGTATTGGTCTGGGGACTGGGGTAAAGTCCACATGCATGGGTTGCTTTCAATAAACAGTAAAGTAAAAAACCAACTTTTGCTTTTGTCCGCATAGATTCCTCCGCATGGTGACCGTGAGTGGTGAAGTTCATTAAGGGTATTTTTGTCTAGTATTGTCCTTGAGCCCTCAAAAATTTCCTATTAATGGATTGGTGCCTTAAAATAATTTAAGCTGGACTAAATACCATTTAAAGCTCCAAATTTGTCCTTTTGGACAAATGTCTGTTTTTTTTTTTAATTAGAAGAAGCCGGTGTGTTAGGGGATGGGCGTGTTTGAGTGCAAGGCCCACTTTCCATATGGGATGTGTGTGGTTTGTGGTGTGGCTCTTTGTGTGCATGTACGTAGCATTATACAAACTTACAGCCTGTTTGGAACTCACAAAATAAAAAACAGTTTTTTCTACAAATTGAGACAAGTCATTCTCTCATAATACATCACTTAAAAAATCGTGAAAAAGCAATTCATTCCAAAAACAGCCCCGCTAAAAGGATTTGATAAGAAAAGGAAAGTGGTGGTTTCTGGTCAAATCAAATTACTGTGGATTAAATATTTGAGTTTTTCTCACTTTAATCCCTCAAACTATTGCACCGTTTTTTTTTTACATCGTCTTCAAACTATTCAATTTCATCTTATTAGGTATAATCAATAAGAGCATCTCCACCCTTTACTTAATTTTTTACCCAAATTTTAGTATAAACTTCATTTGATATGGAACACTCCAATGGACAAAAGCAAATGTAGGCATAAATTTGAGTAAATGCTACATTCATTAATGGCATAATTGTAAATTTGAGAAGGAGAAAATGGCCTTAAAATTTTGAGTAAAGATTTTATTCAAACCAAATTCGGTGAAAATTTTGAGCAAACTCAAATTTGGTAATGGGTTTGAGTCAGGAGTGGAGTGGTGTTTTTGGTGATTTTTACTCAAATTTGAGTTTAAGTGTAAATTTGAGTAAGGAGTGGAGGTATTTTAATGGGAGTTAAAATTTTGGATGGAATGATGCACAAGTGCATCTCACGTGAGTTCCTTCAACTTGATGTAAGGGTACAATAGCCATTTCATCTCATTCTTCTCCCATTCTATTGTTAGAGAGAGAGAGAGAGAGAGAGAGAGAGAGAGAGAGAGAGAGAGAAGCGGAAAGGATGAATAACTCAACATACCAGGAGGCCATATGAATTTATTATGTCGGATCTGTGTCTTCCATTTTTGTCTTAAAATCACCTTTCTAGCACAATTATTTCCCACCCGAGAATTCAATCTCTCTGCCTATGAAGGGGGCCTGACATTTGGGAAGCTTAAAGCGAATTTCAAAGATAGGGCCCTTGATTTTTTATCAAAAAAAATTCAATATAAGTGGCTAATAAAAGGTATAAAAATTAAACATGGTATTTTAAATTGGTAATTTAACGAACATAAACTTTTAAATTTTTTATACTATTAGAGAATTTTTTTTTGAAGTTCCGCTCATCGAATGCATTTTTCTAATGTTATTATCTATGGTTGTAAAAATACTTTAGGTTTTAGCATTTTCTATTGAACTTTTTTTATTCCAAAAAAAATATTTTGGTTTATTTGTCATTGTCAAAAGTGATATAATGTGAATTTGATGGTAAAAGTTAAACATAAAATTAAAATAAATGAAACAAAATATTTAAATTTTTTTATCAAATATGGTATGTAAAATATTTGAACATTGGACTTGAGTAACATCTACCACTCAAAAAGTTGTATTAATTTATACTAATATAAGTAGTGCAAGAGTTACATGAAACTCTCTAAAAAAAAAAAAACACTTAGGGAAAAAAAAGGTACCGCCCTGCCAAGTCTTGAACCTGGGACACCATGGACAGAGTGTACACGCCAAAACCACTTTGACAATCGCCTCAGAGTGTACACACCAAAACCACTTTGCCATGTTGGTTGTTTTGACTGTGTCGAGGGGGTGAAGACACAAGTAGGTGAATGCTCCCGCGATGCGGCGCCGTACCGATGACGGCACATTCGAAGACAAGGGATTTTGAAGAAGGAGATGATGAATCCACCATTTTAGCGCGCGCACAGAGAGAGAGAGAAGAAGAGATGGAAGAGAGAGAGTGAAGGAGATGGAATGGCATCATTCCGTCCAAAATTTTAACATTAGATTCAAAGGATGAAATTGAATAGTTTGAGATGCAAATGTGTGATTTTCATTCCGATCCAAAATTTTAACTGCCTAGTTTGAGGGTTATTAGATCCAATATTTTGTTGAGACGAAATTGAATAATTTTTTAGATTGGACAAAATGGGTGACTTTTTTGAAAGTTTGAGACAAAGAAAAGAAAAAAATGGTTTTGCATAGTTTGAGGTTATAAGTAAAAAAAAGGAAAGAAAATATTTTGTTGAAGAGTGTGAGCAACTATAGAAAAGTTAAAATAATTTTTTAGATTGGCTCTTTTCCTATTTAACAAATTTTAGCAATAACTATAGACACTTTTCACCATTTAAAGGAGGGCTCATTTTATGATTTTTATGGTTGATTTTTTATGGTTCATTTTATGATTTTATGGCTCGTTTGTATTATTGGTTATAAACTTTTGTGGCCTGAGATATAAATTCTTTCATGGTTTATTTTATGAATTTTTGTGGTTACTATATATTACAAAATTTTGTGGTGTTGTTCATGAATTTGTGACAAAAAGGATGGGCATAACTAAAAAATTATGGCTCAAAGTTATGTATTTTTGTCATATGGTTTATGAATTTTTGTGGTATTGTTTACAATTTTGTATTGTTGCTTATGATTTTTTTTTGTCCAATTTATAAATTTTTTGGCAATCAACTATGAGATTCTGTGATGGTTTAAGAATTTGTGTAGCTCAATATATAAAAAGGCACACTGTAATGAGTTGAGGATGTTTACCCAAGGCTTATTTGGAAGGAGAATGATTTTGATATATGACTATTGTTCTTTTACTCTAATGTTATTTTTATACAATTAGTTATTTTTGCTATTAGATAAAAGCAATAAGATGGTAAAATGAATTATTTTAACTTCAGCGAGCCCATGAAGCTAATATTCGTCAGGAAATGAGACAAAAAAAGAGCCCATACAAGATTTTTTTGGTTTTTAGGAATAGTAAGAACTTTATTGATAATAGGGGAATTTGCACTTACACCTCTTGTATTGTGTCCGATTTGTAAAAACACCCCATGAACTCCATTTTTAGGCTTATTAGGAAGGAGAATGATTTTGATAAAAGATTATTGTTCTATTACTCCAATGTTATTTTTATACAATTGATATTTTTGCTATTAGATAAAAGCAATAACGCTTGAGAGCATTGAAAATGAGGTCATAAATGTTCCCAGATAAGATGGTAAAATGAATTGTTTTAACTTCAATGAGCCCATGAAGCTAATATTCGTCGGGAAATGAGACAAAGAAGAGCCTATTGTTTACTGGTTCTTTTACTTCTTTGTGACAAAATAATCATGTACGAGCGTGTCAGAGAGAGTTTCAATCTCCTCTCTCAGATTAACTTTGGAAAAACCAAGTCTAATCAGACGATTGTGTTTTATTGGTTCAATTACCTCAATTAAGAGGATTTTTTCTTTATAAGTGAAGAAATGCAAACCAATAACTTAGAAAATTAAAGAACAACAAAGAAACAAGACACTTTGATTGATAAATCAAAGAAAAACTTACTTCGAAATTGCCTTCAACTTCAAATACAATGTAACAAAACTTCGAATTGGTGATTGTTACAAGAACAATCGAGAACTGATGATTGTTATAAGAACAACCAAGAATAATCCTAAATACTTCCTAATCTACTTCGAACTGAGTTCGAAATCCTAAAACTACTTGCCAATGAACAAACCAAGCATCATTTTTTGATAGCTGTTTGTTGAAGATTTGTTCGGGGGGTTTTCTCACTCTTCAATCTCTCCTATTTATAGACGCTGCTTGCAATTTGAACTTCTCGCTCAATGAATTTGAACTTGGCTTGCTTCGAACTCTAACTTCTACCTTTTGAGTTGGCAGTTTCTTCTCACCTCCACGTCTGTATTTGAATTCTTCTAATTCTTCCTCCAGAAGTCTTGATTTTAAATCTGCATGACTGCTCAAACAAACTCAAGTGATTACAGGAGATAACTGCTTTTCAAGAAGTACTCCACGTATTCTAACTGCCAACTACTCCGTTTTACAAGTTTACACGTGGAGTTTATGTGTTTATTAGTTAATATCATGGCTTCGAAGTCAATTTATACTCTTATCCTTGACTTGTAACTGCCAATAACCGCTTCTCAAATCTGAGGAACAATACGACATCGTATTAACTAAATTTTACTTCATTGATCCAGTGTATCTTCATTGACAAGTATTTGCCAACGCTTGGCATTCTTGACCACGTGTCAATCAATTATTGGATTTGTTAATTTTATATGTAAACACCTATACAAGATTTTTTTTGTTTTTTTATTTTAGGAAGATTAAGAACTTTATTGATAATAGGAGAATTTGCACTTACACCCCTTGTACTGTGCCCGATTTGTAAAAACACCCCCTGAACTCCATTTTTAGCCAGTTACACCCTTCATACTTCGAACTAAAGTGCAACTTGTGGATGTCGTTAACGGAACAACTGAAAAGTCTTAAATTCCCATTTACTACCCCATTGACTGTCAAGAAAAAATAAAAGCACCCCTTCCACTGTTATCTAACTGCAATGGATTCCCTCACCTTGGACTTTCTCTCTCTTCATGAACCCAATTTACAATCAGTTATATTGCCCATAAATCAGGTATGTGTCGAATTACTATACAATCACAAGCTATCCACTACCATATGCCACCATAGCCATCTCTGGCAACTTAAACCGCCACACATCAAGCTCCAACCTATCCTCTTCAAAACCACCAACCTCGCTCCCTCTAATCACAATCTTCGTCACCCCAAGGTAGATCTCAACAGTTTCAGCCCTGACGTTATCATGATGTCATCTTCGTTGGTGGTGACGACGAATCAGAAGCAATCAGAGGTTCTTGATTCGAAACATCGGCGTTTGAGTGAAAGAAAGAATCAAATTGGGTTCATGAAGAGAAAGAAGGGCCAAGGTGAGGGAATCCGTTGCACACGAGTGGGACGTATAACAAATCCATATCAAAAGAAAACATGGTGAATATATGAAATATTATAATAAAGGATACACTCACAAACATTTGATAAGACGGTCATATATCAAAGATGCACATGCAATTAACAGTAGTTCCATTAATTGATGACTCTTCCTCTAGAAACTGACCGATACCAATCAAGTGACTCTAGCACTCCAAGTAAATAACACTGCATGCACGGAAAACACTGCATACAAAAAGATAGCCGATAAACTAACTAGCTACAACGCATAAATCGATAGAGAAAATGCATAATGATCGCCATCGTGGTGACAACACAATTAGTAACTCGATAAAAAGAGATCTCTATGCGCTTTAATATGCCCCCAAAACTCAACTATTCCAAACAGAAAACCGGTTGAGTTCAACTTTTGTGCTTTTTCACGGTATTCAACGAATTTTTTCATCCAGCATAAGGATTCTTTTTCTACTAAGTTTATATTACAATTTTGCAAGGTAGTTATAGACATGGAAGAATATGTAACTGAAACCAATGTAGAACTTTAGTAGTTTTTTCGTTATAACTTGGTGTTCAAACGAGCTTGAACAAACCTCAACTAATCTTGGGATATCAATTCCACCGTCCACTAGAGGAAGACCCATTTAAAACAAGAACAAAAGCACCGTATCGACTGGACCCAAACGAGTTTATAGCACCTAAAAAATTTCAAACCTGATACCATAGGAAGAAACAAACCCTTGAGTCCCGAGTCTTTACCACTAAAACTTTACTCCCTCCCGTCAATTTTTAAGTGTGTAACTTTGTAAATCCAACTTATTAAAAGAGTTATCATCATTACACATTTCGCATCAACTTTTTTACCTTTATTTTTCAAAATTATCCTCCATTTTTACCCATCAACTCTTTGCCCACTAACTTTTCAAAATGACAAATTAATAATTATTCATTTTTTTATCCATTAACTTTTCAAAACCCAAAATAAAATAGTCGACTTTTATTTGGAGACGGAGTGAGCAGTAGTTAGTTAGAGTTCTCCACGGCATCATAGCTCATGCAATATGCTCCTTCTCTCATTACCAATATAATACTCTTCTCATTTTTCTCATAAAACACTTCTCTAACAAGCCAAATCCTCTCTCTCTCACACACACACTCACTCATGCATGCTATGCACTTCACCTACCAAATTACCAACATTACAGCCAAAATCTCCACATAAATTGACACAGATGAGTTCATTAAGTAATCAGTGACCATTTTCTCTGCACTTTTTGAAATGGGTTTCTATGGAATGAGGTGGGTTTTGTCACTGGTGATGATATGGTGCAGTTAACCATTCCTATCAACTGAAACTGAATCTTGTATGGATATCTGCTTTTGTTTTACTTGCCTGTTCACCCAAAAGAGGCAAAATCAGAGGTATTGTCACCATTGTAGCAATTGATAGAAGGAACATTTTGCTGGGCAGGTAATTCTTTGATTACATAAGCAGATTTTGAGGAAAACTTTATGCTTTAATGAATCTTTTGATTTGCTGACAAGCTTTACCCTGTTTATAGAAATAGAGGACCACCTGTGAGATCATTTCCTCTCCATACTCCATACCCCTCCATACTCTCAATTTTTGTCCACGTTTCAGGTCCAAAACTATAATCCGAACCTTTCATCGTGTGGAAAATGAAAAAAAACTATATATCTACAAAATAAAAATGTGATTGTAAGATCGAGATAGATGCATATGAACACGTTGAAAATTGTTATGCAAAACTAATAGTAAATATAGTCTACATTTGATCCTTACAATTTGCAGAACAAAAAGTAATTTATTCACATCTCATTGATATCCGATCACACTAAAATTTTGTAGACTTATAGTTTTTGACGTGTTGTAAGAGGTGAACGGTTCCGATCATAGTTTTGGTCCTGATATGTGGACAAAAATTGAGAGTACATAGGGATATAGAGGGATGGAGTATGGAGAGGAAATGATCCCCTCTGTTTTGTTTGTTTGTGAAAATTCCAACTGTTTTGATTTGTCAATTTGTCAATTATGGACCTCCTCCTCCTCCTCCTCCTCCTCCTCCTCTTCTTCTTCTTCTTCTTCTTCTTCTTCTTCTCATTGGAATGTTTGTTGCAGGAAAAATGAACCTTGTGCAGAAACTGTTGGAGAGGCTAAGGCCCTTTGTGAATTTCAAAAGCTGGGATTATGGTGTGATTTGGCAGTTGGCTGAAGATCAAAGGTTTATTCAGAAGCTAATTAATTTTATCTATATGTGTAGGCTATTTAGCTCTGTCATACATTACCTGATATTCCAGTGAGCTCGAAAATCACATGATTTGTCACTCAATTTCCCGTACAAATTGGTTTCATACATAATTCAGTGAATTATTCGCATCGGGTATTCGCCGATTCAACAAGTCTGTAGCTCTTTTTCGCAAACGAATAATGGTTTTCAAATATCCACAAAACTTTGCTTTTCATTCCCCCAATGCATTTAAAAAACGATCATTAACCATTACGTATCTTGATAACATGTTGTAAAGTCATGCCGTTTGTTTTGATAACCAAGTGTCCCGGCCAGCTTAAAAGCGATGCACTAATCTCATATTTTTATTTGTTTTAGGTTTCTTGAGTGGATGGATTGTTGCTGTGCTGGTTCCGAGAACATTGATAATGGTGGAGAGGATCTTTTTCCTGTTTCTTCAGTTACTCATTGCAGAGATGTCTTGTTTCAGCATCCAAGAACCAAACCTTGTTATCTTCTTGCTGAATTGCCTTCCTCCATTCCCCTGGATTCTGGGTTCTCTCTCTATCTCTCCCTCACATACACATACCAACCCAATGGCGGATCCAGAATTTCGATCTTGGGGACTCTTCCATCCCTTAGTTATGACAGGGCCTGTGTCGACCTGATCTGGGCCGTCCAAAACAAGTTTGGACGGCCGAGATTGGGTCGGCAGGCCATGCCATCGCTAAGGGACGGCATTGTCCCCGGATCCAGCAGGAGGGGCACTAATTAGTAATTAGTCATAAGTTTGAAAAAAATTCTAGAAGCAATAATTTCACATGCAATGACAGGTAAATTTGGAGATTCAAAACCATAAAATCAAATGTATAACCTCATTGATTTTTGACCATAGACCAATCAAGACGCAAATTTTTTTTGATAGAGAAAGTTAACCAAATTGACTAAAGTGTTACTTTCACGAATTTCTAAAGTACCCAATTTTTTTTTTTTACTTTCTTACCCTTTTTAAGACTTATAAGAGTTGTAAATTTAATAGTTTGTAAATATTAATGGGGCACTAGTGAAGGAATTGAAAATCGAGGGGGCACGTGACCAACCCCATGAATTAGGAAAAACATTTTTCCAAATGCAACTTTCATGAAAAAAATGCATATTAAGAAAGACAGGCGGTGACATTTTTGTAATTAATAATGGTTCATACGCCAAACTTTATTTATTTCAATATCGTAAATTTCTAATGATGAACCAAATTATTGTACATGTGGCTAATTACCGGCATCACACTAACTTTGAATCCACACTGTATACCTTTGTTTTCTGAATAACATCTCTGTTTATGAGCTTAGAGATGAAATGTCAGCTATTTTAAGTTGAAATGAAAAAAAAAAAACCCAAAAAGCAGCATTTCCGTACCAAAAGTAAATCATTACCCATGGGTTTATTTAGCTATACAAGTTTATTTGCAGGATTTATGCAGAGGCGTTGATGTCAAACCAAGCCAGATGGTTGAACTTCTCAAATAACTCAGACTCAAATCCCTTGGAAGTGAGAATCACTTAAACCAGTCCCTCCTTTTCCATTACAAACATCATACTCCCTTCATTCTAAATGATAGTTCACTACGAAAAGACATTTATTTTTTGAAAAAATAAAATACTTCCGTCCATATTTTTAAAATTTCTTTGAAATCAAAGATCTCGATTAGTACTTTAATTTGGTTTCAATAAATTTGAAAAATTATGCAAAAAAAATATTTTATTTTTTTATCTGAAAATTCCATGTCTTTTTGTAGTGAACTATTATTTAGGAACGAATGGAGTACAATCCTGTCTTTGAGCTTAATATATTGGTATGTTATACCTTTGCAGGAAACAGTGGGGACTAGGGTGTTAATTCCAATTCCAATTGGACTAGTTGAGCTGTTCGTTGCCAAACAAGTAAAACACTTTTTCCTCTTGATTTCTCTTTCATTGCTTTGTTTCAATCTAAAAAATGCTTGGAAACATCTATCAGTTCCTGCTCTACTTGTATAGGAACTATGACAAACAATCTACAAATAAGTTATTCTGCAGAGATGGAGCCAGGGAAGGACTAGTAAGAGTTGTCGCCAAGAAAAAAACCCCTCTAATACTATATAGGAAAAATAAAAATTCCCTATGAATTATATAGGCTCGCCCCTATAGAATATTTTAGAAACAAATTCGCCCCTGCGTCACGACATTCCTGGCTCTGTCCCTGTTATTATGCAAAATGATATGATAGTTGCCGGGAATTCGGCCAAACCAACAAACACACAATGCACAAAAATAATTAAGAAAATGAAAAAAGAACACAAAGACACAGAGATTTTACGTGTGGTTCCCAAATACTGTAGAATTTTGAGTACTTTACTATTCAAACTAGTTTCTTCTATGTATAGAATGAAGAAATAGTACAAGTAACATCGCCTACTCCATATAGTATGCATTTATAACATAAGATTTACATCACCAATTACCACAATACCTTTGTCTTCGGGGGGGTGTTGCCCAAAACCCCCACCCCTTTAGCGAAGCGCAAATCAAATCGAATCAGGCTTTACAAGCCCAACATCATTCTTGTTGCAATGGTAGCTGTTTCGGTTTGAAATGACACAAGGATCGCAGAGATTCTGTATAGGATTCTTGTACCATAAATCTGTTGAATTTTGAATTACTACTAATGATTTTTTGTTCTTTTTTCATAGGTACCGGAAGATCAAGAATTCATAGACTACATTGCATCTCAGTTCACCATCTTATTTGAGCAGCAGTCAATGATCGATTCAAGCAGTATGGATCCAAACTTCTCAACGAACGAAAACAACCAAATAGACCACACCAATAATCCATTTCTACCGTCGCCCGAAAATTCAAATCTCCCATATGAAATCACTGCTGATCATAGAATCCAGCTCAATTCTCCGATGCATTTCGCACAACCGCCCTTCCTTGACGGATCAAACTGCAACGAATTTCAGGAGATGGGTTCGACTGGAAAGCATATGGGATCTTCATCTTTACTTAACAAGGAGACCGATAACGATCCGAGTAAACAAGAGATGGGTCGATCAGAGTCGATGTCCGATTGCAGTGATGGAAACGAAGAAGGAGACGATGCCAAGTACCGAAAGAGGACGGGTAAAGGGCCTCAGTCGAAAAATCTTCAGGCTGAGAGGAGGAGAAGGAAGAAACTCAATGACCGGCTATATTTGCTTCGCTCTTTGGTGCCTAATATTACCAAGGTACGTACTCACAATTTCCAAGTCCAAAACTATCAATAAGAATCTACAAAACAAACAATTATGATGAAAATTTTATGAAAAATCACCAAAGACGATAATAATCCAAAACAAACAGCTTGTTTGGAATAGTCTGGTCTTTTATAAACAAGTTAAGTTTGGTTTTTTTTTTTTTTTTTTTTTTGGCTTTTTAGTTTTCTCTTGTTGATATGAACTAATAATCTATACAAAGTTATGCCAAATTAACAAATGCGAAAAACTTTGAATAATGACAAAAAAAAACAATCGGCTTTTAAGTATTAAATCAAATCACCCAGGATCGTGGGCCGGATGTCAGGTTGGCCATTCGAGCCTTGGTGCGGGCCCAATTTGCTAGACGACCAAGGCCCATCGACGCCTGACAGGTTGCCTAGCCCGAGCATAACGAGCGGGTCAAGGTTTCGGGTCGGGCCACACACAACAATATTTCATAAATATAGACATTCTAGTATCTCCCTAACGGTCTAGCCACACGGCACGGTCATCTGTTAGTCGACAGCGTGGTGCCCTAGCAAGATTTTCCACTACGGAAAGTTTCGATCCGACCACGTGGCGCGGACAAAAGAAGAACAACAGCAAGGCACTCGGCTTCACGAGAATACGACAGGTGGCGTCCATCGGCCATTGGGTTAGTTGGGCCCTTGGTTTTTTAAATGGGCCTTACTTATTTAAGTTAGTTGGGCCCTATTAGTTTTTATTGGGCTTAAAAGACTACTAAGAACTCCTTTTTCTTTTCCTTTTTATTGAATCAAGCCTTATTAGTAGTGCCACATTTCTATGTAATAAAACTAATTTTTTCAACAATAATAACGACTTAAAGATAACCGATAAACTATATATAAATCCATAAAAAAAAAAAAAAAAAAGACTTTCCTTCATATTAATACAAAATATAGTCATTGTCAAGTCGACGATCTATCCATTCAAGTGATACGCCCTTGCGGCCCTATTTAGTTTTTATTGAGCTTAAAAGACTCCTAGTCCATAAACTATATATAAATCCATAAAAAAAAAAAAGACTTTCCTTCATATTAATACAAAATATAGTCATTGTCAAGTCGACGATCTATCCATTCAAGTGATACGCCCTTGCGGCCCTATTTAGTTTTTATTGAGCTTAAAAGACTCCTAGTCCACTATATTTACCCATAATAGGAGGGGGTCCTTTTTTGGGGCCCTAAAGCACCACCTAGTGGGTTTGGGCTCAAGTTCGGCCCTGCATGGTACCTAAAGGTTTATGGTGCACGGCCTTGGGGTCAGAGAGTGGATGTCAATGAAGTGGTTATCATGCACGGCATTTGGTGACATCACCTCGGCATGCAAAGACGTAAGCTTTGTCTTTTCCTACTTATTCAGTGACTGATTTAGCCATCATAGTGCCTCCCGGCCATTAACGACCGGCGGGCGCGAACGTGGTTCGTTTCATTTAGCGTCTTCGGACTAGTTATGGAATAAACAATCTCCAATAATCATTGGTTTCAATGCAAACCAATATATGACAACTTTTAAGATCCAAAAGTGACGAGAAATTAATTACTCGAACCTAAAATTTTCACAAACAATTGCACTTGTGCATATCGATAACAAGGTAGGCCATGCTACAAATACCACATATTGATTTTGATTTCTAATGGGTTTTCTTGTTCTTAGTTGGATAGAGCTTCGATCCTCGGCGATGCAATCGACTTTGTGAAGGAGTTGCAGAAACAAGAAAGAGATCTCCAACTTGAACTTGAAGAGCAGTCAGGGGACGATGAACGTACCGAAAACAATGGCCGATCTGAGATACTGAATGTCGGATTGAAACGCGAACATGAAAACTCTCTGAGTGGAAATAACATGGGAGCAGCTAGCAATGGTGTTGCAGAACCCACAAAACAAAAAGATGACTCAGGTGCTTATGATCAAAAGCCGCGGCAAATGGAGGTACTTACTTTACACCACAATTGATCCATTTGGGATTTCTTCTGTTTTCTTCGTTTCTAAAATATATAAGGAAGACATTGAGTTATTTTGTTGAAACAATGTTTTGATCCATTTGGTTTTCTTCTGTTTAAGTCCCTACCCTCCATTCTAGATCAAAAACCGGTCGGTACCGGTCATACTTATCCATTAGCATATTGTTCATAATCACTAGTGTTATTATCTTTTAAACCATATTTTCATCGGTATAGTATTGAATTCAGAACCTTGGTTTGAAAACAACCATATTTTCATTTCGATTGAGTGAAAATTGAAGAACATCTTTCGGTGTTTTTCGAAAAGTGCGTTGTTGGCAACTTAATTATGGGACATTTACCATCGTGTCACCTTTGGATCTCATAATTACCATCGAGGTCAAGCCCATTCTGAAAAATTCTCATCAACTCCACAACCTTCTTTCCTTCAAGGTGAAAGTGCCTAGAATCTAATTGATTTCTTTTATAAAACCACTAAACCCTTTTTAAACTTAAATTAGTATATTGTTCATAAAATCACCCTAGAAAATGTTATTATCTATTTAGGAAAACCCTAAATTTTCATTTTGATTGGGTGTATGAAATACATAAAATAACCACACAAATAAATGTTTAAATTTTTATAGCACTAGGGTACTCATGAAAGTGTTTAAAACCCTAGGTGCACCGTTCCGAGGGTACCCCATGAAAGTACCTAAAATCACTTATGAAAGTGTCTAATCCACTAAAACCCTATAATAGGAAAGTGCACCATAAACCTAAACTCTATCGGTACCCTAGACTATGACTAGGCTACCGACGACTTGGTTTGAAAGGTATATTTTCATGAAAGTGCCTAAAATTGGGAACTTTGAAACAACAAACCACTAAAACCCTATAATAGGAAAGTGCACCCTAAACCTAAACTCCAAAAAAGAGTGACTTACCTTAGTGGTAATTAAAAAAAATGACTTATCTTATTGGTAATTAGACATCTCTTTTCTAGACCTAGAGGTAATAATCCCCTTAATTATTGGTCCTAAACTCAAGTACTAATTAAATCTTTATCCTAGTTGGTTTCCAAATATTGTTATATACATGGTAAATTTGTTATATATGTTTGCAATATTATGATAAATTTATAACATAAAATATAAATCAAGGTCAATTGTGATAAATTCATCGCACAGCAAACAAATGGACACATTTTATTTTTTGCGGATGTTATATGTTTGCCATGATAAATTTGCAACTACAAGGAATTTATCACATTCAACAATGATTTATAATCTATTTTTTAATTTCATACAAAGCAGAAATTAATACTCCCTTAGTCCCAAAATAATTGTCTCAATTCCACTATTTGGACCTCTTGAAAAACACTTATATTTTTTAATCTAAAATATTTTTTTGTATGCAATATGAATCTTGTTTGATAGAGTTAACTTATCTATTATTAAAAATTCTTAAAATCATAAAATCTATTAAAAATTGAAAAATATATATAGATTTTTAAGAAGTATGTATAGTGCATGTGATTAGGAAAATTATTTTGGGATGGAGGGAGTATATCATGTACATAACAAATTTATCATAAACAAGGATAAATCTATCATAAATGCAAACAAAATACAACAAACGCATCTTACGCTAAGTCCTTAATTTTTTTAAGACTTTTATGCATATAAAGGATGAAAATATAACTCATGATGATATCATGGATTAGAACATAAGAGGGTTGGATTTAGGATACCTATTCAATTTTGTTTTTACATAATTTGCAAAAGTTAACCATTTTTATTTCCTAGAAGATAAAAAGAAACTCAATATGGTACCAAAACAGTTTTGGTTTTTCATGTTATCATTCTTTATTGGAATAAGTAGGGGTTGCATATGTTGTGAAATTGCAGCCTCGAGTGGAAGTGGCCCAACTTGATGGGAATAAGTTCTTCGTCCAAGTATTTTGTGAGCACAAAAGTGGGGGCTTTGTGAGTTTGATGGAGGCTTTGAATTCTCTTGGCTTGGAAGTAACAAGCGTGAATGTGACTAGCCACACATCTCTTGTTTCAAACGTTTTCCAAGTAGAGGTAAGATCTTCAAAACACACTGTAGACACTCCAATTTTGATTTGCCGTAATTCCTATATATATACAATCTCATATTCGATCATAAAATGAGATGTCATCACTGTCATGGCACTATAGTACGTGTTTTCCAAATACATTTTTGTTGGGGCAGAAATTGAGTCGAAAGTGATTGATGTGTTGGATTATCGTTTGGTAGAGATAGAGATAATCACTGGGATACATAAATATTTCAAAGAAGGGCCAAAAAACAAAAGAAAATAGATAATTTTTAAGGAATATCTGCCTCTCAAAATGTTTATCCTACTTTTAAATTTCAACATTTCACGTACAATACACAATACCCAAAACTTGTAACTTTTCAAGTTTTGAATTTAAAATGTTTTCTGGAAAGCGGAAAGTGTTGTCGGCAATGTAATCAGAGAACTTCAAAATTTTAGAGCGCATTTTAAACTTTAAACTTTTCAATTATTCTTCTTTTGTTCTCATTGTTTTGATTGTTAAAAACATCTCAAGGGAAGAAATGGAATTTTACCAACTTTCCTTTGTTGAAGATTTTAAATTGGCTCAATATTTTGGGACAGCCAAAAAAAAAAGTAGGAGAAACCTTTTGGGATGGAGGAAGTATATTGTGCTTCTAAATTTTGATGCGATTAAATCGTTCCCCCGATCTGCTCATTTTTTGTTTCAGAAGATGGACAGTGAAATGGTTCAAGCGGACTATGTGAGGGACTCCTTGCTTGAGATAACACGATTTGGAGGGTGGCCTGATCAAATGGCTAAATCGTGTAAGAATGAGGATGGCATGGGCTGTCATCAGCATGACCACCGCGGCAACCGCCCGAACGGCCTCCACAACCACCAAGCCAGTTCCCACAACCTCCGCCACCTTCATCACTGAAAAATAGAACAAATGAAAGTGCCATTTCTTAACTTCTGTAACTGCTTTTGCGTTCAAGGCACTCTTGTTTGAGCTTCATATATAGACTACATCTCTTACAATAAAATTGGAATTCTCCTAGTGGTAGGAGTTATGGCCAACTGAGCCAGCCCCAGTTAATACTTCTATCCAGACTTTGATACTTCTATCTATTTATTCTGTTTTTGGAAGCCAAAAATGATAATTGTTAGTTGTATTTAGCGAGGGTTGAACCTAAGTCTTATGCATATAATAGTGCAAGGTGCCTACTTTTGGACTACCACTCGGTCCACTCCACTTGCTCTATGTATCTGTATATGTATATCTATCTATACTTCCACACTATATACTAAAGACATGTCGGTCACTTAACACGGTCTCGCTCTTTTTTTAGCCCTGCTATTGGTACCAATCAAGGTATCGATGGTGCACAGATCAGTTTGCAGGGTCACTTTCAGGTCCGGCACAAAAGTTTCGAGCGGTTCATTAATTTTAAAATATTTTTTCAAGTGACACAGTGAAAAATTAGCTCAATTGAATAATTGTAAATGGTTGATCCAATGTATATATTTTTCATTCAGAATTCTGGATCCTACTTTCTGAAAATAGGGTACATTGGATAAACCATTTACAATTATTCGATTGAGATGATTTTTAATTAAGTCACGCGAAAAAAAAATTAAATTAATGAATGGGTCAAAGCTTTTGTGCAGAACCTGAAAGTGAGCCATACAAACTGATCTGTGCATCATCAGTACACCTTGATCGGGTCCCCTCGATTTACCGCTCTTTTTTTCAACAAAATATAAAATATATGACAAATTAACATCACCCTCTTCACTTTCTCTCATTTCACGCCCACAATAACAGCATAGGTTTTTTTCACAATCAATCAAGTTTATTAATTTACACAATTTAATATTTGCTTGTTTCTCGGATTTGGGGTTGCTACTGTCACAGCAGGTGTTTTACACCATCTGAGCCGTCTGTTGCTCGGATGGACCGCCTAGATTTCATCTTGCACGCACGACAACGAACGGTTCGGATGCAAAGGTGCCGAGGTAAAATCTGAGCCATCCATCCGAGCAACGGACGGCTCGGGTGGTGCACAACACTTGTTGTGCATCGCATGCACATCAGCAACCCCATGTCCTTGTTTCTCCATTGATACAAAAAAAGGAAAAACAAATTATGAAGAGGACTTCATTGATTCATTAAGCAACCATAAATGAAAACATAAATGAGAGTCCCTGTAAATTTCATGCAAAATTGGAAAGACATTAATCTTGCCTAGTTAAAAGAATGACAACAAGGGCTACAGCCACGCAAATTTGAAAAGACATTAATCTTGCCTAGTTAAAAGAATGACAAGAAGGGCTACAGTCACGTACAGAGACACATAAACTGTACATATAGTGGGTCCCACACGGTAGATACGGGGCGCACACACATAGATCCCACACGGTGAACAATGTTACCTAAAACGAGAGGATCCTTAGAGTTTCTCACACTATATATAATTTTTCCCGACGCCAGCCAAAGCTACTACCGTCTACAGGGGAGAAAATATGGCGCCCATGCCTAGGCTCATCTGTTCCCTAACCCTTGTCCTCCTAATTTGTGTCCATGGTAAATTCATAGTACATTTCACAATTTTCCTAAATTGTTAATCTCATATTGTACTTGTTAATTTTATTCTTTCTCCTGCATGTTGCACAAAGTTTTTAAATTGGTTCAGAAGAGCTGAACGAAAATCTGTCACGTTCTATGCAGGTTTTGGACAGCCATGCGGTCTAAATTCAATCACCTCAAAATACACATTGAACGGGCGTGTCGTGGAAGGGCTACCGGAGTGGGATGTCGAGATTAGCAACACCTGTGAATGTCCACAGTCGAACGTCGTAGTAAAATGCCGAGGATTCGCAACAATTTTACCTGTGGACCCTTCCATCCTCAATTTCCAGGGGGACGACTACTGCTTGGTGAATAGTGGCAAACCTATTCTGCAGGGCCATCCTGTCAAATTCAACGTTGTGTTTGGAACCCCGACTGATCTCTTTCCTTTTAGCTCTGAAATCACATGTTGATGTGTGTTATGTTTTTCATATAATAAGTTGTAATGAAGCCGACTACAAAGGCTAAAAAAGTGATGAATTTGTTTTTTTTTTTTTAATCAATAAAGAAAAAATGAGAGCAAGTATTGTTTGCTCAATTTGAGTCAGGTGGCTACTTTGTTCGATTTGGTGTTCCAGAATCGGCACTTCTCTCTCAGCACGGTTCAAAATAAGTTTTGGACAACTCTAAGTTGTCCAAAGTGGGATCGGATTCTCTCCGGTTCAAATATTTGAATAATCAGTGATTCAAATTTGTTTAGAACCATTAACTGCAGCAATAGAAGATCTAGATCTGAACTATCTTGTTGAGTCGAAGACCAATTCCAGAATACAATTAATCAATGATTACGAAAGAATGCTTTAACAAAACACAAATATATTTGTATTGAATTATTAATTCATCTAGACAATAGAACAAATCCAAGATGAAAATTTGACAAAAATTCTACTGAAGACAAAAGTAAACTGAAACATATAAATTTTGGAATTATTGTAATTTTGCCAATTTTGGCTTAATAATGTTGTACGATTACTTTTTTGTATTTATTTAAATAAAATTTTCGTTGTAATACTCCGGCCCGGCCCTTAAGGAAAGCTGGGTAAGCTTACGGCTGCCCCACTAAAAATAGCCATTTTGAAAAATTGACTAGAATCCATAAATCTCGTGCCTCAGAACCGATTACTCCATATTCAGATTGGGAATTTGAGATGGCCGAAGTGGAGAAGTGCGACGAACAGTCCCATCCCGGCGAAAAATACAGGATCCTAGGAGTCATTTACCTGGCTAAATTATTGCGTGAATTTCGGACCATGAAGGGTTGCGAGAGTCGGGACGAAGAGTCCAACCGTAACCTAGCGAGCGATACTTCCACCGTCACGGTGGCTGAGGGCGACGAGGAGAAGGAGAAGAGGTAGGTAAGAAGAAGAAGGCCTGGACGGAGGTAATAACCCGCCTCGAGTACCACACTTTGTGTGTGAAATATATGATCCCTCTGTTCGAGCAGATCATTGTAAGAGATGAGATGGAGGAGAAGATGACTCTTTCCTCTGGTGGATCTGAACCATCTTCTTCTTCTTCTTCGTAGTTGCTCCTACTTTCAAGTGTGTTTTTTTTTTTTTTTTCATTTGCTTATGCTTTTCTTCTTCTCTTTGATCTCTTTGTTGGATTGACATTGGAGAAGTTGTTGATCCCTAAAATAGTCTATGATGTTGCGCACGCAGAAAAGTAATTGATTGGGCTGCTTAAGACTTTGATGACTTTTCAACACGACACGAGAACCCGACAGGATATTAGCGAGTTAGGATAGGCTATTTCTGATGTAGAACACGAATATGACATAACACGAAAAGTTAAACAGGTCGAGTTAGGGTTGAGAGAATTTTAACAAGAACACGAGATGACACCACAAGAACACGACACAACACGACACAAACCCGACATGAAATTAACGGATTAGAGTCGGCTATTTCTGATACGAAACACGACTATGACACAACACGACACGATAACACGAAAAGATAAGCAGGTCGGGTTAGGGTCGAGAGAATTCTGATCCCAACACGAGATGACACGGCACGAACACGACACGATGCCTGCCCCTAGTATATTGTACCAGAATTTGGTTTCTGAAAATACTTTCCTCCCATGGTTAGACCCCTTTTGTTTGACGGTGATGCCAACAAATAGGTAGAGGATTCCTCCTGTTAAGCAATCTAATGAAAACTATTTTGACTGAATTTATTTGCCTTTGCTACGTTCCCTAATCATCTATAAGAACTCACCATTTCTATCAATATGTTCTTTCACCTTTTTCTGTCTTAAAAAATAAGTATGTCTCCTTATGGTTCAAATCTTACTGATTTACATCTTCAACTTGGCCATCACTATAACAAAATCCAATGCGAGGCTTTCCCATGCTGAAGTTGAGGACTCTGCAATTCATGTTGTATTTGATTACCCCTTCATATAGAAGCTTCCTTATGTAGTGCTCTAAATCCGAACCGATCAGACGGAGTGTGTACTCTGTCAGTGGGGCTCCCTGATTCAACACAAAATGCTGGTGTCTTAGTGACTGCAAAAAGTTGAGCAGTGCAAGAGCAATGACATGATTTGTTTTCGATTTTTAATAAAAACAAAATGGATAGTTCGCAATAGCGAGAGATTACCATAAGCTCCACATACCGAGCTCCTTTTGTTTGGCAGTTTCATGCCCAAAACAAACATTCGCATCTATCCCCATTTATCGGGTTGTACTTTTTTCAGTCTTTTATAGGGTGTTTGCGTACTATTAACCCGCGTTTTGTTGTTGGCTGCCAGATTGTTTTAATTTAGAAATGCTAGCTGCCAGAGCTTCTGTTGGCCGCCAGATCTTTCTGGCCCAGAAAGCTCTGTTTATGGTTCTGTCTTTTATTTGCATTGTATTTGTCTACTCCATTCCCGGATCCCCTTTGCTTTCTGTCATCGCCTCTTATTGTTTAATGGCTAGCGAAAACACATTGGTGAAACGAACAAAGTAATTTGAATCGCCTCAAGCCAAATAACTAGAGGCCAACCATTTGGTTGGGCGAAGAAACCTTACACATAACAACTAACTGGACCCGGGCGTGCTGTGCACCCATTGGTTGTCCGATCGTGTTTTGGACGGTCCAGATGCATTCGGCAATTTTCATTTAATTTTGATTTATTTTTTCCGGTAAAAAATCAAAACACATTCAGGCCATCCAAAACACGATCGGATAGCTAAGGGGTGCACAGCACCCCTGGATTCCAACTGACAAGGGCCGAGTTAAAAAATTAGCAAATTAAGGACAAAGGTGAATTTACCTCATAGTGATCAACAAGCTCCTGGAATTGAAAATAGACCATGTTGCAAGTCTCAGGGTTCCACTCAAACTCATTGCCTGGATCAAGAATAAGGGTCAGTTTATCCATCTGGGACTGGTCAAATTCACAGGTAACAGGATCAATATAAGCTGCGTAAATTCTGATGTGGCGGGTGGTGCTACTCAGCCACTGCCCGCCGTACTCTCTTCCCATGATCTTGCTCTTCACATTCCGCTGTACTTCCACTGGCCTTAGTTCCTTATTCCCATTAGTCGTTTCTTTTCGCTTCGTTCCCTCTTGATCGTCTTCTTGTTTTTCCTTCTCTGGTTCTTGAACCTGAGTTCCTTCTTGTTGTTGAGCTGATACGGAGAATGGTTTCCGGTTTTTTAGGTTGATTTTGCCCCAGCCTGTCAAGCCTGATATGGAGACTTTTGTTAAAGCCATATAGGAGAAAGTTGCTGCAGCCATGGTGGGATGAGATTTGCTGATTTCCTTGTAGGTTTTTTATTTGGTGGAGCTGGAAAGTTATGTGGGGGGAAATGGGTTTTGGACCTTATATTTTCGTGGATAAGATTTTGTTGTATTAGAGAGCAGTTTGATGTTCTGCCTGTGCATGTGGTAGAACAAATCCTTCCCCTCTGTCGTATTATAAAATGCTTGCCAGCCTGAAACACAATTGAAAAAAAGCCGTTTCGCAACGACTGACTTAAACCAAAATAGCTTTAGCACTTTAAACCAATAAAATAAACACAGGCCATAAAATGGTTGGAACGATCAGACTTAAGAATGTCATTTCAAGTTCCCATCCAATCTCAGTTGGAAAAAATTGTTTGGAACGACCTGACTGAAGAATGTGTGCTCCCATTATGAAACAACATATCTTTGTGCGTTTTTACGAATTTTAGTCAGGTGTTGTGGAACGAAGTTAGCAACTTGAAGCCTATAATCAACCTCGACTATGATTCTATATTTCTATTAAACAAAATTAGGGAATCTTCTTCCACGGCTGAGATCGTTGGAAGCCTTATCCATGTTATCCATTCAGAAGAGTTTCTAAAGCCGAAATTTCCCCACACAGAATTCTGAAATTTCCCCACAGAGAATTCTGAGAAGCTATGTCGTAAAGGTATATCAAGTTTCGGGAAATCGTGAATAATAAAATGCTAAAAAAGTTGCCAGCTAGTGTAATCGTTCGGCATACATTTACAGCAAAACCACCCAAAAGCGAGAAGTCTGGAGATCTTACTCGGAAAGAGTACTCTTTTAAATCCAACTTGGAGTCGCTGACATCAATGTCTGCCAAGCATTCTTCAGCAGTGACGGAAGGAAGTTGGTGAGTCTTGCGCCTTAGGTTATGTTTGTGCCAGTCGCCCTTCACAATTCTCACCGGAGCATTACACTACCGGGAAAAACATGGATCCATTTCACACATCTCCACCGCAATTCATTCAGTAGAATGTTAAAGGCGCCGGAAAAAAGGAGACAAAGAAGGTCGGGAGCAAGATCTGCTGATAGGAAAACATGGTATGACCTATTAAAGTTGCATGCTGCTCATTGAAGTCGGCATTGAGGACTTGAGGTGTAAGGTGTTTTGATAGAAGTAGGACATCAAAAGCAAAATGCTTGGAAAAAGTGCATCCCTAAAGAGAAAACCTAAATGACATATGAAACTAAATCAGTATACACACTGGAATGATTAAGTTGGGCTGCAACAGTGGAGCACACTTGGGAAACTACGTTTATACTTTTAGATACATATGTGCTACAAAGCATGGATACTGATACGGGATACGGACACGATACAAGTACGGTGATATGAGAGACTCTAAAAAAACAGGATACAAATACGGCTAGGATACATTAAGATTAAAAGGCATTTTCTTTCTATCTCTCTACTCATTACCCCCAAAACCTCCCTCAAAACCTAAACCGAACAAAGCCTGACTTCAATCAAAGAGTGGCTACTTCAGGCAAATAAGCTAAAGTTTTGGTCTAATCCTCCCTGACCTTCCCCAGCATGGATACATGGGGCCCACCCAAAATCACTTGTGGGTATATATTCAATACAAATTCGATGGGAGAGAATGTAAGAACTAAGAACGAATGTCCACTTGAATACTTGAATGTGTTCCTAGCATTTTTATTTGATTCATAGGCATATAAAACCTGCCAAATAATTGTTTGGCCAATATCTGGACGTAGGGCTGCAAACGAGCGAGTCGAACCGAGTTTTATTGTGCCCAAGCTTGTTTATTAACTTTTTAACGAACTCGAGCTCAGTGAAAACTTAACGAGTCGAGCTCGAGCCGAGCTGGCTTAGGTTTGACTCGAGCTCGAGCTTGTTCACGAGCTTTAACGAACCACCGAAAAAATATACATACTAACATAGGCTTAAAACAACAAAGAAAGTTTACTTGTGCATATATATATGTTTTATATTTATATACTCTACAGGAAAATAGTCCCAATTTCAAAATAATAGTGAAATTTAATAAGTTTTTAAAAAGATAGTCCATTAGGATATCAAATTGGAATAAGAAGCTATATTATTTTATTCATCTTAAATGTAAACGAGCCTTGTCGAGCCGAGCTGAGCCGAGCTTTGCCATGTTCAAGCTTGTTTGTTAAGGTTTTTAACGAACTTGAGCTCGAGTCGAGCCTTAATAAAAACTTAACGAACAGAGTTCGAACGAGCTCTTTACAAGCCGAACCGAACCGAGCTCACGAACAACTTGGTTCATTTGCAGCTAAACGTGTTTGTCATCATATTAGCATAATATAGAGCATAATATAGTTTTCCTCAAGTCCCCTAAGATACAGTAGATTAGGATTAACGAATGGCACAAAAAAAAAAGGCAAACAATAGACAAAATGACGGGTTCGGAGTTGGTTAAGAGCAAGAGCAGCAGATTGTGTAAAATTTTAGCAAAAAAATACGGTGAACAGTGCACATTTTTTACTTTACCTAATCACATCTCTTTTATCACTCCAACAAGCCTCTCTACTTTCCTCCCTATTCTTACCAAATACTATAAACTATTGTAAAGTGAGGAGAGAGAGGACAGCCACATGAAAGAGAAAGGGAAGAGAGAGGAGAGAGAAAGAAATGATTAAAAAAGGAAAACCTTGCCAACAGTGCTTCTCTAAAAACACCTAAGCACTGTAGAAAAAAATAAGGAAAAGGTATTTTACCTATGTATTTAGAGAGACTGATGCAGCACATTCTTTGGATTTTCCTTAGGTATTTTACCTAAATTTGGCATTTGGAGAACTTGGTGCACTTGCTCTAAGAGTTGAAAGGTGCTATATATAAAGTTGGTTAAGAATTAGATTTGCCTCAAATAATTCATATTCTCTTCTCTTGCTTTAAATTCTTCACATCAAAGCTTCATAGACCATTTTAATGACATTCCTAAAAAAAAATGGATTAAAAAAATCTAAATTTTGAAAAGGAAAATAATAAGTGTCCATAAATGTTGTCCAGAAAGTACCCAGAAAACTACATTAATGAATGGCTGATATTCCATTGCAATTTCTGGCTGATAATAAGTGTCTATAAATGTTGTCCATAATAAGTGTCCCATTGTAATTTTTGGGTACTTTCTGGGCAACATTTTTTAGTAGTATCGCTATTTTGAAAATATTAAATTAAGCTTACAAGTGGGGCCCACCCGTTGGTGCGTTGTAACCAGAGCTTAACCCTGTCACGTATGACAAAGCAAGACTTTTGCCACAAGAAAATACGCCAAAAGCTACGTCGTTTACACCTTCTATAAAAGCAACACAAATTCCCACCTCTTTTCCCACCAAAGACTCCCATCTCTCTCTGTCCGAACCTCCAAATACCCTAAAAAACAAACCAGAGAAACCAAAAACGCTAAAAATGGCCGGTGGTCAATTCAGAGAGCTTTTGAAGAAGTACGGAAAGGTAGCCCTAGGCGTCCACTTCTCCGTCTCTGCTGCATCAGTCACCGGCCTCTACGTCGCCATAAAAAACAACGTCGACGTCGAGTCCATGCTCGAGAAGGTCGGCATGAAAGGCGCTGATGAAAAACCCGCTCATAAAGAAGAACAAACAATGCAGAATCTTCCTCCATCGAATGGCGAAATGAACAACGCGTTCGTGGTTGAGGGAACGGCGACGGCGGGGGTCAAGAAGAGGAATCGGGCTGCGGAGCTGGCGGCGTCGAGCGGAGGAGCGCTTGCCCTAGCGCTGTTATGTAATAAGGCTCTGTTTCCGGTTCGAGCGCCGATAACATTCGCGCTTACTCCACCCGTCGCGAGGTTCTTGGCGAGGCGGAAGATTATCAAGAACAATGTATGTTTCGATATCTTGATATACTCTTTGTTGCTATTTGTGTGTTTTTTTGTTAAGAATTTGGAAATGCATACAAAAGAGATGTGAGTGTGGAAAGTTGTGAACTTGATATATGTGATTTAGAAAGGGTTGGGTTAGCGACGGCTCTAGGAATTTGTAGTAGGCGTTCAAAAATTAGATTAATTCTACTGGCTGATGTGTTAACAAAACTATAAGTTCAAAATTTCATATAGATAACTACGAAAAGAAATTGTAGCGAGAATGTTGAGGCTGGCCTTTTTAAAAATATGTTGTTTTTTAGGATGACATGATGAAATTTTCTATCGTAGTCTTAATTTGTTAACAGGGTTTGCAATATAGTTGAAAATTGGCGAAGTGGCATTAAGAATCCCTAGTGGTACGAAAAGAGAGATCGTGATGATATCATCTACGTAATTCTATGAGCTAACTAGGAAAAAAAATTATTGTCATGAATGCAAAATTAACACCTTAGACCATCGACAACCAAGATGGAGAGAGAACACAGAGCATAATACTTACACCAATAGATTCTTCATTCTTATTTCTTTTTTCCTTTTTTAATTTGTTTCATTATGATTGTGTGCTTTATTTGAGGTAATGTTAGGTGTTTAAATATGAATTACCTAGATTGATGGGCTGGATACGTGGGGCCCACCCAAAATCACTTGGGAATTTGATTTTTCAAGGTATCAAAAGAAAATGTGGTGTATGTTATATATTATTGCAGAATGACTTTTCGTTAGAACGGCCTCTTATCACGACAAGTGGCAAGAACCGATTTGTTTGTCATTGGAATTTAAAGTAGCACATGTGAGATATTCAATTATCCTTTTTCAAAATTCAAAATTCAAAAATTCCACGTTCTTCCTCTCTTCATATATTTCCATAACTAAAAGAATTGTTTTTATATAAGGCAAATAAAAAAACTACAAATCTACCATCATCTCCATTTTAAACCCGGAATCATACTAAATCAAGCAAATTGCTAATGATGAATTTATAGAATTTTCCAACGTAGAAGGAAGCATACAAACAATAAAGTAGGTATGAGATATATTTATGTTAAGAAAGTCAACCAATATTTATGTGGAAAGTTGATCAAAAAAAGATTTATACGAGAAAGGAAATTCTCTCATAAATTTAAAACCTCTACACACACACACACACACACACACACACACACATATATATATATATATAATGCCAAAACAGTAGCAAAGAATCCTAACATGTTCCCTTTGCAATTGCCGGACGAATTTTATGAGTACGAGTGTCAACCGGAAAAATTTACTTTTTCCTTCATATTTTTGTTGGTGATGTAGAACTACAACGAAAGAAACCAACTGGCAATCTGTCACTATGCATATGGTAGATGTTCTCTAACTTTTTTTTTCCCTCATGCAGTTTTTGGGTTTGTATATGAGTTAGTATATTCATTTTCCCCATCATTTAGCTTTAATTGTTCTAAAACTAGATAGAATCTTACATGTTCCACTTGGGAGTCGTTTGGTGGTCCAAACAAATCTTAGCATCTTTTAGTCATTTCCAAAAACATTTGTTTTACTATGCACAATTGAATTCTCTGTTGTGATAAAATGGGATACAAAGAGTTAAACTCTCGATAATATATTCTCAAAATGATAAAAGCTGCTCAAAATGAAAGACCCATACATTAAGACACAAAATGACAATTAGACCCTTAAACTACCAAATCATGACAATTAGACCCTTAAACTACCAAATCATGATAATTAGACCTTTAAACTACTACATCATGACAATTAGACCCTTAAACTACCAAATCATGACTCCCCTAAAAAGAAACTTATCCACAAGTTACGGTAGTGTCCTCCAGGAAATAGGGCATCAAATGTTGCACGTTGAAAGTGTTGGAGATATTCAAATGCGATGGTAATTGGACTTGGTAAGCATTATCATTGATCTTGCGCAAGACTTCACAAGGACCCACTTTCCGATCATTCAACTTCATGTAAGCGCCATCATGATGCCTTTCCTTGCTCAATATAACACATACAAGATCCCCTTCCTTGAATAAACCCCCTTTTGTGTGCATCAACGGACGCCTTGTACTTCACATAAGACTTTTTAATTTGGGACTTGACTTGAGCATGGACATTCTTCATAAAGGTAGCCATTCCGTCCGCCTTGGGGTGTTCCTTCTTAGACATTGGGAAAGGGACAAGATCAACCGCACTAGAAGGTTTCAACCCGTAAACCACTTCAAATGGGGAAGTGTGAATGGTGCGGTTTAGGGAAGAATTGTAAGCGAACTCTGCCAAGAGAAAAATGTAATCCCAACTTTTCGGATGCTCACAACCAAGCACTGCAACAAGTTCCCAAGACTCCAGTTAACCACTTCTGTTTGGCCATCGGTTTGAGTGTGAAAAGAGGTACTAAAGTGCAAGTTGGTGCCAATCTTCTTCCACAAGGTCCGCCAAAAGTGAGCAAGAAACTTAGCATCTCTATCGGAGACAATAGAAGTAGGAACACCATGCGACTTGTAAACCTCATTGAAATAGAGATTGACAGTGTTCGATGCATCCATAGTCTTCTTACAAGGTATAAAATGAGCCATTTTAGATAAACAATCCACCACCACCATGATAGAATCACCCCACCTTTGTGTAGGAGGGAGCCCCAAAATAAATCCATACTTATTCATTTCCAAGGACTTTTTGGCACCGGTAGAAGCAAATACAATCCTGCATTAATTGTTGTTCATTTACTTCGTTGGCATGTTTGACACCTTTGCACATAGCACCCCACATCTTTAGTCATTCCCGGCCAATAGTATTCATCTTGAAGCAATCCTAGAGTCTTGTCCTTGCCAAAATGACCCAACTTGTGACTTTCATTCAACAATTGCTCCCTCAAAGATCATTTAGGTACACACAACTTGAGTCCCTTAAAGAGAAATCCATCTTTCAACATATAGCATGTATATGTAACTCTATCACCTCTTTGCAAAGCATCGAAAATCTTGCTAAAATAAGGATCTTCGGGATAGAAGGTTCGAAATTCTTCAAATCCAACGACCTTATTCTTCATTTCCACCAAAAGAGCCACTCTTCTATTTAAGCCATCAGCCACTTTGTTGAGAACTTTGGACTTAGCATGCCGTTTGTTGAGGTGTTCTTGGCTATTGATGTACTTAAAAGCTTCATGATAGGTATTGAGAACAAATTCCTTGTATGCAAGGTAGTAGCTCCAATGCTTGATGGCTTGGACAATGACATAGAATTTCAAGTCATAAGTAGAGTATTTGAGTTTAGCACCATTCAACTTCTCGCTAAATAAAGCAATAGGTTGGCCTCCTTGGCTTAGAACCCCACCAATGCCCACTCCTAAAGCATCACAATCAAGTTCAAACATCTTGTCAAAGTCGGGTAAGGCTAAGATAGGAGCTTCGGCAAACTTTGACTTTAACAACTTGAAACTCTCGACGGCTTCTTGCGTCCATGTAAACACCTTTTGCTTGATGAAATTAGTAAAAGGAGCCGTGATGCTACTAAAGTTGCAAATGAACCTCTGGTAGAAAGTAGCTAGCCCATGAATACTCCTCATTTCTTGAACACTAGTAGGAGTTGGCCATTCCACAATTGCCTTAACCTCGTTTTCATCCATGTGAACTCCCTTAGAAGATACAACATAGCCCAAAAATACCACATTATCTTCAAGTTTCCATAGAATTTCTCTCTTCTTAAGACTTCAAATACTTGTTGAAAGTGTGATTAGTGATCGTCAAGGCACCGACTACACACCAAAATGTCATCAATTAAAGTACACAACTATGCATATGCCCAAAAGAGGTTACCGGCATAAAAGTACTTGGAGCATTGGTAAGTCCAAAGGGCATCACAAGCCATTCAAAGAGGCCACGAGGAGTCTTGAAAGCCGTTTTCATTCATCCCCTCCCGGACGGACTCGAATTTGATGATAACCACTTCGAAGATCAATCTTGGAGAAGACCATAGAACCGGCTAAGCAATCCGACATATCGTCCAACCTTGGAATAGAAAATCGGTACTTGATAGTAATCTTGTTGATAGCTCTACTATCCACACAAAATCCTCCATGAACCATCCTTTTTTAGGGTTAAAAGAGCCGGCATTGCACGAGGGCTAAGGCTTGCCCCATATGTAGTCCTTGTTTAAAAGGTCATTTACTTGCCTTTGGATTTCTTCCATTTCCCTTGGAGGCATTCTATAGGCAGGCTTGTAAGGAAGGGGTGCCTCGGGCACCAAGTCAATACAATGTTGGATATCTCGCAAATGAGGCAATTCGAAAGGTAATTCTTGAGGGAACACGTCAACATACTCCTTTAAAAGGCTAGAGACGGCCTCGGGAACATTCGACACACCCATATCCGCCATAGGAACCAAGACTAGAACATACTCGGTTTCATGACTTTCGTTGAGAAATCCTTTAGAAGCAATCAACGTAATAGGAAGAGGCTTTGTGGTCACCTTCTCCTTCATAGATAACAAAGTGAATTATCACTTCTTCTTAAGGACGGTGGTGTAGGTATTCTTCCTCCCATCATGGACGGATTGCCTATCATGTTGCCATGGACGACCAAGTAGTAAATGACGAGCATCCATAGGAACCACGTCACACCAAGCTTCATCGAAGTACTTTTGCCAGCTGGAGAAAGAGACCAAATACCTTTTCGTCACCTTGATCTCATTGCCCTTCTTGAACTAAGAGAGAGTATAAGGATGGGGATGCTCCTCCACTTTGAGTTGTAACTTGTTCACCACTTCTTGAGAGACTATATTCTCACAACTTCCGTTATCAATAATCATGTTGCACACTCTACCTCTAATATTGTAAGTGGAGTAGAATATGTTGGTACACAACCAATCCTCATTGATATCATCCTTAAGAGTAAGAACAGTCGTCTTAATCATCAAAGCAAGGCCTTCTTGCTCTTCATCGTCACCCCCAACATCTTCACACATAGTTTCGTCATAAATAGGAAATTCATCTTCACAACCTTCCTCCATAAAAAGTGCATTTTTTCTACTTCTGGAAGACTTCCAACAATCCCAAGACTTGTGACCCAACTCCCCTCACTTAAAGAACTTGAATCCCCCACTTTGGAATGGACTTCTACTCCTCGTTTCACTAGATTGAGGCTGATTTTGAGTGGGAGTTGTAGCTTCATCCTCCCGATTTTCATTACTAACCCCGAAAGAAGCACTTTGGCCACCACTAGAGGAAGATCCACCCCCAGAAGAGGAGTAGTAGGGCTATCCCGAGTTGGAACCGCCTTGAGATTGATGAAACTGTTCATGAGCTTTTTCTTCATTTTCTCCCATTCTTTAATCTTCCCTTTACCTCTCCTTTGCCTAGTTAGTTGCAATTGCTCTAACCAAGCGAAGGCTCTCCCTTTAAGACGGATAGCCACCGACTTCACCTTCTTCTTCTCAGAGACTTCACCATAATCAAACACTCTTTCAATGGTGTTCAATCAATCAACAAATTCATCCGGTTTGAGACTTTCATTGAACTCGGAAAGCTCAACGGTGTTCTTCCACTTATAAGGGACGTGAATAGGAGGCGGCCTATGCCAATTTTGTTCACGAAAAGGATTCTCAAAGTGACTATGAGAATCCTCGGACTCCCCACTACCCGTACGTGATACATGTAAACCTTGCACCAACACCGTTAGGGTAACAATTTGTTGTCTCATCTCTTTCATCTCATGGTTTCGGTTGTCAAACTCATTTTCTTCACCATCATTCGCCATAAATCCTCTTCCTCGACCTCCTCTCATATATCTACCTCCTCTATGAGCCATAAAACCACCAAAATCAACTCCAATAACTAAAATTTACCCAAATTAAGCATCACCCAATTGATATAGACCCCAAACTTCAACAAATCCCAGCAATCATCGCTAGTAACCCCCCAATACGATAAAAATCCACAACAAACAACAACAATTTGCATCAACCAAAAAAAATTTCTTCGCGTTCTTTCTATTCCATCCCATTCGAATATTTTCTTTGAATTTATTTTTTATTAGTAAAAAGAAATTTTATTAAACTCGATAAGGGTACATCAAACCTCCAATGAAAAATTGGATGACACAACAAATGGGCGACGCCCAACACATCTAATGGGTCAAGCCCAAACCCAAGAAAACAACACCTAAAGGGCACATACATTCAACATTTTTTTGGTTTTTTTCTCATTTTGTTGTAGAACCACATACAATTAACATTTGTGGCAGGCTAAGAAAGCATCTCTTTTTGTTTCTTCTTCGTAGATTGAATGTTTGAATTATTTGACACTACAATATATGGTTATGACTTTTTCATCCCTTAATTTTACTTATTGTTTGCAGGTAAAATTGAACTTTAGCATGATAATACCATGCTTAGGTATCGAGATATATATTGTCCGTGATGACGCTAAACTTGATTAGTGAGATTTGATTGATGTTCTGATGATGAAACCGTATATTTGTGTTTTGTGGGAGGATCATGGGCCAATAATAATTAGTGTCACAATTTTGAATTGCTTCTCATGTGTTGGATATTGCCCAAATGTTTAGTACTTGATTTTGTAGGATAGCGAGATTTGTATGTGTCTTGAATGGAGTGGTTTATCGAAGAGTTTCAAATTTCATGTTATATTATTTTCTTCCGTGCATAGCAGAATCCGGATATATTGGGTTATTTATTATTTTTAGTGGTGCTTTCGTGATAAGCTCTTGATTGCGACAAGTGAGTTACCTAATTATGTTTCTAAATGCATTTGTGTTGTAATTATTTTAAATCTAATTGGTCCAAGTAATAAGATAACTTAGAATTTGAAACAACCTTAACGCCCTGTTTGGTAGAAGGATTTGAGAGGGGGATATAAGATTACCCGGATATACATATCCGGGTAGTTTATATCCTGTGTTTGTTAAGTTTTTGCTTCCCGGATATGTATATACTTGGATATGTATATGCCCCTATGGTGGGATAAGATTTAGACACCCCCTACCCAGTCTAAATTATATCCGGGCGTCTAAAACTTCCTTTACCTCCACTTACCCCCACAATTTGGCCCACCACTGCAATTCGTTAGAAGATAGAAAGAGAGATTTGGGAAGCGTGGCAGTGTGTGGGACGCAGGAGAGAGGCATTGGCCCACCACCTTTTTACCTTTGACTTTTATATTTGGGACAAAAACGGTATTTTACATTATCCACCCTCCCATATCCCTCTTCTACAACAACAAAACAAACAAAGTAATTTTTTATCTCCCCTTCTAGAATAATACCCCTCAAATCATATCCACCTCTATATCCCCCTCTTATTATATCCCCCTTCACCCCTTATATACATATCCCGCTAACAAACATGGCGTAATAGTTAATGGCGGGTTTCCACTACGATATTTTCGGATTTTTCAACTAGAAGTTGTCAAGATTCAAAATAGTTGATATATGTGAAGAGAAAGACTTTTGGGAGAATGCCAAAAATGCTAAAAATACCTTAGAGAAAACTAACCTTAAGTGTCAAACAAATCTATTTTCATGATTCACATATATTACGGTAGCAAAAAATGTTAGAATTTTTTTTTCGTTTAATTTTATACTTTCAATTGCCGTGCATTGCACGGGTTCATGCTAGTACATTTGAATTGAAAATTGCATTTGATCTGTTTAGTTCGGGAATGAATTCTCTTTGTTAAATCGCTTTCTCGTTCATTGCTATTTAGGTTGTTCGGAAGGGAGAATGTAAAAATGAATGCACACTTAATGTGCTCCTAGCATTTTTGTTGATGCATAAGCATATCAAACCTGACAAATAATTGTTTGGCCAATATTTAAAAGTGGTAGTCATCGTATTTGCGTAATATAGTTTTCAACAAAGTAATGGGTTCCAAGTTGGTTAACAGTTGAACTAGTGTTGTTGGTCTGTTTTTTTTTTTTTTTTTTTTAATTAAAGTCTTGTCACACACTCATTTTTACAACTAAACATACAATCGATTTGGGGCATTATCATAGAGGTTCCATTATTTTGATGATCGGAGACCTTCACATTGTAAAGCGCGTCGAAAATAATAGACTATCAAAATTTTGGTTTATTGGATATCGATAAATGCATAATTGGAAAAGGAAAAAACGAACTCACACAGAGCACAAATGTGCTCTGATAATCCATTTATCAACATTTTATTTTCTTGAATTTCGGTAATGTAATTATATTCAACGCACTTTATAACGTGAACGTTTCTGATCTCATCAAAATAATGGAGCCTACATGATAATGTGACAAACCAATTGTAAGTTTGGTTCTAAAAATGGGTGCAATTTTCTCTTATTTTTATCGGCAAATCGACCTAGTGATTGTGTAGCAATATTAAGTACTGTGACGGTAAGGTTGCGAACTCAAATAATATGGAGGAGTTTGGTACCCATTATGTTCGGTTGGAATGATTTTAGGATAAAAATAAGTTCTCCGGTCGTATGAAAACATAAAAAGGTTGGATAAGAATTAGATTTGCCTCAAATAATTCATAATGTCTTCCCTTGCTTTCTTCCAATTAATGACATTCCTAAAAAAAATGGATTGAAAAAATCTTAATTTTGAAAACATTAAAGTAAGATCCATATTGAGTGTACACGTGGGGCCCGCTCATTGGTGCGTTGTAACCAGCGCTAAACCCCGTCACATCTAGCAAGACTTTTGCCTCAAGAAAATAAGCCAAATGCTACGTCGTTTACTGCTTCGTCAAAAACAACTCAAATTCCCTATGCCTTTTTCCACCAAAACCCCCTCTCTGTGCGAATCTCCAAAACCCTAAAAAATAAACCAACCAGAGAAACCAAAAACCCTAAAATGGCCGGCGGTCGATTCAGAGAGCTTTTAAAGAAGTACGGCAAAGTAGCCCTAGGCGTCCATTTCTCCGTCTCCGCTGCCTCTGTCACCGGCCTCTACGTCGCCATAAAAAACAACGTCGACGTCGAGTCCATGCTCGAGAAGGTCGGCATGAAAGGCGTAGAAGAAAAACCAGATCAGAAAGAAGAACAAACGACGCAGAATCTTCCGCCATCGAATGGCGAAATGAACGACGCGTTCGTGGTTGAGGAGACGGCGGCGGCGGGGGTCAAGAAGAGGAATCGGACGGCGGAGCTGGCGGCGTCGAGCGGAGGGGCGCTTGCGCTGGCTTTCTTATGTAATAAGGCTCTGTTTCCCATTCGGGTGCCGATTACGTTCGCCCTAACGCCACCGGTCGCGAGGTTCTTGGCGAGGCAGAAGATTATTAAGAACAATGTATGATTCGATATCTTGATATACTCTCTGTTGCTATTTGTGTGTTTTTTTGCTATGGATTGGGAAATGCATACAAAGGAAATGTGATTCCCTCCTTTTCCGCCCGACTCTTTGGTCTTAAGAATGAGTGATTACCCTTAAGAACACTGGTTTTAAGAATGAGTGATTGCCCTTCTCCGACCCTTACAGCCCAACCTGAGAGCGGACAGCTAATGCGTTCCACTTATTGAGCAGGGTTCTATGGTCGGTCCGTGACCTCTGGATGCCGAAGGCGTCCTTGGGGTGATCTCGTAGTTCCTATGGGGTGGAGATGATGGGGTTGGTCCATGGATTTTCCTTCCTTTTGCCGTATTTCGCTCAAAGGGGTTTTGCCGGTGTGGTTCATATAGTACCTAATCAGATGAGATGGGACCTCAGATTCTATGAGACCCAGTGGAATTCGAAATGGCTGAGATAATCGAGTAAATATATATCATATAGAAAACTATTCCACTTATAAGAAAGGAGGAAAAATAGACAGTGGCTATTAATTAAGTTCTGAACTTGCTACTTGTGATTGGAGATACGTGTATTTGTTGTTATGATGTATTTGTTTTGCAGAGCTATGTTGGATTGACTAATTGAAAGAAGATTGAATTTTGTTGTCATTCTCAGCATTTTAAGAAAGTAGGTGCTCAAATCGGTTTAGAATTCATGTGTATTTGATGTGAAAACATAACTGATCATAATTGAACCACTTATGTATTTGCCGAATTGTTGATTCCAACCAGCTGGAATTCAGGAGCAACGTGCATGTGTTCCCCTGAATTGTAGACCGTGACCGTTACTTTTTATGACTGCCAGTCAAGAGAGGTTTAGGAAAGTGTCCAATTTTTGAAATTTGGTTATGTATGTAATAAGTTGATCTTTCCGATGATTAATGGTTAACGTGAGAGGCAGTTAAGAAAATGGTCATTGAGTGATATAAAAATGGCTATTAATATCAATTCGATATGTCATACTTCTCATTACATAGCATTTCTACCTTATGATAAGATGATACGATCTTTCCAACGATTTACCACTAACTTGTAGGCCACATGATAAAACGCTCATTCAGGTGGAACTTACATGCGTTCCCCTGAATTATACATCGTGGACCATTAGCTTTTTGATTAAGCTAGTTAAGAGAGGCTTGGAAAAGTGTCTAGTTATGGCTTACAAATGGAATAACTTGGCCTTTCCAACGATTAACGGTTAACTTGAAAGGCACATATGGAAATGCTAATTAAGTGACAAAAACGTCTGTGAATAGCGATTGGATTATCATGCTTCTCATTACATAGCATTTATACCTTTTGAAAAGTTGATGCTGAAAGTCATTTTTCCAATGTCTTATGGTTGATTCGTAAGCTACATGATAAAACTCCATCTTTCTAATGGTGAAAGGTTAACTTTTCCAATAAAATTCTCATTATATTACGTAGAAACAACTATTTATGGCTACTTGAATATTTCATACTTCGCATTACTCATCAATTATACCTAGTAATCAGTGGATACCGAACAAAATCTTCCCAACGATCTTTCCAAATTTGTTCATCGAGGAACTTAACGCGGAATGTCTTGGACACGCCACGTGACATATCTTACTTTTCGATAAGTAATAAAAATGTGCCACTAGGGCCTGAACCTTTATAACAAAGAACGAAAGCTCTACAATATCAGAGTAGATCAACTTGAAGATTGAGCTCAACCACAAAATCGGAAGAGGTCTCACACAAATCCTTTGCACCAAAAGTGATAACTATGGAATAATGAGGATTCAGTTTATATATATTCTCTTTTTCAATTTTGTTTGTTAAACACATTAGGAGATAGCTTGACATGTGTATAATGTGTCTAGAGCCTAGACCATCGTTTTGAATAACAGCTGTAACGTAACACTTTCAGGGCCAGCTTCAGGTACGGTGTAGAATGACCATGATACAGGAAATCGCAAGAGTATTGGCCAATACTTCAGTTACCTATCGCATAACAGTTAGTATCGGACCATAACTGCCAGTCGAGAGGTTTAGAAAAATGTCTTGTTATTGAGATTTGGTTATGTACGGAATAAGATGATCTTTCCAATGATTAATAGTTAACATGAGAGGCAGTCAAGAAACTCCTCATTGATTAACGTGATAGGCAGTTAAAAAAACTGCTCATTGAGTGATATAAAAATGGCTATGAATAGCAATTGGATATGTCATGCTTCTCATTTCATAGCATTTCTACCTTATGATAAATTGATACAATCTTTCCAACGATTTACAGCTAACTTGTAGGCCACATGATAAAATGCTTATTCAGGTGGTTCCCCTGAATCGTACACCGTGGACCATTAACTTTTTGATTAAGCTAGTTAAGAAAATGTCTAGTTATGGCTTATAAGGACACATAACTTGATCATTCCAGCGACTAACGGTTAACTTGAAAGGCAAATAAGGAAATGCTAATTAAGTGATAAACACATCTATGAATAGCGATTTGATATTGCATGCTTCTCATTACAGAGCATTTATACCTTTTGATCAGTTGGTGCTGAACATCATTTTTCCAATGTTTTATGGTTGACTCGTATGCCACATGATAAAATGTTCATTACATGCATACATACCGGTTCCAAATAACTCCATATTTTAATGGCAAACGGTCAACTTGTTAGGCGCGCAATAAAATTCTCATTAAATGATGTAAAAACAACTATTTATGCCTGCTTGAATATTTCATACTTCGCATTACTCATCATTTATATTTAGTAATCAGGGGATAGCGAACAAAATCTTTCCAACGATCTTTCCTAATCTGTTCGTCAAGGAACCTAGAGCGGAATGTCTTGGACACATCACGTGTCATATTTCACTTTTCGATAAGTAATAAAAATGTGCCACAAGGGCTTGAACCTTTATAACAAAGAAAGAAAGCTCTACAATATCATAGTAGATCAACATGAAGATTGAGTTCACCCACAAAATCGAAAGAAGGCTCACACAAATCCTTTGCACCGAAAGTGATAACTATGCAACTATGAGGATTCAGTTGATATATCTTCTTTTTTTCAATTTTGTTTGTTAAACACATTAGGAGATAGCTTGACATGCATATAATGTGTCTAGAGCCTAGACCATCGTTTTGAATAATGGCTTCTACATAACGTTTTCGGGGTCAGCTTCAGGTATGGTGTGCAGTGACTGTGATACAGGAAATCGCTAGAGTATTGGCCGATACGTCAGTTACGTATTGCGTAACCGTTAATATCAGACCATACATCAACGTTATACTTAGCTTTACATCAACTACTAAAGGAAGCAGCTTTTGTCCCATTTTCCTCCTTACACCCACCATATCTTCTATAGTACACCTTTTGTATCTTTGTTAGGTATTAATATGGTAATAGTGGTACTCTTGGTGTCATTGTAGTATGGGTGATTGACTTATGCATGTGTACTGTTGTGCTATTGTTATGGTTTTTGCATTAATGTAGCAAGATATTAGCAGTCACTTTCTTTATTTTGTAGAATATGTATCAATGTTATGGTATTTCCTATGAAAAGATCGATCTGTATTGTCTTAAAACGCAGCTTTTAAATCAATATTATCTACAAAACTACTGGTAAGGGCCAAATAATAGTTAAAAGTTTAAAACCCGCCACGAAACATTCAATTTGCTTTAGATAAGGTTAGAACATGTATATAAGTTAGTTTTTCGCATTCGCTAATTTTTGGAAGAAAAAAAAAATTTCACGAGTGCGGTGTTCAATTCCCGCTTCACATTGACCGATACTCCCAATATCTGTTACTATTACTTCAAAAGTATATTAGAGAGAATGCCTGTTGGACCCACCTCAGGATTCATAAGGAAGTATGCCTGTTACTTCCAAAATACATCCCATTCCAGAAAGCTCTCATGTCCATGCTTCATTCCTGTACTTGGTTCATAAGTGAGTTTTTAACTAGGTTGCAAGTGTTTGTTGATGAGGTTAGTGATCTTGTGACTTGATCTTCCTTGTTCCATTATTATGTTCATAAGTGGCTCTAGTGTGCTTTGAAGGATGACTTAGGTTTCTTTTGTACGTTGGATTATTGATACTTTTTGTATTTCCAGAACTTACATATTTACATCCATAGCAAAGAGAATCCTTTGAAGAATATTGTTTGGCATAACCATATCTTGATATTTGAAAGTCATGATGTAGTGCCAGACGTCAAGTAGAACTGCTTAAAATTTTTGTTTCCTGTAACCAATAAACATTACATATTTGATGAAAAGAAGAAAATAGTAAGAAAGGAGAAAATCCATAATGTGTTCAGGGTTCTTGTCTAAAGTACAGAAATTAACTGAGTAAAGAAAGAAACGGAAGAATGGGTGTCTTTAGTAAGAGATTAATGTGAGTACGCTGAAGGCTTATTCGTTCACTTTCTTAGAATTGTGATTTGTGGTTTGCTTGATGTTTGTCGTACCCTTTTTTTTCCCTGCATAGTCGCATACCCTACTTGTTAAGACTTTAAGAGTCTTAAGACTCACGTTTTATTTGTAAGTTATGAAGTTAGAAGACACTTTCTAATGTAGCCCAAGTTATTGATGTTATATTTATCTTTTTATACCTTCGCATCAATCTGCCTCTCAAATAGATGATGTTATTTATGGCAGGGTTTTGGTAATTGATCATAAGTCTGGAAGCATGGTGCTATGAAGATGGATCAAATCATGGACTTGCATCACTTCGAGCTTGGTTCGCCAGGAACGATGCACATATGAATTCTTGAAATAAGACTTGAGCATGTGGGAACTAATATTTATATAATGTTTGTATCAGAGTCGTCTTCCTTTGATAAGTTGTGCCGATTCCAGCTGCTACATGGTCAAAAACCACATTGAATTTCAAAGCCCTTGTCATTTCCAGGTTTTTGCCATTTCCTCTGGAAATAGCGATGTGGCTGTATGTTGTTTTCTGTCCTCAATAGCTGTATGAGATTGTGGATCGGTACAATTTAGGTCTGCTGCCTTTTTTCTCTATTGGATTTAATCTTTGGTTTTAAAGCGAGTTATCAGTTATTTCGTACCATTTTTTGGCATCCTTTGTTTTCTTTCTGATGCAGGTTGCTTGCTGACTTCCTTGCCAAGCGTTTGCCTTTTCCATATATTTCGCTTATTGTCCTTTTAATTCATATTACTGAGCTGAAAAGGTTCGGGATTTATTGACCGCCCGTGTGAAATTCAGGTATGTTTCCATATATTTGGTTTGTTGTCTTCGTAAAGATAGCATGTGTACTGGCGACGACTTGTCGCAGTCTCTCGCGTGGGTTTTTGGGACTACCGAAACTTGTTGCTTTCGGCCTTTGCCTTATTATCCACTCGAAAAATGAGACACCAGCTTAACATGGCCTTGCCTGTTAACTTTGGTTCTAAACCTTGTGCCTTATAGGCAGCAAGGACAAAGAAGCAGATGTGGGCTTGAAGTAGGGCTGTTCAAACACCCTACCTGACCTGACCCGTCTGATAAAAGAGCAGAACGGGCTTTTTCGACTTACTGGGTCAATCGGAGTCTGTTCGATTTACTGGGTCGATCAGAGTTGGGTCCTTTTTGGTGGTATTTTGTGGTTCGGGGGATGGGTGTCGGATTGGAGAGATCATTTTCAGGCCGACCTGACCTGACCTGACCGAAGTAGAGCACGCTAAAAGCCTACCCCTTGATGTCCCAATTCCGTTCACCCAAAAACAGCGCCCGCTTCCCCATCTCTCTCTCTCTCCACCACACTGGTCCGACTCCTTTCCCGCGGCGATTCCCCTGCAGATGACGAAGAACCACCGTAGGTCCGAACAGATCTAATAGCTAGTGAACCGCCGATGATGAACCATCATCTTTGTCGCGGACAACGAAGACAATTTAAAATTAGTTTCATTATTTTCTTATCAACAATTTATTTGCATAAAAACTTAATTTAATCAGTATGACAGGTTTTGTAAGCAAATAGCCGCTCGATTATTGTTTGGATAACGAACGATTTCAGTTCAAAATTGTTTGTCATCCATTTTAGATATATAAAAAAAAAAAAAAGATACAAATTATTGACAGTTTGTCAATCGGCTGAATTTTTCACGGGATTTACAAAATGACCGATTGAACTATTATCCCCTTTTGCTGCTTTTATCTCTGCTTCCTGGAATTCATATCATTTTTTGGAGTGGTGGTCCTCTATTTCTCATTTAAATGCTGGGAATATCGATTTGGATGCTCTCCTTGCATCTTTATGTTGGTTCTTGTGGAAGGCTCGCAACAAAACTCAGTTTGAAGGCCATATTTGGGACAGCTCTAAAATCTTAGAAAAGGCGTATGCTTTTTGTTCCGAATTTAAGGAAGCAAATGATACTTCTAAACGCTCTCCCTCTGTAACACCTGCCTCTATGTCTCCTCCTATGTGGTTTTTGCCTCCTGTTGGGGTTATTAAGTTCAATGTTGATGGCGCGGTTGGTAAAAGCAGTGGACTGGTTGGAGTTGGTATTGTAGCTCGTGATCATGCAGGTCAGATTTTGGGGACGGCTTCCATTCAATTCCATGGGCTGCACTCCCCTAGAGTCGCTGAAGCGTTGGGCTTTCGAGAAGCTTTAATTCTCGCTGCAAACAATGGTATTTCTAATATAATTGTGGAAGGTGACTCATTTCAGAATGTCCAAGCTCTTACTCAAGCAGGGAAATCGTTCTCCGATTGTAGCTCTATTCTCTCTGATTGTCTAGAGCTTCTTCCGTTATTTTCTTCTTGTGTTTTTAAATATGTTAAACGTTCTGTCAATAGGGTAGCCCATTCGTTGGCTAAGCAATCCCTATTAGGTGCTAGACTAGTGAATTGGGGGGGTCCTGTCTCCCAGTCTTTAGCTAATCTTGCAATTGCTGATGTTAGGTCTTCGGACCTGGTTTCTCTCTTAATAATATCATCAATTTTTTCCGTGAAAAAAAAAAAAACTATTATCATAGTGGGCTTAGAGTGAGGCCCAAACATAAGCACCCAATAGCTTTTTGGGAGGAATTCACCTCCATACTTCGATATCTAAAAGTCCCTCCAAACTCGAGTTTGCGAGTCCCACCAGTGTTCCGAAGATATTGATCACAACATCACAAATTTACAAACGTCGCAGAGAAAAACACTCCTATTAAATTAGCGGTTTTGATCTGAGATAAATAGGAAAACAACATCACAAATTTACAAACGTCGCAGAGAAAAACAAACTACTTTTTTTTTTTTTTTTGGTTTTATGTACCTACATTTGTTAATATACCTATTTGTAGAAATAAATTCCCGACGAGACCCTTATAACAACTGATTTCAAATTACCCTTGCGAAATATTTGGGGAGAGAACCCATAGAAATATAAAGAAATGAAGTATGAAAGAGACAAGTGGAGTGACAACCCACGTGATAGCGGCATCGCTGTCTTATGCATTATGCATTAGGGTGCGGTTCTACTCTTATAAATTGTTCCATCGTAAGCCAACAAAGAGTTTCTCCAACCTCAATTTATTCTTGCAGCCATTAGAAAATTGATGCTTGTGTTGTGCAGCTCGTCAACCAGCTCGTAAACACCTGAAGGTGGCTGATACGTTTGACGGAGATGGATCTCTCTAGCTAGTCTGTTGACTTCAGCGGTATCAATATAGTTTTGTGTCTCTTGCTATTCTGTCTTTACTCGGTGTTGAGGAAACTACCAAGCTATGAAAGTTTGTACTTCAGAGGAAGGCCTGCTACGTACGTTGCGGTCAACTGGGCGCTCCTTTGGAAAATTCGTTCCCAGATGGATTCTCAAGGCCTGGGAAGCCTTCGACGAAGAAATATTGGCAAGTGGGGGGTTGGATGCGGTGGTTTTCCTCCGCTTAATTACTTTCAGTGGAGGCCCTTTTAGAATTGGGATAAAGCTGTATAAAACATAGATATGTATTACAAGAGAGTTTTATCGGAGATTTTAAAGGGATACCACTTTAATTCCCTTTGGTTAGACAATTCTAATTTAATAGTGATTATGGTTAAATGGAATGAAAAAATTGAACAAGAACAAGATCAAGAATGCAATAAACGCTTAAAGACATAATATGTAAGAGGAGTATATATATATATATATAATACATTGCAGAATTACCTTTTCCTTTCGAAGAAGAAACTTTTTCTTCTGCGGAAGTGCAACAGCAGCAACTCTATATGCAGATTTGAGGCAAAATAGAAATGAAAAGTAAGAAAAGAGAAGTGCAACAAATTGGGAAAAACACTGTTCACCATACATAGATAAACAGTACTGGGGTAAAAATATTGTAACACTGTTCATCATTCATACATTTTTTTTATTGTTTCTCTCTCTCTCTCTCTTCCCCTACCGCCAGAAGCCCAGCTGAACGATGATGGAGCTTCCGATCGCCCGCGACGGTGACAACAATGACGAACAATGCTACGGCAATGGAGGCTCTCTAATCCAGATCAAGCAACAATAACGGACGGCGATGGAATAACGATCAGAAGAGGTAACAACGGTGATGGAAGAGGGTATCGACAGCGATGGAAGAGGTAACGACGGTGATGGAACCTAAATCGCAGGTCTTGGACGGATATGCACTCTCATTCCCACATTTTTCGATTGAATTTTAATAATCCGAGCTATTCAATGTGTTTAAAACTAGAAGTTTTATGTATATGTGTGTGTATATATTCCATTTTTTAAAAAAGGAAAACATAATATTTTAATAAAAGATGGGTAATATGAATAGTATTGTTTGAGTGTTGATAACGGAAATGTTACATACCCAAACACAAGTTACCCAAAAAATACCCAAACACACACACACAAGTGTGGCCCCACACACCGCACCTCCAGTGTGTGTGGGGGCCACACTTGTGTGTGTGTGTGTTTGGGTATTTTTTGGGTAACTTTTTTGGGTATGTAGTGTTACTCGTGTTGATAAAGATGTGGTACCTATATGCACTGTGCACCAATTTTTTGCTCAAAATTTACCCCTAACTGCTGCACTTGCTTTTAGAAGAACCAAAGATTACCATTAACAGAAAACCTCTAGTATTAGTTATAGACCCAAAAAAAACAAAAAAACAAAAGCACAAGAGAGGTACTTGAAGAACCTCTAACTTTTTGGTTTTTGTTTTTCGATTTTTTTTTCAGAGGACCTCTGTATTTTTTTCAAATCAAATAGCCAACTGTCATTTGCAACGTACATTTACGTGTTATTGGTTTGATTTAGTTAGACATTCAAGGAATAAACTTTTCCTCGACCATCATTTAATTCTAGATTAACCATCACATCATGCTAGAAGCAGAATATACATATATATATATGGGTCCTATATATATATTAAACACCGGTATCAAACACTAGATCGGCGACAATATAGAAGAAAAAGTGTGGTTCATAACACGAGAATCAGCTTGTGAGATTTATAGTTGTGAATACATTAGAGAGAGAGAGAGAGAGAGAGAGTCATTTTTCATTTCGTTTGAAAGGGTCATACCGTTTTTCACCATGGATAATCGATCTTCATTTCTTGGTGCGAAGCCAAAGCCTAGTGCATAAAGCAAAATGATCTTTTCGTCGGCCATTGATGCTAGATTAATCGCCAATTCATGCTAGATGGCACAATATACACATAGAAGATTAAACACTTGTACCTAATACTAGATTTGGCTGCAAAACATAAGAGAGAGAAAATCAAGTCATGGGAGTTGAGGGATTATGGTTTGTAACACCAGAATCAGCTTGTAAGATTTATAGCCATGGATGAATCAAGGATGAGAGAGAGAGAGAGAGAGAGAGAGAGAGAGAGAGAGAGAGAGAGAGAGAGAGAGAGAGAGAGAGAGAGAGAGAGAGAGAATCATTGTTTTGTTTGTTTGTTTGTTAGGCCCTATTCCATAGGAGAAGGAAAGGGAGAGAGTCATTGTTTTGTTTGTTTGTTAGGCCCTATTCCATAGAAAAGAATTTTTCTGCGGGAATTGGTTTCCCTCTATGCCCTAAAAATTAGGGAACAAATCACCTCAAAACTCTATCTTTGTTTGGAGACCCTTTTGAACTTGATTTTGTAGATCACAATGGGCCTCAAAACATTTATCTAAATTGTTCATTTCATAAATTTAAAAATTATTTTGGCAAAAAAATATTTTTTCGGGACATTGATACACGTACAAACAAATTAAAATGATATATCAATAAATAAGTAGTTTAAGTTTAAAATCAAATTTATGCTCGAACAAAATATGTTTAGTTCGTTGTTCAATTTATCGCCAATCAAAACGGTGATTTGTTAGGAGTGTTTTTCTTTACGACGTCTATGATTTGTGTGTTTGTAATCACCATTTTTGAAACTTTGGTGAGACTTACAATCAATCGTTTTGTAGATTATAATTCAATTATTTGTTTTGTAAAACGCATAGCGAAAACTCTACCTTTTCCCTAAAATAGATGACATATACGATTTACAACTTATTATTCTTTTTTGCTAAGCAAAATAGAGGAGGGGGTGACTGAGCATAGTAAGCCCCCCTGTGCGTGACCATAGGGACTTTAGGGCCGTGATGGCCCCAGAAAGACCAAAAGAGCCATAACAATTACCGCCCCACCAAAGACTAGTAGACCGCAGTCGTAAACGCAGGAGAAAACAAACTTTGAACTGCTTTGATCAACAATTAGCTCACTGAATCTCAGTATTGGTCAAATTTAAGTTTTTTTTTTTTTTTGGGAATAAATTCTCGATAAGATATAGTAATTAATAATGGGCGATTTGGACTAATCATAATGAAATGTTTGACATTGGAATGAAAAATGCCACCGTTGTGGCATAAGTGATTCATAGTTTCAACTTACAAAGAAGGAAACCAGGCAGCTTCTCAATGTAATTGGATCTTGGAAAAGCTTCTGATCATATAGTAATTAATAATTACTCCCAAACTTTTCTTCCGTTATCATTTTGCTCCCCGCTGTCCCAATCTATCAAAAAACTAACAACACTTAGTTGACTTTGCTTGGACATTAACGGTGGAAACAAACATTAAGGGGTAGTTTGTTCTTAGGGAAAATTTCAAAATATCCTCCAAACTTTTACCACAATGTCAAATAGCCTCCCAAAGTTTCAAAGAAAATTAATTTTTACTCCCAAACTTTGCTTCCATTATTCATTTTGCCTCCCTCTATCCCAATCTGTCAAATAATTAATGGGATATTGCTTGACCGAAATCCTAGACCTAAATAAATGGGTTGCCCCAAGCGTAGGGCTGAGACCGGTGTAGAATAATACCCGGTAAGACCGGAATCGAATCCACAGAGACGGTGGGGGATGCTTAACTAAAAACTCGGGTTGTGAAATTTAAAACGGCTCTTAGGTAGCCACCCTTAATAATTCGATGGGGGAATTAACTAAACCTAAGAGAATTTGGTTTTGCTTAGACTATTTAAAAGCAAGTACGGTCGTAGGGTTCATAACACCAGTGACAAGGCCCAGACAGTTTCGCTCCGTTCGGTGTTCTAAAAACGTTTGATTTTAGAGAGAAAAAGGTACCCCGAAAGATGCGAATCCTCGTGGTCGCCGTTTACCCATGTACAGCGAAGAACGAGTTTTGGTCCCCCGTTCCCCGCGTTACATGGGCTCCGACAATGCCCGGATTCGTCCACGGAAGTTCTTTAATAACCTAAAATTGCTTGTCCGTTTATTAATTCTGAAAACAGGAGCGAGAACATACCCAGCCCTAGCCACGGCGTGTTAATCACCCCGCGACCATACCTATGGAACTACTCACTCATATTAACTTGAATCAACAACAAGATTTCAAAACAAAACATGCTCATATAACTCGGAAGAGGAATAAACTAAAAGATCAACCAAAAACTGAGATTAACGTAAACTAGAAAGAGTTACCGGAAACAATACTTGACTCTTCGAGACAAAACTTCAAAAACTCCAAGCGGAAAGATCTCCGGAAAAGTCGAATCTCCCAAGGAAAAATCGGCTACTAAAATGGAAGAAAAACTAATCTAAAGTTCGAACCCTAATTTGACCTCAAAAAGAGGTATTTATGTTTTCCCGAAGCCCAAACACGTGGCAAAATCACCGGCCCATTTAAGCTAGTCGGTATCGATACAGGCTTTTAGCCGTATCGATACCCAGACATTCTGTTCGCGTATAGTGAACACGGTATCGATACAGAGGAAGTCATGTATCGATACCGAGACTCTAAATTGATCCTTCAGCTTGTTTGGTCGTCCTGGCTTGGGCCCCACCGGTTCCCAGCATGCCCAATGTCATGTGTCCACTTTAAGTGCTCCTCCGGCCCGTTTCCTACAAAACAAACACAACAATACCAAAACACAAGACAACACCGCATCAAGTGGAAAATGGAATAAATCGCGCATCTAATGCGCTAATTCGCCCTACTTAGGCGCTTATATCTTGAGATATTGCGCGCCTATCACACCCCCCAACTTGAAGGTTGCTAGTCCCGAGCAACGAAAAGAATAAAACAAATAAATAAAAGGATAGATCTTTTAAACCCCCGGGCGACCCCGGTAGGACGAGTGAAGTCTCGTGAGGGTTTTCAGCAGTGATAACCCACAAAACACAAAGGACTCGGACATTTGAATGCAACTCAACCCAATCAATAGCTTTACAGTGACTGTCTGGCAAACCAAAGGCAAGACATTTCATCCATGGACAAAGTTAAACAAGTGAACTTCGCAGCAGACTTAGCACCAAAATTAATCCTCTCACCTACGATCGGATAAAGAATTTTCAGATGGCATGCATGTATGGAAAACCACATATAGAAATTCACCCACCCTCGAGAATAGTTCACACACCGTTGATAGCCCAATAATTCTTTAAGCACACTCCTTCCCTTTTCTTTTCTCTTTTTTTTTCTTTGCGTGGTCGTGCAATGCCGGATCTCTCGGGCTTTCTAGTTGACTCTTTAGCGAGCTTTGGGTCGGATATCCCCAAGCCAAACGGCCTTAGAGCACCAGGTTTTAAGAGACCCCTACGGACTTAATTGCTCAAGTCAAAAAGGCTTTATTGAGATCCAGGCTAACCAGATTTAGCGATACTTTCACAAGGTCTATCCATCTTTTGACGCGAACAACATGGTGGGAGCATACCCCGATTGTCCGGTTACTACTCAATGGATGCCCAGATAAGCATTAACACTATAGCACACATAACTTGTTCCCTTTTTCTTTTTTTTACTAGGGAAGGAGTTCCAAAGATTCCATTGAATAAGTTAACACATACTGAAATATCGAAGACATATGAACCAAACTCAAGACTAGTGAATACTCAAGTGGAACAGTGTGTGTGTGAGAGCATGTTTCCAACTGACTAAACGCTATCCGACTATAGATGATACGGGCTAACTAAGCGCTTTCCTAAACATCATGTTCACGAGCTTAAGTCTATCCATGAAATCGTATCGAGACTCTGACTCGCACAACAACCACTACAATGCTAATTAACAGTCATCAACCAAGAATAGTTACACCCGAGCATCCAAATTCTTTTTTTTTTTTTTTTTTTTTTTAAGACTCTAAATTTAAATAAGACAAGTGACAAAGTAATCCCTCCCCCCAACTTGAATAAAGCAATGTCCTCATTGATTGCACAAACACTAAAAGATAAGGACATAAATAAAGAGAGAGGAAAGAGATCACCTCGAACTAGCAAACAACACAAGTTAGAAGTAAGTGGAGCAGCGACCCCCCAACTTGGACAAATCAACATGCATGTGTTAGTCCGCAAGACACTAAACAAAAGAAGAAAAAAAAAACGCTACTTGAGACTCTGCAAAACATTAAAATCCACCACTTTCGTCACGTGAAAGGCATGAGTACTACTTTTCTCCCTAATTGTCTCACTTAAATTTGTGTAGAGAAGGTCATCATAACAATCCCGGGTAAGTCATGACTCAACAGGTTAAATCACTTAAGGTTTTTCCTTAAAGAAATCAGAGTCAATCGTCTTTTATGACTATCCGAGACACGGCAATAAGATTGTTAGAAACCCAGATACACAAATTTAAGGCTAGAAATTAGGTGGCTATACCGGACCATACAAAAAACAAAAGAAATCCGCACACAAGGTAAAAAGAAATAAAAAGAAATTTTTTTTTTTTGAATTAATTTTAATAGAGAAAGAGATTTTTTTGAAACGTGGAATCCGAAAATTAATCAAATCCACAAAGATGAATCCCATGAATGCACCACCCCACGCTAAGCTTTGCACTAAAAATTGAACTCGGCCAGACCACAAGAAAAGATACTTCGAGTAAAGCAATTGCCGAATTGTTTTAAGAAATTGAAGTGCCTCTAAGTGCTCACGTGAACCCAAATTAATTTTCGAGTTGTGGACATAATTCGCGAGAGAAGGAAGATAAACAAAATCGTAATCATCAACACCAAGAAAATCAATATGTTCCACTACCGTCGACTTCGACTCTTCTACCAAAACCTCATCCGCCAAGTTTGGTTTCTCAACTAATTCCTCCTCAACAAAGTCTTGGTCCCCCAAAATGAGAGACTCACTCTCACACCTATACTTCCTATCTTGCTCATCCATTAAGGACTGCAAATAATCAATCTCAGCGTCCCACTCCTCAGTAGTGGGAGATTGTTCGATCGGACCATCATATAGAGGGCAATGAGCTCCTCGTTTTCTAGACTCATAGGAACGCAAAAGGAAAACGTAGGCAGCGCGGATCAACAGTGGGAGATACATGAGAGGGGGATCGACCTTTACATTAGACTCAAGGGTGAAACATTGAGCAGTTAGCTCCTCATCCCCTCCAAACTCAGAAGGTTCCACCAAACCATCATCCACCCCACTCTCAATGACAAGGTGGTCAACTTCCTCTTCTCTCTCTTCCCCAGCAGTAAGCTCCTCATCCCCTCCAAATTCAGAGGACTGTGGTAAGACCAAGTCAATCTTCTTAACATCGTTAACCAGACCTACTTCCTCTTCCCTAGAAGTAAACTCCTCATTCCCTCCAAACTCGGAAGGTTCCTCTAAACGATCATCAACCCGTCCCTCAATGAGAAGTGGGTCGACTTCCTCTCTTCTATTGACTTGAGGCGGAGAAGGAAATGTCTCCCACTCCTGTTGGACTTGTCCCACTGCCTCTGTGAGTTTAGTCAACTGGGACCTAAGGTCCTCAATTGCTTGGGTGGTTTCCGCGGTAAGGGTCATCTGCGATCGCACAAAAGTCTGTATCCTCTCCTCAAGGTTGTCATCATGAGGGGGATAAGTCAGCTCCGGGGGGTGGGCCAGTAGAATAAGGATCAAACCCTTGCGGGTCTTGGAAAAGGGAGCCAAATTGGGTCATGTGGTCCTGGGCAGGTTCGAACGACTGTATTTCTTGCAGAGGCAAAGGCAGTGCCTGTGGTGGCACTGGGGGTTCGGAATACCCCAATGAAAAAGATGGGTGGTGGGACCCCCCTAGATTGTACGTATTTGGATATGGATCCCACCGCTGATTAATAACACTCACCCCAGCCTGATTACTTTGATAAGCTTCCTTGAGTGCATAAAAAGCGGAGCAGGTATAAACAGAATGCCCCCAACACTCACACATCTCACAGAATTCTTCCATTCTCACTTCGTTCGCCCAGTTGTTTACTTATTACTTTTTTTTTTTTTTTTAACTCGACTCAAGACACAAAATACTTACCACTCGACTGACTCTAGATGACTCAACCTAGCACCAAAAAGATGCTAAAAGCAAATTTTTTTTTTTTTTTTTTTGACTCAGATAAAAACACAAAGATACTAACCCGAATTCTTAACACCTGTTGCCCTCCCCGGCAACGGCGCCAAAAATGCTTGACCGAAATCCTATACCTAATTTAATGGGTTGCCCCAAGCGTAGGGCGGAGACCGGTGTAGCATAATACCCGGTAAGACCGGAATCGAATCCACAGAGAAGGTGGAAAGTGCTTACTAAAAACTCGGGTTGCTAATGTTTAACACGGCTCTTAGGTAGCCACCCTTAATAATTCGATGGGGGAATTAATTAACCTAAGAGAAAAACTGATTTTAATTAAATTATTTAAAAGAAAGTACGGTCGTAGGGTTCATAACACGGTGACCAGGTCCAGACAGTTTCGCTCCGTTCGGTGTTCTAAAAACGTTTGATTTTAGAGAGAAAAAGGTACCCCGAAAGATGCGAATCCTCGTGGTCGCCGTTTACCCATGTACAGCGAAGAACGAGTTTTGGTCCCCCGTTCCCCGCGTTACATGGGCTCCGACAATGCCCGGATTCGTCCACGGAAGTTCTTTAATAACCTAAAATTGCTTGTCCGTTTATAAATTCTGAAAACAGGAGCGAGAACATACCCAGCCTTAGCCACGGCGTGTTAATCACCCCGCGACCATACCTATGGAACTACTCACTCATATTAACTTGAATCAACAACAAGATTTCAAAACAAAACATGCTCATATAACTCGGAAGAGGAATAAACTAAAAGATCAACCAAAAACTGAGATTAACGTAAACTAGAAAGAGTTACCGGAAACAATACTTGAATCTTCGAGACAAAACTTCAAAAACTCCAAGAGGAAAGATCTCCGGAAAAGTCGAATCTCCCAAGGAAAAATCAGCTACTAAAATGGAAGAAAAACTAATCTAAAGTTCGAACCCTAATTTGACCTCAAAAAGAGGTATTTATGTTTTTCCCGAAGCCCAAACACGTGGCAAAATCACCGGCCCATTTAAGTATCGATACAGGCTTTTAGCCGCATCGATACCCAGACATTCTGTTCGCGTATAGTGAACACGGTATCGATACAGAGGAAGTCATGTATCGATACCGAGACTCTAAATTGCTCTTTCAGCTTGTTTGGTCGTCCTGGCTTGGGCCCCACCGGTTCCCAGCATGCCCAATGTCATGTGTCCACTTTACGTGTTCCTCCGGCCCGTTTCCTACAAAACAAACACAACAATACCAAAACACAAGACAACACCGCATCAAGTGGAAAATGGAATAAATCGCGCATCTAATGCGCTAATTCGCCCTACTTAGGCGCTTATATCTTGAGATATTGCGCGCCTATCAGATATTCCTAAGTTGAACACTAACGGTGCAAAAAAAATGTTAAGGGGGTATTTTGGAAGGCATGGGGCCTACTTCGGAGAAATTATTGAACCATCCAAACCGTCCAATAATTTTAATATAATTATTGAAGTGTTCTTATTAAAAAACATCATCCAAATCGAATATTTGCAATTAATTGACCAACTTCGTTCAACTTTTCATTCATAATCCAAGCCTTAAAATTTGAAAGAATCTTTAAGAAAAGTTAGAGAATTGTAATTCGGCTTTGGGTACGCACACTCGCGTACACCACATGCACGAACACATCTTAACCGTTCATTCCAACAAATCAACGGTTCAAATTTTAAACACTCTTTGACCGGTAAGAGTTAGTTCTTGCTTGTCAATGACTATTTAACATCCGGACCGTCGAAAATGCGTTTGGGCGGTTAAGATGCACCGCTCGTGCATTTGACGTATGCGGGTTTGCATACTCATAGAATTTTTTAGAGAATTGTGTGCCTTGTATTCCATTGATCTGAACCACAACATCGTAACGCATGTTGAGAAGAGCATATATTAAAAAAAATTACCACGATCGGATATCGATAAGTATCAAAACAATTCATAATTTTCAAATAATCTTTCCGTTTTGATACCAATTGAGGTGCGATCAAGATAAAAATTTGAAGGATTGCTCTCCTCAACATGCCATACAATATCTGCGGTTCTAATCAAAGGAATATCCCAATAATTATTTGATAGATTGGGACAACGAGGGGCAAAATGAATAACGGAAGCAAAATTGATTTTTTTTAAAGTTTCAGAGGCTATTCGACATTGAGGTCAAAGTTTATGGGGTATTTTGAAATTTTCCCTAAAAACAAATTACCCACTTAATATTTGTTTCCATTGTTAGTGTCCAGGTTAGCGAGTGTCGTTACTTTTTTGACAAATTGAGACAACAGAGGGAAAATGATAAAGGAGGAAAAGTTTAGGAGTAAAATTAATTTTTTTGAAAAAGTTTGGGAGGCTATGTGACATTGAGGTCAAAATTTGGAGGGTATTTTGAAATTTTCCCTACATAGGTGCTTATCATGTCAACGTAAGGATTTTGCTATTTGCTCCAACATTACAAAACGTAGCAAACATGCCATTACAAATGATAGCTAAGGCCAATAAAATCAGTTGGAGGTGCCGTTTTTTACGGCATTATTGTGTCAGCATTTTCACCAACTCTTCATTTATTTTGCTAGCTTTTTGGTTCTTAGTGGACATTCGTCACACCTCTGCACTTTTCTTGAACCAGGACCTGGAATTGGGCAAGGGACTGCTGCGAGCTAATACCATGGGCCCTGCACCCAAAACCATTTGACGTACTTGACTTCACATAGTTTCTTCTTTTCTTTATTGGTATACAGCTCAGGGTATTTGAACCAGCTTATAGTATATGTCGTACTTTTTTTTTTACAGCAAAAAAAGTAATGTTTAATTAATAATAACAAAATAATACAAGAAGATGGAAATAGAAAAAATGACCAAAAGAAACACGAACTATAGTTGGCAAGATACCAAACTACTCCCAAAAATCAAATTATTCATGCAAACGTACTCCCACCTCTTCTTTGCACTCTAAAACGATTCGAAAACCAAAATGAACCTTTTAACTCCTTTTTCGCCTTTTAACTTTTTCAGTTGATCAATTTCACTATCACTAGTGGAGGCCCGTTTTATAGCATATGTCTACTAATTCTTAGATGATCAATTTCACTATCACTAGCGGAGGCCTTTTCAAAGTTGGGATAAAGCTGTATAGAACATGGATATGCATCACAAGAGGGTTTTTATCTGAGATCTAAAAAGGATGTCACCTTAATTCCCTTTAGTTAGCCAATTCTAATTTAATAGCATTATGGTTAAATGGAATAAAAAAAATGATCAAGAATGCAATACACTCTATTGGCATTACAGTGCTTTGAGTTTTCGAAGCCTTACAATAAATGCTTAAAGACATAATATGTAAGAGGAGTAAAATTGAATTATATATAAAATACGCTCTATTGCCATTACAATACTTGGTGTAACGCACGCAAAAGGCAACCAGCAAACATGACCGCAAGCATTACCCAACCCAATAATTTTTTGGTTCCTTTCATTAAGAATCCTTGTGAAGGACTTGGGGATGGAGCCGACGCAGTCACTTTTATTTCTTTCAGCTTACGCGACGGTCTTTTATAAAGTTGATGTCTTCATCTCGAATAGAGGCGCTACCGTCGCGGATCCTATAATCTGCAGGGGTTGGGAAAAAAGCCGCATCTTTGTGAATGAATGTGGGAATGTGAGAGAAAAATCTCACTGATTTTATTGATACAAACACATGATTACAAGAATTGAAAAACTCATAAATCTCACACTTTTGCTCACTCTCTTTCTCACTTTGCTTCCCATGATTTACAACACTGATGCACACCCCCAGTGACACAGAAAATTAGGTGGTGAGGGCAAATTCAAAATTGAAAAAATAAAAAAAATTTTCTTTGTATAAGAAAAGAAAGGGAAGGCATGGGAGACAAATGGAAAGGAAAATCTGATGGTTAAAGAATTTCTAACATGTTAATTTTCATTTGAAATGTGGGTCTCTTTGGAAAATTTTACAGGCTGTGCCTCTTGATTTATTTGGCATTTGTACTTACTGGCCTTCCAAAAACAGTCGGGGTTCGAAACAGATGGAGTGAAGATGTTGAAGAAACATGTAGTTTCTGTTTAAAAATTCAGTGAATTGAAACTTGTTTATGAGTCATAAGTTATTCAATGTCTTTGAAAAAAAAACTTAACTCTCTTCTCCATCAATCTTTTTTGGTTGTTTATCACATATTCACGTAAAACTTTTCATAGATTTGTTAATGCAAAAATATTAGAGAATTATATTATAGTTCCAAGTAATGACTCGAGAGCTCTAATTAAAATTTTTTTGTAAGTATAAAAAAATGATGTATCAATTATATTTTTGTAAAAACTTCAACCAAAAAAAAAATAAATGCTCCTCAAAAATGAGATGGGCATTTGGTCTCCATTGGATGTTAAAAAGGAAAAAAAATACATGCACATTTTACTTCTTAATTGTGGTTTTCCAAAGTCAAATAGTTTTTGAAAAAAATATAAGAAAAAGAAAGGGAAGGCATGGGAGACAAATGGAAAGGAAAATGCTGATGGTTAGTTGTTGGCGTTTATTTGGATCATGTTAATGGGTTCTTTGGAATGATTTACTGCCGGCTTGCATGTGATTTTCAAAGCATTTGTGGTTACTGCCTTTGGGCATCTCGGCACTTCAAACACATTTTGCCATGAAGATGTTGAAGAATAAATCGTGTTTTTCTGTTTAAATTTGCAATTGGACTTACCGAAGAAACTTTGCAATCAGAAGTCAATCAAATACAAAAATGTTGGTTACCAAAACAAAACTTGTATTCTCTGTAATGAACAATCTTGTTTTGGTTGTTTTGTAAAACTAAATCTGAAAATTCGAAAAACTTTTGGTTGTTAGCAAAATTTAGAAATCTTCTGAAGTTCCATGTAAAAATCGTTGGTTATCCATTAAGATTAAAGAAGTACAAAGAACAGAAGCAAAGACATATTTAAATGCAGTCGATAATCACTAAAAGATGAAACATTTACAGAGAAATCCACCAGCACATCTAATGCTGCCGTAATCCAAAACCCTGCCAAAAAAGAAAATCCAGCAAAACAAAAAATTTAAAACGGCTCATCTCAGCCACATCAAAGATAACACTAAAGAAGAAATAAAACAAGAACAATATGAACACAATAGGTAGTGAGATAGTAGGCAAAGCTCGGTCATGGGTAAATGAAAATCGGCTAAGAAACTAATTCTACGGGACTTTCATGACCAAATTGACAATGCGTTTAGTTATTCGGATGTTGAAATTGTATCTATTGAAGAGGAAGATGATATCTCAGTGGTGGCCAAAAATGCCGACGCAGTAGAGTTGCAATTGCCTCTGGTCGCCACTGATACTTGGCCTAAACTTGGCGCCCCGGTCAAGGCAATTGAGAGTGGTGGAGTTAACACGACACCACCTCAGGGTCCGACTTGGAGTGCGGCTCCTATTGCCATGAACATATCGGAAGGTAAAGCTAACTTGAATGCTTGGACTAATGGGAAGCTTTTACTTAACAATGAGGTCAAAATTGGTAAGCTAAGTAAATACCTTAAGAGGTTTCCGATTGAATATGTGAATAATCAAGTCATGATTCCACTTAAGATTTCTGAAAATGGGGCTTTGAAATGGAAACATGCAATTGTGGGATACTTTGTGGATAAAAGCCTATCCTATTTTCAAGTTAGATCTTAGGCTCAACGGGTATGGAAAATTGATGTTGAGGATGTGGTCACCTTAGACAATGGGTTTGTTGTGTTCAAACTTAGGGACGAGGACACGTTGGTCTTCATTCTTGAAAACGGTCCTTACTTTTGTGGGGCAAACATATTGTGATTAAACAATGGCATCAGGGATACAACTTACTAAAAGCGTCTTCTCTAGTGTTCCAGTATGGGTTAAATTCTATAATGTTCCCCTTGAATTATGGACAGAGGATGGTTTGAGTAGTATTGCTAGTATCATCGGCAACCCTCTTTACCTTGATGACTTCACGCAAAATCATAGCAGGTTGACGTTTGCTAGAGTATGTGTTGAGGTGGATTCCCAAGTCCTTCGTTGTCAATTTGGGTTACAGAGAGCCATACGAAATTAGAGTGGAGGTTCCTTGGAAACCTCAAGCTTACAATGTTTGCAAGATCTTTGGCCATTCTACCAACACCTGCACTATTAAGCCCAAAGTTCCACCTCCTCCAGTGTGGAAAGCCAAGGAGAGTGTAGGTCAAGTTTTCGCAGTTGTTCAGGAGCAAAATACCAAGGAGAGAGCAGGACAAGGTGTCCCGGTTGGTCATGAGCGAAACGCAAAAGAGGGAGAAGTTAGAGAAAGTAAGGGTGATTGGATAGAGGTGGTGAAGAGGAAAACTCAAACTCCAGGCTTGTCATTGGCCAACTCCTCGTCTGACCGTGTTTCTTCTACTACTAACGCTTTTGGCGTTCTTGAAAAATGTGAGGATTCGGGAGCCTCCTCTGTTGTGGAGGTGACAAAGATAGATGTTACGAGGGATGTATCTTGTGATACTACCCCGATTCTCCATAGTCAGGCTAGTACTCAACAAGAGCCTCCCCACGTGGCTCTCCGTCGATCTACATGGTTTCGAGAGCCTCCAAGAATTCCTTTGGATGGCGATTTCATTGGACCTAGGCAAAAATTGAACCCGGTGGTGGGCGATCCTTCAACTCCTTCATCCACTAGAGATCAAAACAAGAAGAAGCTTCAGGAGAAACTCAAGATGTTAAAGGCCTCAAGAGTTTAGTTCTTGATTCTTGAGGCTCGCATGACGTTCTTTGTTTTGGTGTTTTTTTTGTGTTCTTCTTTGTAGTGTGCTTTGAGCTTTGTTGGATATCTTCTTTATTGCAGTTAGGTTTTTTATTTTCTCTTTCTTTTTTCCTTTCCTCCTAGGGTGTGCCCCTTGTAGGCTGTATATTCGGTTAGTCTTTTTTCTATTTTAAGCTAATTTACCCCAAAAAAATATGAACACAATAACACATGACAAGAAACAAAGAGAAATACAGAGATAGAGAGGTGTGTTTATCATCACCGCCACCAACCACCATCACCAACCCACCACCACCATCAGCGACCACACACAGACCACCATCATCATCACCGCATCGCAACCACCCTCACCGGCCCAAAATCGACTATAAATCCAGCCAAAATCAAAACACACACACACACACACACACACACACAGAGGCTCAAATCTGTAAATATCATCATCGCCTCCCGCCATGGCTTCAACCACGGTTGCCCGTAGGCCTTTCGGGTTGCCCCGCCATGAAATCTGACAATTTTTCTGACCAAAACCCACCATTTACTGTTGATTTTTCACCGGCCGGAGGAGTCAAACGACAGCACCATTGCGGCGGTGCTGGGGCGAGGGCTACAGTGCCTCACTGAGGTAGGCGGGCCAAAAAATGAAAAACTAAAATGGCGAGTTAGTGAGCGAGGCTGTTGGCCGCAATTTTTGGAAGGAAACCTCGCCATTTAAGTCTTGCCGGAGCAATGGCGAGACAGTTGGAGATGGTCATATATTTTGGTGAGTTAACAGGTGACGTGAAGCATTTCTGACCCAATCTAATGTAGATGCAAAGCTATCATGCTTTTATTGGCCCAGGGTACCACGTGTGCTAAACAGCTTGCCTTGGTACCCTATTGGCACACAAAGTTTTCTCGTGAAAAACAGGTTTACATCAACCACTTTTGTAGACCATTTATTAAAGGTTTACTTTCATCAAGGGAAAGGAGAATTACATGCTGCCATGCTGGAGAAGAACAAGAAAGGCACTTGAAGAACCTTTTTGTTTTTTTTTTTTTTTTTTTTGTCAAAGGACCTCAGTATTTTTGTTTCTCGTAGGCGGGAAAGAATGCAATATATAGAGGTCAAATAGGCCCCGTAAAGCCCATGATGGCCAACTGAAACAACTAATCACTTCTACATTTACGTTTAATTGGTTTTATTTAGTTAGACATTCAAAGAATTGAACTTTTCGTGGACCATTAATTCAAGATGAACCATCACTTCATTCTAGAAGCACAATATATATACTCCCTCTACCGTAATTTGGATGTCCATTTTTGAAACTCGTGTCAATTTCAATCGCTTATATCTTTTAATATGAATCTCTAAAAATATTCAAAATGGATCTTGTTTTGATAGTTCTTCTCGATCAGTTATATAATACAAAGTGTTCATAATTACGAAAAACATTATAAATTGAAAGATATAACAATCGAAAAATGGCACGAGTTTCAAAAATGAACATTGAATTTGGGACGGAGGGAGTATTAAACACCAGTATCGATACTGGATTTGGCTACAATATAAAAGAAAAGGCCTTAGGTGTGGGAGTTTGGATTATGGTTTATATCATGAGAATCAGCATGTGAGATTTATAGTTAACGAATTAAGGAGAGAGAGAGAGAGAGAGAGAGAGAGAGAGAGAGAGAGAGAGAGAGAGAGTCATTTTCAGTTTGTTGGAAAGAGTCGTACCATTTTTCTGCATGGATAATCGAGCTTCATTTCTTGGTGCGAAGCCAAAGACTAGTACCTAAAGAATGATGGAAATAAAAAACAAAATGATCTTTTCAATGACCATTGATTCTAGACTAATCACCCATTCATGCCAAAAAAACACAACATACATAAACAAGATTAAACACTCGTACGTAATAATATGTTTGGCTACAAAACTGGAGAGAGAGAAGATCATGTCATGGGAGTTGGGATTATGATTTGTAACAAGAAAATCAGTTTGTAAGATTTATAGTTGTGGATGAATCAAGGATGAGAGAGAGAGAGAGAGAGAGAGAGAGAGAGAGAGAGAGGAACGAGAAAATCGTTATTCTATTTGTTTTTTTACCTATTCCATGGGAAAGAACTTTTTTCTGCCGGAATTGGTTTCCGTCTATCCCGAAAAATTAGGGAGTAGATCACCTCAAAACTCTATCTTTGGTCGGAGACCCTTTCAAACTTGACGTACCGCAAGCATTACCCAACCCAATAATTTTTTGGTTCCTTTCATTAAGAATCCTTATGAAGGACTTGGGGATGGAGCCGACGTAGTCACTTTTTAATTTCTTTCAGCTTACGCGACGGTCTTATAAAGTTGATGTCTTCATCTCCAATAGAGGCGCTATCATCGTGGATCCTATAATCTGCAGGGGTTGGGAAAGGAGCCGCATCTTTGTGAATGAATGTGGGAATTAATGTGAGAGAAAAACCACTTTGATTTTATTGATACAAGCACACGATTACAAGAATTGAAAAACTCATAAATTTCACACTTTTCCTCACTCTCTCTTTCTCACTTTGCTTCCCATGATTTACAACACTGATGCACACCCTTATTTCTGTTGGGGATATCCCAAGTCAAATGTTTTTGAAAAAAATAAAAGAAAAAGAAAGGAAAGGCATGGGCTTTTTAGTATTGGGTTACAAGGGAGTGTAGCCCGTCAGGGGTTTGTGGTGCGCTCCGGTTGTGGGTTTGAGTGGAGAAAATTTAAGGAAAAATAGAGTGTGGGGGTGAGTGAAAAACAATATGTAGAGCCACGTGTTAGATGCGCTCTTTGGGTGGGTTTGTTTTCACATCACATTATAATCTTCTGTTTTTCCAAACATAGTGAAATATCTCTCTCTCGTGGAGGTAGGCATTGAGGCCGAACCATGTTTGTGTGTTCTTTGCGTGCTTGCTTGTTCATTATTTTTACGCTTCCGTTGCGGGTGGGATTGGGTTGTTAAATCCCCAATAATTTTACTACTGATTTCCAGCTGAAATTGGCGGTGATTAAGTGTGCCCCATTGTTGATTTGTATTGAAACACCGCTCAAGTAGTTTGAGCATTGTTATAGGTAAAAAGAAGGTTTACTTTCATCAGGGGAAAGGAGAATTACATGCTGCCATGCTGGAGAAGAACCTACACAAGAAAGGCACTTGAAGAGGACTTCAATATTTCCAATCATTGTTATTGAAAATTGAAAATGGAAGAGGAAATTCGAGGACAACTTACAAAACTGCACTCAAACCGAAAAGGAGAATTTTATTACTTCACGAAATAATAAAGTTAGAACTAGATATGAAAATGGAAACGAATTTACATGGAATTGAAAGGCATGCAATATGCATTCTAGGCTGCATTTATGTAGAAATTCAGGCTTCAACTTCAAGCCTTCAACACATTAAGCCTTTATTCGAAAATTGCAAAATATTGGCAGGATCAATGTACAATGCCCGTGAAGATTCGGCGTCTTCTTCCTCCTTTTTGAAAATATCTTGGTAGAGGAGGAGAGTTGAATTGAAAATGTAGGTTTCTTCATTGTCGGCTGTATAAAATTCGGTTGTTAGCAAATTCATGTTCTCCACCATCAGCTGTCATTCAAGAAATGTCTTAGGTTATAAAAATAAATAAATAAATAAATCATATCCAATGCATGATTACTAATTACTAGATTCAGCATTGCAATGAACGAAAGTAATAATATCCATACCCGTGTGTTATCCTTCTTGATTATGTCTCCAACATCAAATTGGCGTTTTATGAAGAAGAACATGATTCATACTCTCCCCAAAGTTGACCACGACGGTAGAAGTCTGGGAAATTGTTAACACTATCGCAGCAATCACGATAGCACTGTCCCTCACAAGATAATTGACCTGGCGGTTGAGAGTAGTTAGACCTTCAAAGAATTAAACTTTTCATGGACCATTAATTCTAGATGAACCATCACTTCATGCTAGAAGCACAAAATATATATATATATATATTAAACACCAGTATGGGTAATCAAGACGTCGCGTCTTCAGTTTTTTAAACGATTGGGTCTTGCGGTTCTAACGATTCCAGTTAATAACTTATAAGAATTCCGGTTGAAATGTAATTGCTTTTTTCCGCAGGGGTATTTTTGGTATCAAAAGTATGGGAAACACTTATTATTCTTCAGATTTAGAGTAGTAGTGGATAATTAGGATTGAGAGGGCTAGGATCTGATCCAGATCTTTGGCCACGAGTCTGTGGCTCGCGGAGGACCTGGGTTTCGCGGCGACTATCCTTTGCGGAAGGAGGGGCGATGAAAGAGCTTGAGGCGCGGCGGCAAGCGGCGGTGATGGAGGTTGAATCTCTTATTTGGGGAGGTTTATCAGTTGTTTTGTTCTTTTTTCGTTTTTCTGTTTCTTCCCCTACGCGGGATCTGCTCCGGTATGAGTGTCTCCGTTCTGTGGAGCTCCTCTCTGTACCATTTACTCATCTGTACTCAGTGCGAACCATCCAAATCACATGGATAACCCGTTTAATCCGTTGTGGGTTTGTCCCAACGGTGGGCTCCGATTTGGTTTTCTAGCCCTTTAGGGCATTTCTGGGTAATGGATTTCTGGTTAAAAAAAAAAACGTACATTGATGAATAATTGATTTGATTTATAGACATTCAAAGAATTAAGAATTAGCCATCACTTCATGTGAAGCATTTATAGTTACCAAATACTAGATTGAATTAACAAGGTTGTGAGATTTATAGCTGGGAATGAATTAACAATGTGTGTGTGTGTGTGTGAGAGAGAGAGAGAGAGAGAGAGAGAGAGTTATTTTTCAATTTGTTTGAAAGGGTCGTACCATTTTTCAGCATATGACCAAGCTTTATTTCTTGGTGCGAAGCCAAAGCCAATTGCGTAAAGCAAAATGATCTTCTCGTCGGCCATTGATAAGATTAATCACCAATTCATGCTGGAAAGCACAATATACATATAGAAGATAAAAAGCTTGTACCTACTACTAGATTTGGCTGCAAAACAAAAGAGAGAGAAGATCATGTCACGGGAGTTGGGATTACGATTTTTAACACCAGAATCAACTTGTAAGATTTATAGTTGTGGATGAATCAGAGGAGAGAGAGAGAGAGAGAGAGAGAGAGAGAGAGAGAGAGAGAGAGAGAGAGCCTTTCTCCTGTTTGTTTGTTAGGCCCTAGTCCATAGAAAGAATTTTTCTACCTGAATTGGTTTCCCTCAATGCCCGAAAAATTAGGAAACAAATCACCTCAAAACTCTATTTTTGTTTGGAGACCCTTTCGAACTCGATTTTGTAGATCACAGTGGGCCTCAAAACATTGATCAAAATTGTTCATTTCATAAATTTAAAAATTATTTTGGCAAAAAAATATTTTTTTGGGACATTGATACACATACAAACAAATTAAAATGATATATTAATAAATAGGTATTTTAAGTTTAAAATCATATTTACGCTTGAACAAAATATATATGTTTAGTTTGTTTTTCAATTTATCTCCAATCAAAACTGTGATTTGTTAGAAGTGTTTTTCTTTACTGACATCTATGATTTGTGCAATTGTAATCCCCATTTTTGGAACTTTGGTGAGACTTGCAATCCATCGTTTTGTAAATTATAATTCAATTATTTGTTTTGTAAAACACACAAAGAAAACTCTAATTTTTCTCTAAAATGGATGGCCTATACTGTTTACCACAAATCGTTCATTATTCTTTTTTCTAAGCAAAAGAGAGGAGGAACGGGCGACTGAGCATAGTAAGCCCCCATGTGCGTGGACTTTAGAGCCGTTATGGGCCCCATAAGGAACAAAAGAACCATACAATTACCGCCCCACCAAGGACTAGTAGACCGCAGTCGGGAATCGCAGGAGAAAACAAACTTTGAACTGCTTTGATCAACAATTAGCTCACGAGTCTCAGTATTGGTCAAATTTAAGTTTTTTTTTTGGGAATAAATTCTCGAAAAGATATAGTAATTAATAATGGACGATTTCGACAAATCATAATGAAATGTTTGACATTGGAATTGTAGTAAAATAATACAACAGGTAATACGAAATACCTGCTTCGGATTACACACAATATAAAGAATCGAATAGCTTGCTTTACGAACCCCTACCAACACGCACGTCTTGCACTATGTTAAACCTTTCACGTTGGTGGAGTGGCTACTAGAGTCCTCCACTTATCTTCACACGTTGCAAATCCCTAGGATTCTTTAATGGTGCCCTAGAGAGAACTAGGAGGGGAGAGATTATATGTAGTAATTGATGTGTAGAAAAAATATCACTGATGTATGTTTTCTATACAAGGCAATGGGTATTTATAGATGAGATAAGTAGGTGATAGAGATAACACTCGCTTATCTCTATAGGACACTTATCTCTATCACTTAAGTGATTGTTTCACTTAAATGTACCAAAAAAAGATTGTGTACACCTAGGACATATCACCTTAAGTGGTAGAATCCACTTAGGACTTATCACCTCAAGTGGTTGAATTCACTTAGGACTTGTGTTAATTATTATCCTATGTGGACGCACCCATGGACCCCATGCAACAGGAATGAAAAATGCCACTTGTGGCAGAAATGCTTCATAGTTTCAACTTACAAAAAAGGAAAGAAGGCAGCTTCCCAACGTAATTGGATCTTGAAAAAGCTTCCGATCATTTGGCGTGGGGTTTCATAAGGGAAGTCTTTTGTTTGTTTAATTTTTGGGAAAAATTTTATTTCGCTCCCCTGAACTTTTACCTAAATATTCTATAAGCACCTATTCTTCATTTTATTTCAATTTAACACTAGAGCTTATAAAATTAAAAAAATTTAAAAAAAACTCCAAAAATAGGAACCGAAAGTCTAAATACTTCCAATTTTTAATGGTAACTGTTCATATCGCTCTCTTCTCTGATATCTCTCCCTCTCAAAACTAAGCAAAAATGCCAATACAATCAGTTGGAGGTGCCCTTTTTTCCGGCATGATTGTGTCAACATTTTCCCCAACTCTTCATTTTGTTGCTTGCTTTTTTATTCTTAGTGGACATTTATCAAACCTCTGCAGTCTGCACTTAGCTTGAACCTGGACCTGGAATTGGGCAAGGGACTGCTGTGAGCTAAGCTGTCAAAGGGATCGCGAGACGCTTATACCATGGGCCCTGCAACCAAAACCACTTGACATATGGACCCACATAGTTTTCTTCTTTATTAATATACAGCTCAGGTATTTGAACCAGCTTATAGTATATGTTGTACTTTTTTTAACAGCAAAAAAGGTAATGTTTCATTAATAATAAGAAAATAATACAAGAAGAAGGAAATAGAAAAAACGACCAAAAGAAAACGCGAACTATAGCTGGCACGATACCAAACTACTCCACCACATGAGTCTCCCACTACATCCCAAAAATCATGTTATTCATGCAAATGTACTCCCACATCTTCTTTGCGCTCTAAAATGATTCAAACGATTCGAAAACTGAAACAAACAGTTTTAACTCCTTTTTCCTTTTCTTTTCCACTTTTCACTTTTCACATCAACTTTTACCTCTACTTGCCAAAATTATCATCAACTTTTACCCATTAACTCTTTACCTACTAACTTTTCAAAAGGGTAAAATGATAATTGTACAAACTTTTACCCATTAACTTTTCAAACCACACACTTATTTAGGGACAGCCCAAAATGAAAAGTTAAACACTTAAAAAGGGACGGAGGGAGTATTATTCATGCAAATGTACTCCCACATCTTCTTTGCGCTCTAAAATGATTCAAACGATTCGAAAACTGAAACAAAAGTTTTAACTCCTTTTTTGCCTTTTAACTTTTTCAGTTGATCAATTTCAGTATCACTAGTCGAGGCCCTTTTCACAGCATACATCTACTAATTCTTAGATGATCAATTTCACTATCACTAGCGGAGGCCCTTTTAAAATTGGGATAAAGCTGTATAGAACATAGATATGCATTACAAGAGGGTTTTTATCTGAGATCTAAAAGGGATGCCACTTTAATTCCCTTTGGTTAGACAATTCTAATTTAATAGCGATTATGGTTAAATGGAATGAAAAAATGAACAAGAGCAAGATCAAGAATGCAATACACTCTATTGGCATTACAGTGCTTAGAGTTTTCGACCAAGCTGATACCCGCGGCGATGTGAAATGGTAAACATTGATTGGTGATAAACTAGATTTATTGTGTGGGCCATGCATGGGGGGAGTTGAGAGGCAAATGGGAGAGTGGAGTTTAAGAGGAGATGGGCCAATTTCAATGAGAGGGGCAGATTCAATTATTCAGTCGGTGGAGTTAAATTGGGAAGTTGGGTCAATTGAGTTTTGTATGGCTGTGATGTGTTTGTGCAATGTATAAATATATGTGTATGTGTCATTGGATAAGTGTGGGAAAAAGAAAGAGAAAAAAAGAAGTGAGAGGGTAGAGAGGAGAGTAACGTGGGGAGCCCCTCGAAGGGGTCTCTCCCCACCAGTAAAATGTGAAGTGTGTGTGAGAGTATAAAATATATATGTGATCGAGCAGTGTATGTTTGTATTGCTGAAAAGTTTAATAAAAAATGTGTTGGTGTTTGTGTGTGAATTTCTCTATTTCTCTCCATTTTCCCATCATGTGGTATCAGAGCGCTGCCAAGCGATCCTGAACCTGTGGTGAGATGTATGCTTCGCTGTGGACGAGGGCCGCCAGACGGGACAGGCCACTAATGACAACTCATGGGCGAAGGCCAGACGGGACGGGCCACGATCCTGAACCTGTACATGGTGAGATTCCTTTGAAAATCCCGTCACCCCACTAATGACAACTCATGGGCGCGTCGGGCAACGCGTACGTTGCTTTTTGAACCCATACGTACGTCATCTCCCTCCGGCATCCTTTCTCCACAAACTCCATTGATCTGTGATCGTCTCTGGAGGACGATTCTAACGGTGTCAAGAAAAACAACTTTGGCCGAAGTTGAATTTCTGACACATTTTAATTGATCCTTTTTTTTTTTCCCGCCGGACTCTCTTGCGGAAGCTCCTCACTCATCACCACATTCCTCAACCCACAAGCCCACGTCTTGCTTCTTGGCCCGTCTGGCCATCGCCTTTGTCTCGGCCCATTAGGCTATTCAACTCAATATCGGCCCATCTGGCCCTCGTCCATAGCGAAAGCATACATCTCACCACAGGTTCAGGATCTCTTGGCTGCACTCTGAAACCACATGATGGGAAAATGGAGAGAAATAGAGAAATTCACACAAACACCAACACATTTTTTATTAAACTTTTCACCAATACAAACATACACTAATCACATATTTCACACTCTCACACACACTCGCGGATCCTATAATCTGCATGGGTTGGGAAAGGAGCCGCACCTTCGTGAATGAATGTGGGAATGTGAGAGAAAAACCACACTGATTTTATTGATACAAACACACGATTACAAGAATTGAAAAACTCATAAATCTCACACTTTTGCTCACTCTCTTTTTCTCACTTTGCTTCCCATGATTTACAACACTAATGCACACCCCTATTTCTGTTGGGGTTTTCCCAAGTCAACTGTTTTTGTTTTGAAAAAAATAAAAGAAAAAGAAAGGAAAGGCATGGGAGACAAATGGAAAGGAAAATGCTGATGGTTAGTTGTTGGCATTTATTTGGATCATGTTAATGGGTTCTCTGGTATGGAGGTTACCGCCGGCCGGCTGTGCATGTGATTTCCAAGGAGAAGTTGTGGTTACTGGCCTTCTAGTAGCATCTCGGCACTTCAAAAGGTTTTTTTGGGCCTTTTTGTATTGGGTTAGAAGGGAGGGAAGTCCGTGGGGAGTTTGCCATACTCCGGTTGTGAGTTTGAGAGGAGAAAATTTAAGAAAAAATAGTGTAGGGGTGAGTGAAAAACAATACGTAGAGCCATGTGTTAGATGCTCTTTGGGTTTTCTCACATCACATTGTAATTTTTATTTTTCAAAACATAGTAAAATATCTCTCTCTCCCGTGGAGGTTGGCATTGAGGCCGAACCACGTAAAATATTGTGTGTTCTTTGTGTGCTTATTGTTCATTATTTTTACGCTTCCGCTGCGGGTCGGATTGGGTTGTTAAATCCCCAACAATTTATACTACAAAATTCCAGCTAAAATTTGAGGTGATTAAGTGCGCCTCCATTGTTGATTTGTATTGAAAATTTGAAACACCGCTCAAGTAGTTTGAGCATTATTCCACCGACTTGCTTGTTGGAGATACTCCATAGAGCTCTAGTTCAACAAAAACAAAGAGAAACAGAAGTACAAAAAACAGAGGCTTAACAACTTCAACAAAAAATAGTCGATAACCAAAAGATGAGATGTTCATTTACAGAGAAATGTAGTACTCAATACATTCGACAACTTTAACTTCTTAATCCATGAACATACCTAACTAATCAAGCTTGTATTCTTCATAATATGCCCACGAATTTCTTTGATGCAACCCATCCTTGTGTTAGCCCGCTTGTATTTGCCGGTCACCGGAAGCTGGAGATGAACACCATATCTTACCTCTACGGAAAATAATACTTCAATGTCCTTCATATCAACCTGTAGCCCGCTTGTATTTGCCTGTGGTGGTGGGTTTCGCGGTGGTCTCCCTTTCCCACCCTATTTCTCTGTAAATGTCGATCAACAGGGTAAGAGCCAGATTTTGGGTGTGTTAGCCCGCTTGAGAAATGCTACCTGACTTATTCTATTCGCCCACAGCTTTAAAATATCGAAGATTGCAACAAGAAGGAACAAGATAACACCGGTCCATCTAATCTCCTCCCACCACCATTTTCCCAAGAAGTAGAATCCACAATTACCGTGAGAGATGGAGAACGGCATGGCTCCCCAGCGAAAATGGTGGTGGGAGGAGATTAGATGGACCGATGTTATCTTGTTCTTTCTTGTTGCAATCTTCGATATTTAAAGCTGTGGGCGAATAGAACAAGTCAGGTAGCATTTCTCATAAAGAAACTTATTCCAGTCACCCCCGCTGTTGATACTCAGGTTCTATACAGGTTAGTTAATTTGCCGGGGCCAATGTATTCCAGTGCTGCACGATTCTGCACAAATTTGTTCATAATTAGTACTTTTATTCATTGGAAAAGTAGTAAATTTTGCAATAAGAGGTTAATTTTCATTGGACGTGCGATTTTTAGAAACATCTCAAAATACTGTTTGCTGTTTCGACAGTTTCTGTAAACAATGAAAACGTTTATTATAAACACAAAGTAATTAAAACCAGGACCTTAGTCTTGCATTTAACAATAATGTAGAAGTGAATTTTTTTTTTTACATGGGATGAAAAAAATCCCAATGGTAGAAAATTTTAAAAATGAAAGAGCTAACGCGGTAATTTTTTCACACAAATCATAATTTAAATACGAAGCAAACCTTTTTCCATTTTCTTCAAAACACACACCTACAATCATATCTTTTTACGTTTATCTTTGTATCATTCTAATTTGAATTTTTGTATTTTATAAGTTTTGAAAAACAACTCTTGAAGATGTAGGGCCGGAACTACCAGTTACAAATACAGGTTTTATAAGTTGAAGTTGATAAGAACATACTTTTATAACCTTTCTTTTTTGCCGACATGTATGCCATTTTATTTTTTAGCATAATAGTAAGTGGGCAACCGAAATTAAAGTTGGACTTTGGCAACCCAAACATTAGGGCCGGCCCTGCAGCTTGGTACCCTATCGGCACGCAAAATTTTCTCGTGAAAAACAGGTTTACTTCAACCACTTTTGTAGGCCATTTATTAAAGGTAAAAAGCAGCTGTTAATAAAGAAGAAAAAAAAAAAAAGGGTTTACTTTCATCAGGGGAGAAGAAAACATGCTGCCATGCTGGAAGAAGGGTTTACACAAGAAAGGCAGGCACAAGAAAGAACCATTTTTATTTCTTTCTTTCTTTTTTATTTTTTATTTATTTATTTATTTTTTGGTCAGAATGCAATATATAGAGGTCAAATAGGCCCCGTAAAATATAATTTGCAACGTACATTTACGTTTAATTGGTTTTATTTAGTTAGACATTCAAAGAATTGAACTTTTCGTGGACCATTAATTCTAGATGAACCATCACTTCATTCTAGAAGCACAATATATATACTCTCTCTACCCTAATTTGGATGTCCATTTTTGAAACTCGTGCCAATTTCAATCGCTTATATCTTTTAATATGAATCTCTAAAAATATTCAATATGCATCTTGTTTTGATAGTTCTTCTCGATGAGTTATATAATACAAAATGTTCATAATTACGAAAAACATTATAAATTGAAATATATAATAATCGAAAAATGGCACGACTTTCAAAAAATAGACATCCAATTTGGGGCGGAGGGAGTATCAAACACCAGTATCAATACTGGATTTGGCTACAATATAAAAGAAAAGGCCTTAGGTATGGGAGTTTGGATTATGGTTTATATCACGAGAATCAGCATGTGAGATTTATAGTTGTTAACGAATTAAGGATGAGAGAGAGAGAGAGAGAGAGTCATTTTTCAGTTTATTGGAAAGAGTCGTACCTTCATTTCTTGGTGCGAAGCCAAAGACTAGTACCTACAGAATGATGGAAACAAAAACCAAAATGATCTTTTCAATGACCATTGATTCTAGATTAATCATCCATTTATGCCAAAAAACACAACATACATAAACAAGATTAAACACTCGTACCTAATAATATGTTTGGCTATAAAACTGAAGAGAGAGAAGATCATGTCATGGGAGTTGGGATTATGATTTGTAACACGAAAATAAGCTTGTAAGATTTATAGTTGTGGATGAATCAAGGATGTGAGAGAGAGAGAGAGAGAGAGAGAGAGAGAGAGAGAGGAACGAGAAAATCGTTATTCTATTTGTTTTCTACCTATTCCATGGGAAAGAACTTTTCTGCCAGAATTGGTTTCCCTCTATCCCGAAAAATTAGGGAGCAGATCACCACAAAACTCTATCTTTGGTCGGAGACCCTTTCGAACTTGATTTTGTAGATCACAATGGGTCTCAAAACATTGATCTAAATTGTTTATTTCATAAATTTAAAATTTATTTTGGTAAAAATTACACCCACCGTTCCAAAATAATAGTCCACTACCAAGACAAAAAAAAATTGAAAAATTGGGCTTAAAAGCATTTTATTTTTTAACCCAAAATTACATATCTTTTCGTAGTGGACTATTATTTTGGAACTAATTTTTCGGGACATTGATACACGTACAAACAAATTAAAATGATATATTAATGAATAGGTTGTTTAAGTTTAAAATCATATTTATGATCGAACAAAATATGTTTAGTTCGTTTTTCAATTTATTTCCAATCAAAACTGCAATTTGTTAGAAGTATTTTTCTTTACGACGCCTATGATTTGCCCCAGGATCCTATACTTATTCTCTAGATCTTGCCCCAAGTAACATGAAATACTTAAAACATTGCCCAAAATGATTCACCAAATCTCCCTTGATCTTTTTTTTTTTTTTTTTTGTAGTCTCACAATTTTAACACACTCTCCCTCACACGGAAAGGAAAAAAAAAAAGGCAGAGCATAGCATAGCCACACAGCATATAAAAAAAATTTGTACTCTCACGATTTTGAACTCCTCTCTCTCTCTCTCTCTCTCTCTCTCTCTCTCTCTCTCTCTCTCTCTCTCTCTCTCTCTCTCTCTCTCTCTCTCTCCGCCCCAAAGAACATGATATACCATTTTTTGTTAATTTTTCTCACCAAATTAAAAAATTAATAGAGATCTTTAAATTGCTATGAAGAATCTCGAAAATTCATTTTATCTGAAAATTTGCATTTACTTTCATAGGGAACCATCTAAATGGGACAAATAAATCTTGTGTTCGCCCCTACCAATTGTTATCACTATTTTTGGAACTTTAGTGAGACTTACAATCAAGCAATTTGAAAAATTATAATACAATCATTCATTTTTGTAACACGCATGCATAGAGAAAACTCTGCCTTTTCTCTAAAATGGATGACATAATACGATTTGCAACTTAAATCGTTCATTATTCTTTTTAGCTAAGAAAAAGAGAGGAGGGAGCATTGGAGCATAGTGAGCCCCCCTAGGCGTCACCATTGGGACTCTAAAGCTGTGACACTCCCGAAGGAACAAAAAAGCCATAGCAATTACCGTCCCATCAAGGTTTAGTAGACCACAATCGGGAATCAGAGGAGAAAACAAACTTTCAACTCCTTTGATCAACAATTAGCTCACAAGACTATCAATATTAATTGGTCAATTTTTATTTTTTTTTGGAAATAAATTCTCAATAAGATATAATTAATAATGGACGATTTCGAATAATCGTAGTGAAATATTGATGCAACGGAATTCACAAGAGACTAGTTAGCATACTAGTCCAAACGAGATAGGTTTCGAATCCACGAGATATTCTTGAATCCACAAGAAAAAGAGATTTAACTCAGAAATTATTATTAAATAAAAGGTAAATATGCCCATAGGCTACATCCTTATTTATAGGCTAAACTCTAACTCAACTAGGAAATAGAACAATCTTGCTAACCAAGAAAAACAATAATGGAAACTAAGAAACGTAAAATAAAAGACTAATACAAATAAAGGATTATGCTTAACCTACTTATGGAATTTAACACTAATACCTAATAAAAACATGCCAAAACAAGTGGCAAAAAATTAAAATATCATAAATTTTTTTTTGACTAAAATAACGTTTCCATAAATTAAAACCCGTGGCATCTTGTCCTGCATCAAATATTTGACATTGGAATGGAAAATGCCACTGTTGTGGCAGAAATGCTTCATAGTTTCAACTTACAAAAGAGGGAAAGTAAGATCCGGGGGGCCTGTGGTAAGTGAGCTCACTACATGGGTGTAGTGAGCTCCCTCGACCGCTCGATTTGCGACCAACGGTCTGGATAAATTGGAGTTAAAGTAAATGTAAAAGTATTTTTTTTAAGTGTAAGACGATCCGGACCGTTGATCCTTGATCGAACAGCCGAGGAGCACACTATACATGCATGTAGTGAGCTTACTCACTACGGGGTCCCCGGTTCCGGGGAAAGTAGGCAGCTTCTCAACATATTGGATCTTGAAAAGCTTCCAATCATTTGGCGTGGGGTTTCATAAGGGCAGTCTTTTGTTGGTTTTCGGGAAAATTTCATTTTGCCCCCTGAACTTTCACCTAAATATTTCATAAGCACTTATATTTCATTTTATTTCAATTAAACAACATAACTCACAAAACCCTCCAATAATGGGCACCCACCGTCTAAATCCGTCCATTTTTTAATGGTAATTGTTCATATCTCTCTCATATCTCTCCTTCTCTCTTAACCAAAAACTCACACCTCAAAAGAAAACCCACCCTCTCTCTTGCCTAAGAAGACGGGGAAGAAGAGAAAGAGACATGGAAGAGGAAGAAGAGAGGAAAGGCAGAAGAGAAGCGGGTGGTGCTGGCAGCGGACCAGGGACGTAGCTAGAATTTTGACGTAGGGGGGACGGATATACACAATAAACAAATTAAAATAAAGACAACGATATGAATTTTTACTAACTCCAAAAATAAATAAATAAATAACACCAATACATATGAAACTAAACATGTTTCTAATATCAACTTAGATTGCGAAAGCTATTAACGTTTATCTAATCCTATCTAGTATCTACTGAAAATTAGGCATCTTGAACTGTGTCGATGCTTTTTCTTAGTTTCTTCCAAATAGCAGAGATCATACCACATTCCAATTCCGTCCAAATAAAATTGATTTTGGGGCATCTTGAACTGTGTGTTGTTTAGGTCGTGCATTGTTCTAGGAGCATATTTCTATTGCTCCTTTGATGTCCATAGACCACATTAAAGAGTTTTGGGCTTCCGGAATTTCAATGAGCCTTAGGTTTTAAAAGTGACCGGGCCTTGAGCCCCTGACTTTAAGTGACTTGGGTTGTAAATTTTGGGCCTTATTTTGTTTAAAAGAATTGTAATTAAACCTCATTAAAACCTATTTTAGTACAAAGTTGTTTCATAACTTGATAAATATTAAAGCCGTTATTATTATTATTATTTTATGAAAAAACTGAAGGGGGACAAGACTATATAGTTTGATGATAAATTTTATTGTTTCCAATGTAATACTACGAATTTTTTAAAACGTAGGGGGGGAGACTGCCCCTACTAGCCCCCCTGTCTCCATCCTTGCAGCGGACAACAGCCATGGTTGCAGCTGCAAGCTTTCTTTCTTTCTTTTTTTTCCCCTTTTTGAAGTAAAACAATGGAAGGGGTGCCGAGACAAAACCACTAAATGCATTTGTTTTCGAGTTGTATGTGGCATTTAACGATATTCATTTGATTTTTGGTACCCTTGTAGTACTCGACGAGTTCTACACGGTGGACGTCTCCGATCGTTGGAGCGATGTTGACGCAGCCGCGTCTGGACATCACATTGTGCAGCACGGGGCTGCGCAACCCCCCATCCCCCTCACGTCCCAATCTTGATCGAACTTTAGGACCTATTTGTGCTACTATTATGGTGTTTTGTTATTGCCCTGGCTTATTGGGCTTTGATTTGGTACTGTTATGGCTAAGGACACGTTGATTTGCTATTGTCATGGTTGTGATGACTTGTTTGATTTGGCATAGCTAATATCTAAATTTTCTATTTATAATCCCTCATAATATTAAAGCAGAAAAAAGGAGACCAAGTTAATGTTTGAGTTCGGACCACAGGTTCTACTTGTATAGCCTTTTTGCTTCTACATGTAGAAAAACTTTATGTTCATCTGGGATGCAAAAGCTTCTACTTGAAGAGGCTTTTCGCTTTTACAGGTAGAAAAACCTTCTCTTTTTTTTTCGATAAGTGCAAAATTTATTAAGCTCAACCAAGAATGAACCACAGTTTAGGGATTATCTCCCAATATGACGCCACAACAAAGACAAACAAAACAGCCGACAAACCTAGACAAAGCAAAAACACAAACTATACAGAAGTAAAAATCCTCTGAGTCAAGCCCCAACTACAGTTAGAAAAGAATAAATTTCCAAATTTTCTTGTCTTGCTTTTAGTAGGCCTTTAGTCTTCCTTGCGTCCAAATTGACTTCCATGGCACTGTGGGATCTTGGGTATTCCTCTGACCAAAAAGTATACATATGCATGTATGACAAAAAGACACAACTGCGCCACAAAGATTTGCAATATTTTTGCTTAACAGAATGCTAAGAATATCATTTGTTGGTGAATGCTTGTTTAACTTGGCAGCTTGGATGGAGCAAATGTTTTTTCCATTACTTCATTCATATCAAACATGGTTTTTTCAATGGATTCGGGGGTGCTAGTGATCACCACCCTGGGAGTCTGCATTCAGACCATCCAAAAGTATTTTGAACAGTTCGGATTGAAAACAAATTATTCGCGCAAATAGTTATTCTCTTCGTACGAATAGTTTGTTTTAAATCTGGACCGTCTATTACGGAGATGAATGGTCCGGATATGCACTCTAGGGTGCTCTCCAGGATGTGTGATCACTAATATCCCCGGGTCCTTTGTTTTCAATACATTGTACTACACCAGTTGATGACAAAACCTCAAAAACATTCATCGGATTCTTGTACCCATATCCTACAACTACTTACTTTGTAGTACATGGGTGCTTATCATGGCAATGCTAGGATTTTTCCATTTGCTCCAACATTACAAAACTTAGCTCAGGCCAATACAATCAGTTGGAGGTGCTATTTTTTTCAGCTTGATTATGTCAACATTTTCCCAACTCTTCATTTTTGTTGCTTGCTTTTTGGTTCTTAGTGGTGGACATTTGCTGCACCTCTGCACTTGGCTTTTGTACAAAGTTCATCAAGGAGTTAATTTCCTCTCCATTTTCTGCAGCAGACCTCTTCAACTCAGCATTTTCCCTTTACACCTTCCCCATCTGCTCCTTCAATTCTGCTTTTTGCCGCTCTGCCTTCCCCAGCACCTTGATGACATGGTTGCCAAAATCCATTCCTCTTGTGCAAGTTGGAGGATCAACCCAATCAAAAAACTTGCACTTGCGATCTGTCTGCAACAAATCCACAAAGCAATTACATTCCATGGCAAACATAAAACAAGTTCATGTTATTACCTTGTAGTCTACGCAACCGAGGAACCTCCTTCCCGGGTTCTCTTCGCTGTAGGATGGTCTTGAGGGAGATCTTTGTCCATAAAGACAAATCTGTTGGTTAGGGCTGAGATTAGGATTGGAATTGCTACTTGAGGGCTTGGAATTGGTTGAAACTTCAAATTGCTAGAGCGCTCATTGCCATTGTGCAAATGTCAGAGAGAGAGAGAGAGAGAGAGAGAGAGAGAGAGAGAGAGAGAGAGAGAGAGAGAGAGAGAGAGAGAGAGAGACCTAGATGGAGGACTGTGAAAGACAGAGGGAAAGTGAGACACGGAGGGATAGTGACAGAGATGGTGATAATGGTGGCCATCTTAGGGTTTCTTAGCGTTCAACCTCTCACTTTTCCGTCCATCACATGGACAGGAGTAATGGATTGAATCGAGTATGTAACGGTTTGATAATTGAACGGGGATGTATGTTTAATTGGTAGTTTAAGGACGAAGTAAAAAAAAAATCGAATAGTTTAAGGGGCAAATCCGCAAATGTATATTTTATCCTACAATGAAAATATGAAATGATAACTAAAAGGAAAAGGCCAAGACCTCCACCACTAAAACAAAGAAGTTTGGATATTTGTTCCCATATTTACACAATTCCCAATTGGACGCTGGTATGGTGGATTCTCTATTATTCCCTCTCTTTTTTTTAATTTTGATTAGAGGAAAATTGTCATTCATAAAAGGAGAAATTTCCTATTCATCTAGAACGACCAAGCATCTAGCTCTTTTTTTTTTTTGAATCAAGTCAAGAAATCCATTATAAACGCCATCCGGCAACGATTACATGACCCTTAGAAATCCATTATAAATGTTAGAGAGAGAGAGAGAGACCTAGATGGAGGACTGTGAAAGACAAAGAGGGAAAGTGAGACACAGAGGGATAGTGACAGAGATGGTGATAATGGTGGCCATCTTAGGGTTTCTTAGCATTCAACCTCTCACTTTTCCGTCCATCACATGGACAGGAGTAATGGATTGAATCGAGTATGTAACGGTTTGATAGTTGAACGGGGATGTATGTTCAATTGGTAGTTTAAGGACGAAGTGAAAAAAAAAATCGAATGGTTTAAGGGGCAAATGTATATTTTACCCTACAATGAAAATATGAAATGATAACTAAAAAGAAAAGGCCAAGACCTCCACCACTACGGCAAGGCACATACAGTTCCATGCGGCCACTGCGGGCCATGAATATCGCTCCGAGGACCTAAGCAAAATCAAACACCACAAAAACCATAGAAAATTAACCCACCACCATCACGCACCGGATCTGGGGAAACAAGACCGGGACAAGAAACCGGACTAGGAAAACCAGCCGGGAAAAAGACCGACAAAGATTCCGGCGAAATAAAAGAAAACCAGAGGAGAACCCCGGTCCCCCTCACCTTCTTGTTAAACCACTGCCACCGGCCACCACGCTACCAGAATCCGAGAGGCTGAGGAGGAAACGGGTCCAAAAACAGATCCACCAGCCACTGGCCTGGATCTGTTCTCCAAATACATCGTCTTCAACAAACCCGAAACCTAAATTTTTCCTAATCCAATAACTAGCTGTCACCATGTGTTGGTGCACCACGCGGCGGTGACGCCTTAGTTGATTTCGAATACGTGTCCTGAATTTGGTTTATATTGAAAATGATTTAATAACTCCTTATTTTGGAGTTTGTGTCCTCAATTTGTTTTAGAATACGTCTTCCGAATTTGGTTTATATCGAAAACAACTTACGTCTCATTTTGAAGATATGTGTCCTGAAATTTGTTTCATGTCAATTTATGTAAACACCCTCATGCAGAGGATTTCGTCGCGTGCTGTGCTTACATCTTCCTTAGTGAAGGAAAAGCAAAAAACGAAAAGCCAAACTCGACAAATAATGAATGTAACATAGATTTGGTCGTAGAATGATTGTTTCAAGAAAGAGTATGTCTTGTCAAGCACCTTACAGCTCCTTTGGATCGAGGGGGAAGGAGAGAAAAGAAATGAGAAGAAAGGGGAGAAGTTTCCCTCCCTTGTTTGGATGACCAAAGGGGTGGGAGAGGAGGAGAGATGGTGAGAATCCGGAACCCTTACCCCCCTCTTTTCCCCCCCTTTCCGTTTCTCACCAAAAGTAGGGAGATTTGGCGAGAAACAGAACGCCGGTGGCGCGTGTGGGCCACCCCGTCGTCGGATCGTCGTCAAACTTCCACCGTTGTCTTCGTCTCGTCGAGGAGAAGCCGGATCTGTTATCAAAATCAGTTTCCGGGTCACCGGAAAGTCGATGGAAAGTCGCCGGAGAGAAAGATGATCGGAATGGGAGGGAGAGTGATTTCTCACGCTTATTTGGTTGAGACAGGAGAAACTCTTCCCCTTTCTTTTCTTTTCTCATCAGTAAGGGATAGTAATCCCCTTTCTTCTCTGAGCTTTCTCAGGCTTTAAGGTGCTTGACAAGACATACTCTTTCTTGAAACAATCATTCTACGACCAAATCTATGTTACATTCATTATTTGCTAGCCTAACATTGAAAGCATAGACCTTATCAAGGAAGGACTTTTCTGGGCTTCTACGTACAGGATTTGGCTTCGCCATTAGGGGTGCAACTGCAAGGGTGCAGTTCAACCCTTTGATCCTAAATATCGGCCTTAATTTCATAACTCAAACCCTTAAAATCGTAGACCTTGTCAAGATACTTATCATCCCTAGAAATTATTTTAATCGGACATTTCTAAGTACATGATCGGAACAAGTTTGGATGCAAAAACCAATTTACACATCAAAGTTTGGTTTTCCCGGGTTCCAATTCACTGCGCACAGAACCCAATTTACACATCAAAGTTGTTTCGATGTACTTGTCGATATTTGACTAAACTTGTCTTTTGTCAAGATAAGCATCTCAACGAAATCTAACATATGAATGGTTCGGATTGTGAAATTAAGGCCAATATCAGGATGTAGCTCCCTCATGTTCTCCCCTTTCATCCCTTTAAACATTGCAAACAGTTCAAAGCAAAGGCAAACAACATGCCCATTTTTAACAAATCGAAATGGATTCCTATATTTACAAAAAAAAATCTACCGCAGGATGAACGCAATCGAAATTGTAGAGAAAATCCAAGGCCATCTGATACGTGAAAAATTGACACCTTAACAGTGTGCTCCAAAATTTCAAAGAATCACTGCTGTTATAGAAATATTTTGCTTCATCAAGAAGTTTCCCAAGTACTCCTACATTGCAACAGAAATATATGTAAAATTTACAAGAAGTTCTTTTGATACATAATGCAACAAAATAACATAAATCTGTAGTCCAAATAAATTTATTCTTCATTCCTGATTGAGAAATTAAATTGAACGGCCCATTAGAAACCCTAACTGCCCCCTCAAACCCCACAGGGAGAGGAAAAGATGACAACAATGTTGCTCACACAGCAAAAGCAGCCAGATTAATGAATTTTTACTCATTCCAGATGTGCTGAATCACATGGCGGGTAAAGTCGGCTAGACCCTTCAACTTTGCTCCAGAAAGTTCAGGCTGCCAAGCTTCCAAACATGACGAAAGAATGTTTCATATCCAAGTCAAACAATAAATCAATCCTAGACCCTCTACACCTTTTACATGGGAGAGTAGTATAATTTTGTAAATTAACTGTGAAATATCAAGAGGCTGACCTATTTCACTTGATTATGGCTGAACTGTGTACAGCTTCTGCTATAACTGCTGTAGATGCTTAAACGCGTCACAATCAGCTCCAACTTCATGAAGTGACAAGAAAAGCTTTGACACAATCTTAGCCATCATTAGCTTGAAGCCAACCGAATTTGCATTTGCAATGCTTTTGTCGCTTAAAGAGGCATCCTTTGTCAGAGAGCCAATTAAGTAACCCTTCATATAGGCATCACAGGCCTTGAGGATGTAATAACCTCGCCTCCTGAAATGGTCTCTCACAAGATCTTCAAAGTCCTAGATACATTGACACTAGAGTCAGAAATTAAGAAACATGACTGCGAACTCTAAAATCATAGTCAATTAACCAGCAAAAGCATCCACTCAATGCAATTGTGACAGGAAAAGAAAATAAAGGCAGAGTGCGGTTGGATCACCTTTGGCGGCCTTCGCATAAGATACATCATTGTCTTGCAGTTCAATAGGAATGTATTTTCATTATAGGACAATGAATTTTTCTCTCCCTCGGCTGTCCCAATTTGCTTGTCATAGCCAGCTTCATTAAAGTATGGCTTCGAATTTAAAACTAGCCCCTGGAGGGAAACCAGGACTTGAAGGATGCTTGAGGATGAAGGGTCCCAAACTTCATTTCCTCTGCCAGTCCAGGTGTTTAAAAGACTAAGGCAAACCTTGCCTTCCTCGTACAAATTAGGGTTTACTCGCCACCCTCCAGAGTGATAGTATGCTGACTGCAACACCACAGAAACCATCAGAAAAGGAACAGTATGCAATCATTTTATGGAATATGCACAAAAAGAGTTAGAAATTAGTTCTTGTAATGAGACCAATATCTCTGACACAAAATATATATCAGTTTTTGTGTACCGGCGGAACATCAGGGTACTCTGGTGGAAGGTGAAAATCAAAGAAGAAAAGGCCATCCTGATAAGGTGTCCCATATGCTCCAACAATGACGGCCCTCAAGAGATCCATTCGGTCTTCATAAGCCCGTACATAAATCCCATCTGTTCAATTATTTTTAACTAATTAAATGGTAAGCTACCAGTGCTGGACAAGATAACCAAAATTCAGAAATCCAAAATAAAGGGAATAAAATGCATACCGGGTAAGTTATTCTGGAGGATATTCCAATCTTGCTGAACCTTCTTCAACCATTTCCTTCCAGCATTGTTCTGTACATGTGGTGAATTCAATCAGTTGATCATCCATAAAGCAACTAGTGCACAAGCCAGAAAGACCGAAAATTTTACAGTAGAATCATCCCAACTGCTTTGAGTAAGCTCGGGTTGAGGATGGAGAACAATCCACCCAATTAGAGGCCCCTTTAGAAACCTAGAGACTAGAACCAGATCAGCCCCCCTTTTATGGGAATCAACTTAATAGCAACCCAGTAACCAAATTTCTGAAGTAATTACTGACCATTAAAATTGTTAGGCCACAGCCAAGTTCAGAACTCAAGGCTCTTCCACCATCACTTATAAGTTTCTTAATGTGGGGACAGAGACTTGATTGCATGAATGGGAAGATCTATTTTTTCCATTTTTAAACAAATAAGTCATCAACAGTTTACTAGTTAACCAATGAAGCTATTAATCAAGAAAACCAAAATAATAAAATTTTAAAAAATTTTAAAAAAAATTATAAAAAAAAACACGATTACCTGTCCATTTGCCCCAAAATAATGATGGTCCAAAGGATCTTTCGCAATATCAAAGCCTTTGAAACTGGATATAGTATCCCCATACCGTGACGGGGCATGATGTGCTTCAGGTTTCAAGCTGCAAAGAGCTTCGGCTACTTCCAATAAATTTGTGGCCTCTTCACCATGTTCATCTCCCCTACTAGTTTGAGTAGTTTCTGGGCCATAAATTTCAGTGGCAATCTGGGAGCTAGACTCATCGCCAGAATCACCTCTGACAGGAATGTTTTCCATTCCATCAGCTTTAAGTTCACTTTCTCCTGCATTGTCCAAACTTAATGGATCCAAGTGTTTTTTCCCCCGCGAAAATATTCCAGTTGCCAGTCGGGTCATAAATCCTAGTGCAGCAAGGGGAATTGAAAGCGGTCCATTCTTTCCGGAATTTTCTCCACCCATTATGCTCTCCTCTGACCCAGGACTGATGTCAGCACCATGTTGCAGCCCAATTTCCTAAACAAGGAAAATGAACATTCACAATGAGAAGAAAGAAGCACATCAACAGGGATTTAATAAACCACTTAGTGAGCTATCATAAATAAAATTCATGGTAGATACAACTGAAAACACATAAATAATTTCCCTTTTCTTTTTAAGTTCCGTTTTGGTCATGAGTTTAAGGGTACCCACCCATTTCCTTTTAGGAGATCTTTAAACCAAAACTACCAACAAAATTCAGTAACCAAATTGTGAGGCCAAGGCTTTACTAGTTACAGGCCAATCACAATAAAGGAACATTCAGAACACAGTTCCAAGCATAAACCAACCTCATTTGCATTCTCAGTGGCATCCATCTGATCATCATCAACTGTTTCCCAGCTAGCGGCGCCATCACTGACATCACTTCCACCAGCAATTGATTCGTCGTCATCACGCCCAACAACATAAATTGCTTGAGGACCAACCTAGTATCATGCAAAAATTCCCGTCAATCAAGAAGGGTAAACCTCGCCTTTTAAGAAGAGCTAATAACTAGTCATGACCAAGTGAGCAGAAAAAATGCATATGAAAACATCCTTTCATAGTGCATTCAACATCTGAGACTTTGGAAGAAAAGAAAGGAATATAGGAAATCTCAGTCACTACCACTGATTCATTACGATAACAGTGATGACATATCCAATTTTCCCTTCCTCTTTCCTCCCATCCTCTAAGTCCTGAGCAACCAACAGACTTCTATTTTGTAACAATAGTAACCAAATATGACCTTTCATCCAGGCAATCAACCCAAAATGTTAAAGCCCTAGGTGGTAAAAACTCGAATCAATAGAGGCCTTTGAACTTTTTAGCTGACCAATTTCACAGCAAATTAGAGCTAAAGGTTGTAACAAAATCGTGTACCATTCAGGGAAAAAGGCCAACTAGCTACGCACATTTGTAACTAAGACTGAAGGAAACATGCAATACCCAAAATGAACAGAGGCATGAACATACCGTCGAAACCATCCCATCAGCCCATGTGACTTCAATATCACCATTTCTGAGACCAGTAATGTTTCCAACCCAAGAAAGATCTGAGAAGTCCACGCAAGCTTCATTGGTGGATGCACCCTCCATTTCCTTATATCCCAAGTGCTTTTCCGAATCTCGTTCAACATCATTTGGACCCGCCATCGGTTTTGCTTCCTCAACAGGACCTCCAAAACCAGCTGTTTCCGAAGTTACAGAAACAGGTAACAACCGAACTACCACGTCTCCATAACAATAGTCATAGTCAGGGTGACCCTCAAGCTCATAGACACTCACCACTTCCTCCTTTTCGAACTCTCGAGGATCTTCTGCCCTGGCAACAGGCTTAAACCACCTCACACAAGCAGTCCGCTCTTTTGCATTAACACTTTTCACAACCCCAACACGCCTAACTTCACAACTATCATTATTGTCATCAGTGGCCTTCTCCACTATATACTGCTCTGCTACAAATTCATGATCGCCAGGACTCTCGACAGGAATTAAAGTTGTAGAATCTAATCCGCACCTTGTGGTCCCATCTTGCCATGCTACATCAACTCTTGTCTTTGTATTGATGATTAAAAGAGCCCTCTCAAAACTTTCCTCTTTCTTTCGAGACTTCTTGTCTCTTCTAATCACTACTTTTCGGATCTTTTTGCGATGAAGAGGCCAAGTTTCTTGGACAGGCTCCTTTGAAACTGACAATGAACTACTGCACGAACTGGACTCTTGTGAGGCATTACAATCTACATTTCTGCTGGACCCATCCAACAAGTTCCCCATTTCAACATCCATAGATTCACAAAATCCACTCGCTTCGTCTTGAGAAACCACTTCTGAACAACACTCGGGTCCCGTTTTAGTAGAATCTGATTCACCTCTGCCGCAATCTTGAAGTTCTAGCTTTGATAAACCCTTGTCCAGCAAAATGGAAGAAGATAGCGGAGGTGATGGAAAAAGACACCAGTCACCCAATTGCCAATTTGCATAAGCAAAGCAAGACAATAACTTTAAGTTCTTTGGACTCTGCTCTTCAGCTGGAGTAGTAGAAGAATCAGGTCCATATCCAGCAGATGCTATCCAGTATATGAATACTGACCCAACTGTAACTTTGGTCACAGTGCCTTCTAAACGGTTAGGTTTCCACAAACCAGATAGCCACCGAGAATTCTTAAAAACAGATGAAGAGCTAGCCTTTACCCGTTGACCGGGGTAGTAAGGGAAATGGCCATCTTCCATGAGCATCCTACCGATTGGTTTGAGACGCAGTGGATCCACTTTCATAACTTTGCACACAGAACCATCATCAAATGACACTGTGACATTATCTAAAACATCATCAATTCTACCAAGCCAGGGACCAAGTATGACATAATCACCAACAGTAAAATCCCTCACACGTTTCAAGTCTCTGGAGGAGACATCTTTTATAACAGATCCATCCGTAGTCAACAAATCAACAGAAACATTGACATCAACCACAACACCCACTTGACCAGTTGGGTCCGAAACAGCAGCAACAAAATCCCCATGTAAGAAGCCCCTATCAGCAAGTGTCACATCACTGATTTTTTGGGTTGTCTCAGACTCATCCATCCATAGCACTCGAACCTGGTCAGCGGGAAGAGGATCTCTGCTATCACTACTCGCACTAGCATTGTCATTGCCCTCGCTACCTCCTTCCTCATTTCCATTAGCCTCGTCATCATTATCTTCCTCATCATCCTCGTCTTCATCGTCAGTTATGCTGCTATCTGAGTCTGAGTCACCAGCAACTTCGGTAACAACCCCAATCTTTCCACTACTGTTGCTCCTAACAACATCCTGCCGATACATATAGGTGACATTCTGCAGATTCCTCACAACCTCGCCCGGATTGCTTTCATAATTTAGGTTTGTGTCAGAGCCATTCAATGTAGAATTATCCGGCCCAGGTTCATTAACTTTTGAGGCATCAGGATGCAGTTTGCTTTCCATCTGACACATCAAAAGACAGTGAGAAATCATTCACAACCACACTGTTCAACTAAAATAGAGAGCTGGTGCCGACCCTCTACTCAACAAATCTAGTATGTTTCACTCTTAAAGAAGTTTCACCAATCAACTCCGTTAACAAGCAAATATGATCTAGGACAAGATATTAAGGGCTATCATTTATGGAGCCATTATCTTGGTAACAACTTTTATTTAGGATTATTATTTTTAGATCTTAATTAGTGCTACTCGTTCCCTTTGTGCTCGCCACACGTCTCCGTAGTGCCGCTTGTTTTGCGCGTGCCTAATTAAGTTTTGGTAAGATTTTGATTTCTATTTCCATTTCTTATAGTCATGGTTTCCAGGTAATCATTTGCTTGGTCTCCACCACTCTAGGTAGTTTCCTTATTATTAGGTGTCCTACTAGTATAAAAAAAAATGATGTAGCAATCCTGTTCCGTACTAGCCGGTACATACTAGATTGACGTAAAAACGGTACTGAACACCTCAAATTTCATCCTGGTCTCAATACCGGTCGTTACCGGCAGATCCGGACAATACCGGCCAAGATGGCTAATCCGCAAATTTCGTCCGTATATTGCAGAGTGGCAATTTTGTAATTTCTGTGAAATCCAACCCAATTTATACTCATATGATTTCCCCTCTTCCATTCCATCGTCCAACCCTACTGCGCCTCCATCACTCCTCTCTCACTGATGTCTGCCGATCTACAACCCTCTCCGTCCTGATCGGTCTCTGTCTCTGGCGACTGGACACCGATTTGGCTGTCGAGATCTCAACCCTCACTGGTGTAAGTTGTCGGAAACTCAACCCTCACTGGTGTAAGTTGCTCTCTCTCTCTAGATGTATAATTTCCCTTTAACAGTAATCCTTCAGAAACCAGCCCAGAATGCCGATTATTAGTAAAAAATTTAGCATTTTCTAACTGAATCTGAGTGGCTCCCTAATCGATTTAGGTGTTGCATTGTAAAAAGTGTTGCAATTCTTTTTTTAAGGTGGCTCTGGAAAACAAAATCGAACAAGATTGTGTCCAACGAAAAGTCGTAACTAAGCTAGCATAACATTCCAAAGCCAATCCCATGTTGTTGTACCTAAATCCTAGACCTAGATTAAAATCGAAAAAGTGATACTAAATCCTAAGCAGAGAACTTTTCATGTTTCTACAACTGTTTTATGGAAAATCCTCCATTGGCTACATTGTAATCTGTTTTCATCAGTGTTCTTCATCTGGTATGGTTTTTAATTAGCATCTTTACTAGTTTCATTGCTTAAATTACAGGGTTTTAGGGCTTCAAGCTTTTTTCATAGATTCAGTTGCAGTTGTTGGAAAGACAATTAGTTATTGAACAGCTGGTTTTGTTACCATGTTATACACTTTGTGTGAGCCTTATGTTTATGTTGAATGACATTTGTTTGTTAGTTTGAAGTCCATTTTATGATTTTTGTTGTCTAATGATAGTGGGAAAAAATTTCGATATATATGTCTATAATATATATAAATATACACTTTACAGGTAGCACAGTTTTTGAAAAACTGCTTGGATCAAGCCCTTCCCGGTTATTTTTTTCATTGATTCCTCGCGACCCTTAAAAGCATTTTCTAAACACATTGAACGGTTTGGATCATCAAAATATGCCCAGGAACTATGAAGTGCACTCCGTAGCAAAGTAAGGGATCCCTTATTAGAAGCTTGGTGTATACGTACATACATACATGTGTGTGTGTGTGTGTGTGTGTGTGTGCAAGTAGTACCGCTAAATCCAAAACGATACCCTATACCGATACCCAAGCCGGTACAGAATTCAAAACCTTGATGTAGTTTATGGGCAGATGCAATTCAATCATTCAATCAATAATATTTCAGAGTTTTTCTCATCTTTTCCTTATGGATTCAAGGTGTGCTCGTGGATTCGAGTGTTCTATCTCACCTGCTAGAACACTATCTAGGCTTTGCGTTTTTCCCTGCGTCAAGTGGTATCAGAGCAAGTTTCTCGTGGCTCGATGACATTTGTAGGAGAAGGAAGCACAAACCCTATTGATGATGGTCGTAGGGGTGGATTAAGTAGGATTCGCACTAAGGGATTTGCCCATAGCCAACCTATGAATCCCAAAATTAATAGGAACCATGTTGAGGGATTAGCCTGCAACCAACCTATTAATCAGCATGTCTTTGTAGAAAATTCTTGTTATCTACACGATATTGTTTTATGTGATGTTTAGAAAGGAAATCAAGAGGTTGAAGTATTCCAAGTATCTATTTATTTGTCATGGAAGATGGCAGATTCCTAACAAGAACTCGAGGTCAAGTTCTTTTGAAGAAAATGAGACTAATGCAGGACAAGATATTAAGGGCTATCTTTATGGACACATTATTTTGGTAGCAACTTTAATTTAGGATTAGTATTATTAGACCTTAACTAGTGCTGCATGTTTTGCATGTGCCTAATTTAGTTTTGGTAACATTTGATTTCTATTTCCTTTTCTTATAGTCATGGTTTCCAAGTAATCGTTTGCTTCGTCTCCACTCTACGTAGTTTCTTTATTATCAGGTGTCCTACTAAAATAAATAAGGATGTAGCCTATGGGCATATGTAATTCAATCATTTCAATAATATTACAGAGTTTTTCTCTTCTTTTCCTAGTGGATTCGGATTGTGCTCATGGATTTGAGTGTTCTATCTGGTTTGCCAGAACGCTATCTAGACTTTGTGTTTATTCCGCTGCGTCAAACTAACAGTGCAGTGCTGCTTTTTTACGAGACTCCATGGAAGTCATTCTTCAACCACAGTTAAAAAAATCGTCATTAAGTTCAGGAAAAAGACCTTTAAACAAACAAAGTCAACATGAAAACCGCTAAAGTTTTAAACAACTAATCGTCCGTCATCAACGATACATCAAAGTCATAGACATGACTAGGCCGAAACTCCCACCATTTACAGACAACACACAATGCCACTAAAGTGGGGCTCAACAACGATACTACTTGTATTATTGAGCCAAATACAACAATGAATATCTGAACATGGTTACTAAAAAGGGAAAAAATAACCTCAGGTTGATGTTACAATAAATTCTCCAGTTATGACAGCCAAATTAGGGTATTACATACAAAGCCATCATCTTTTGTATATATTCTCAGCTGGTAAAAGGATGCTAAGTTAACGTTGTTCTCAATCAATGGAAAAATCGAAACCCATTAAAGATACAGAATAAATCAATCAAGAAAACCTAAATCAGCTTCAAAAACAACAAGATTGATGGATCGTCAATTTGAACCGATACATGGGGAGACGAGCTAAAATTCAAGCACAGATTTTTCCGAATAGTCATTTCGAAAATCTGTGAGATCAAATAACAATAAGAAGGAAATGAAACAATCGAATCTCATATCAAACATAGTGAAATAAATTATCTAAAGAAATGCTTACATGAATGTTACCTTTTGAAATCGGAGAATTTGAAAAAGAAAGAGGAGAGGGGGGGGAGAGAGAGCAGAGACGGAGAGGAAGGGGCTTTCTTCTTCTTGGTTTTTTTGGGAAATGAATGGCTCTTCGCCGTTCTACTGATCGTGAAAATGTGAGAAACAAAGAAAGAATATTACTCTACATATGAATGGAATACACGCAGCTGCAAGCGGTGCACCAGAAGTTGGTCTCAAAACACCCCGAGGAAAGTGATCCTTTTATATCGAAAATGCTATACAACGCCGAACACAAGTCACACAACTATTTACATACACGTGGGTCCCGTATATTCCGCACAAATTTATTATGCGGAATCCACATATATTTGAAAAGTTGTGTTATGTGTTACGTCCGAATGGTTGTGTTCGTAGCATCTCTCCTTTTGTATTCTCTTGTCCCTAGTTATTTTCGCATCTAAAAAAGATTAAATTCCACGGAGACTCCCTCGTCTATTTCAATTTTCCATAGACACCCCCTAACCTTTAAAAACGTTCATACTCACCCCCTCATCAATGCGAAATGCAAAACACCCCGTACTCTGTTAACAAAATAACGAAAATAACTATAATACCCCTTACAAATCACTCACACACTCACCCCCTCATCTATGAAAATCACCCACAGGCCACAGTTACCCCCACTTTTCTCTCTCTCTCTCTCTCTCGCTCTCTTTTTTTTAGTGTGTTTGTTTACAAAAAAAAATTCTGTTTTCAAAAAGAAAATTTAGGTGAATTTGTGGTTTTTTTTTTTCAAAATCAGAGTGTGCTTGTTTTGTTTTCAATTTGAGATTTTTTTTTCTCTAAATATGTATATTTGTTTCATTTAAAAAAAAAAAAAAACAAATTCACCTAATAAAAATGAAACATATAAATCTAAAAATAAAATAAATTCCCTCAGTTGGGGCACCTCACGGTATTAATCTCCCTACAATTCTGATCCAAAACCCTCATGAAGTCCAAAGAGCCCCACGGTTTCTGGGTCATCACCAAACTAGGCCCACCAGAATTACGCAGTTCCGGAGCAAAATCTACACAAAATGGAGTGTGGAGGAGAGAGGAGATGACCTCATCAGGTAAGCAAAATCGAGCACCCCATCATAATGTCGATCGCGTCGCCAAGAACCGTGGGATCTGGGGCAAATGGGGCAAAAGTCACATGGCTAAACCCAGGGTTCTCGCCATTTCCAGTATGCAATTCCTCTCTATCTCTCTCTCTTTCTCTTTCTCTCTCTCTCACTATGTATGTGTCTGTGTGTTTATATATATAAACATATACATATACAATATCAATTGGTCAATTTAGTGATCTAAATAGCAACTCGCGCTATAAAGAGATGAATTTTAGACGAATTGTGTTAAGGGCATTTTCGTCTGAAAAATGCACAAACAGTGAGCTGCAAACGGTTGTGTAACGGAAGGGGTCAGTATGGATAACGGTCAAAGATGAGGGGGTCTGTATGAACGTTTTTAAAGGTTATGGGGTGTCCATAAAAAATTGGAATAGATGAGGGGTTTCCATGGAATTTAACCTTTAAAAAATGAGGCTCCCAATGGGCACAAATTTGTGCTCACGGATCACTCTATCGAATAACTCTAAGTTTTCGAATGGTTTTGTAAAAAATCAACTCAATCGAATAATTCTAAGTGCGTGATCTAGCCTGCTAATTTTTAGTAACTTTATAAATTAAGCAATTTGGATCATGATGGTGATATATTGAAGGATCCAGAGCGCCACAATTTCAAGTTCATTGTGCACACAAGCATTTGATTCCTCTAGAATACAGTTTATTAAGCTAATTGACTTTCACACTCCATTTTTTTACGGTCTCACTTCCTTTTTTTTGTCCTCTTTTGTTTTGAATTTACAAAATTAAATTTTCACTTATATTGCTCTTTCACACTTGGAACAACAATATTGTGACTTTACATCACAAAATGATAAAAATGCGGTTATAAAAAAGAGGATTGTGAAAATCACTATCCTTACTTAAGGACACGAATTCAACTTTACAACATTATACTTCCTAAGTTTGCCCGCAAATTCAAGAGGGGACAAAAGTGGAATTTCATCGGACTTTGACATTTGACTTTTGAAATGAACACATAATTTAGGATATAAAAATCAAAACACGGACAAATGAAATGAGACGGAATGAGCATACAATTATTTTAGATTCAGTGAACAAAAAACAATTAGAAACTATCTACAAATTTTTATTTATTTTTATCGGCAACAAAGATACAATTATTTTTTGATCGACAACAAAGATTTTATTAAACTATCTACAAAATTTTGGGGATATTAAGGTGAAATTAATCTAAGAAATTGTAGGAACAAAATTATTCAGACAAAATACTGAACACAACCCTTCACATACACGTGGGTCTCGTGTAATAAATGTGCATGGAACCCACATATATTGAGGAGTTATGTTCGGTGTTGTATCGGATGGTTGTGTTCCTATCATTTTTGGTTGAGCATCTTTTGATTCCCTTGAAAATTTGAAATGGCATGTCAGCCAGCAAATTACCGGCATATGTGGGAACGTTATCCAGGTGCAATTTAATTTTGAAATAATGCATTTAGAATCTTTCCCATAACAAATTAGTAAAATTAATTAATGAATTTCCAAACATAAAGAATTCATTGTTTGTTTCCGTAAATGAAATCCCAAGTTACCGTCGTTCAAGCAAAGAATTAGAAAGAGGCTTTCTTTAAGCAATGGGAGACCACTAGTTTGAGGAGAAAGAAAAGGTATATCTTTTGCTGTAGGTGTGTTAGTTTCAATAAACAATTAAGTCAGCCCCACGAACATGTCTGATTCTTTGGGTCGGGCCGCAAAAAAATATTGTCTTGTAAATATGGCCGCATGCCTTTGACCGTACTAAAAAGGAGATAATCGAGATGTGCAAAAGTTACCCGGACACTCCGTCTAAACAAAAAAAAATTAAGTAACGAAATCTTCTAACAAATGCGAATTGCCAATTTCTTTTCCGGTAATTCAAGGGGTACAGAACCCCAGGTATAGAAAATGCACTGATTGTGCACGAGTGATCCGAGCCGTTCATTCATCTCAAAACATTTTTCGAGTGCCCCCGTAAAAAATCAGCTCAATCCAACATACGTAAGTGGTTGATCGAAAATTCTCCCGTTTCGTTCAAAATCGTTTTGAACGAAACGGGAGAATTTTTGATCAACGACTTACGTATGTTGGATTGAGCTGATCTCACGCGGGGCTACTTGAAAAAATGTTTTGAGATAAATGAACGGTTCGGATCACTCGTGTGAGACCGAAAAGTGGGTCCCGAGCATGGTTAGTGCATTTTCTGTACATATTTTTCTATACCCCTAGTCGGGTCCTTTCTTTTCTAGGATATAGTGTTCTCCTTTTCATATGCTTTAAAATTTTTATAGTAAGGTAGGAGATATTTCGAAATTTTGAAACACTTGTACCAAAAAATCCGGAAGAATAAAAAACAAGTTACATTTGTTTATCATTCACCTCCTTATTTCACTAATTTTGCCAGTGTCGACGCGTCTTTTTATACGACGATTTAAAAAAAAAATCGATATATATTTTTTACCGTATTCAAAATCTAAGGTAATAGTAATACTTCATCTACGTCCCACATACTTGAGTGAATCCTAGACTTTTATTCGGAACCATTTTTCCGTACAAATTCTGGGGCCGTAAGTTTTCGATAAGGATCTGGGTCCTCTCCAGTAATGAGTGGAGTTTTCCCGTCCATTTTTGGGCCCATACCATGATTACATGATCAGAATCGTAGATTATGTGGACCTCGTCAAGTACTCCAACCCCCTGCAAAAATTTGCGTTGATTGAATACCGTTCAATACCTATCAGAACTCATTAATCTCAAAAAGCATATACTCAACAAAATGGATCAGAACCACTTTTTCCCAGTTTTTTCAAAATAAATGCTTTCTCATAAGATATTGAACGGTATCCAACCAACATTGCAGGATTAACGTACTCAACAAAATCTACATAATGAACAATTCCAATCATCAATGTAGGCCCGGTATGAGCCCAAAAAAGGCCGAACTGGGCAGAAAGCTCCTCTGTAATGGGAGAGGAGCCAGATCCTTTCGATAACCAAATCATGGACAGACAACCATCAGCTTCAGCAAAAACAAGAATTTCGAATGTTCTTTCACCACTGCAAAAGAGGCAGTTACCTGCAGATGTCCAATAAACTCGAGGACAGAAATAAGTACTTCCCTGTTTTGTATCCTCGACACAATGCAGTTAAAACGGGAAAATTTGAGAAAAACGAATCGCAAGGTATACGATAATCCATGCACGGATAGTGTAACACTAATTCCAAACATCAAAAGCAGAGCATACATTTGCACAGTTTGAAAACAAAGGTGCAAAAGCCGAAGAAATCGCCTGTCAATCAGAAATCATCGTCCTCCTCCTCAGCTATATGCTGTGCGAGCTCTTGCTCCTGCTGTTGCCTCTCTCTCCGCTTCTCAGCACTTTCTTTCTCTTTGTCGGAATTCGGAGGAAATCGAAGAGCGCGGACAGCTTCATTATGCATATTGAGGCAGAAAGCAATCCTCGAGTTGAACGCAATTTGAGGCTCATTTGTAGAGTAAATATCCCCCGTCTCCTTGGATACCATCCACCCATTTGCATGATCCAAGGTGGCATCGATCGCACCGTCCCTTATTGCCTTGGAAACAATACTCTCAGCATCAGCAACAGGATTGGGGGAATCCAATCTCAGCTTTTTTGCTACATCAGTAAGTGAGATACGGGAATAAGAGATACTGATATTGCGTAACCCAGTTCTTATAACATTATGACGCAGCCTAACGATTAGATTATGGGTCCCATCTGAATTAAAAGTATCAGAGAACTTATCGGCAACAGCTTTAAACAGCTCCAGATCTCCAATTCGAACAGCCTGAAGAAACCACACATCAAGTTAGCAGTGGCAAAATCTCGAAGTCAAGAAGTAAACGCATTATCTAAGAAGCACAGACGCCTATTCAGGTTCTAGGAGATGACAATCTTGAACAAGGGACTAATTATCTGAAAAATAGACTCACATTTGTAAGCTCAAAGTAGGGCCTCAAAGCCTTCTCCATACCCTTCTGCATAAAAACAGTCCTCTCAGGAATTTCTCCAAGTAGAAGACGGACTATCACAGCCCATTTATTGCATTGCACCCGAAAACCAAGGGCTGCAGTAGGGGCTTTCCGAACAGCTTGCAGAAGTGACTCTTTTGCATCTGTATATTCCAACTGTATTGTCCTAATCTTTCCCAGATAAAAAAGATAGCGGCTGAACTGGAAGAGAACAATAATGTGTCAGCATAAGGAGATTCGAGACCAAAAAACACTATTACATGCAGAGATAAAGAGGCCTTGGAATCTACAGAGCAGTAGCTAATAACGAGAAACACGTGAGAAGAATACAAATAAAGCAAACCAGGGTCAGTTTCAAGTCCAGCCTCAGTTTCTTAGAGAAGGAAATTAAGCAAAATTAAACCACCTTTACTTATTTAAGATGTACCCATAACTCTAATATGAAGTTCATTGATAAATATGTAAGGCATAGCAGATAGATGATTTAAATTGCATTGGAAATTTTGGAAAATAGAGGAGTGCTTCATCAAGTACCAGACCAGAGCAGATAAAAGAGGAAAGCCAAATAACAGATTCCATATTCTTTTCCAATAAAGAAAAGATAACCATATATTTGTACCTATGCCTATGCACACAGTGTCAAGGGAGATGCCCGTGAACACAAGAAAGCATAAGGCGAAAAGAAGAGCCAAAAGCACAATAAGGCCGACATAAAATACTGATATTTAAACACTCAACAAAAGCATCAGCCATCAAGGCTTGGAGACACCTTCCCGGCTACCAGCTAGGCAAATGATCCATTTATTACGTAAGACAGGAAACATATCCCTCCTAGCCTTTCGAAGATCTTTTGTTTCACTCGAGGCCAATCATCCACATAACGCGCAATGGGATGACAGACCATGCCTTCCTCCACTGCCTACCAAGTACCAAGTACCAACCCTGCCGCCCCTCTGACATCCCATCACCTCCAAACTCCACATCTCTATCACAACAGGACACTGAATAAGAAGATACTCTCCCATGCAGTGCCAACATACAATGCCAATTTCCTAGGAGCTACCACTCCAAGATGATCAATCGAAAGAACCTCCTGAGTCGGTGTCAAGAAAAAATAAAAAAACAACTTCAGTAGGCTCAACCATTACAAATCCTACTCCATGAAAACTAACCCTGGGCTGCCACTTGATGCCAGGTAAAAGAATGAAACCTGAAATCTTCCATCCCAGATAACAATTTCCATTACTAGAAAATGAAAAACATCATCATATCAATGAGCACAAGTCCCTAAGCCAGTTTGTTTTATTACAAAGCACTGTTAGGGGCTTCTGCTTCAACACTAAAATCGTAAATTCCTTTCTAGTTTCCTGGAACATGCAATTTCTAAACTTTCTTCTTTATATAACAAAAATCATAAAAGCCTATTTCAGTATTTTGGAGTCAAAATAGAACATTCACATTTCCAGAATGCTCTACTCTCACACAAACACAGATTTTGTTCATCTCGATTCGGCATGCCTTAGAATTTTGTTGAACACTTTGGCTCTTAACTCCTGCTGTCCATCCTATTCAAGAATGAATACCAACAACCTAAGATATTTTATGTACTTCCCATTTTCAGAAAGTTTGAATCCTATATGTTGAGCCATATAGCTCAACTCAGATAGTTTTATGTTCCTACCAAATATATCCTTCAAATTTGAACCATATCCGCATAAAGATAATTATGCTAGCACATAATAGTGTATGCAAATAGGAGTTGCCTGCTGGTTTGAGTGAGCTTCAAAACGAGGTGCCTTTGACCTCAGCTTCTCTGCTTGATCATACAAGTTGTAATGGAGGTAATTCCGAAGTAGCAGGTTGAGAAGTGCTTCCTGCATAATACCATCAAATTAAGCATAAGATACTCTTTGGTTTATATATGGAAATGATACGAAACCCAAAGGATAACATCAAGTAAATGCTGATCCACTCAACTAACCTGACCCAATTCATCATGGCGCAATGTAGCAATTCGGTGCAAAGAAAGGAGATTACTGTAGATAGAAGGAACTAATTAGAAACGGATAATGAACTGAAACAAGCAGTAGCATAAAAATGAATATGGAGAAGTGATATGACAAAGTATTTTGCTCTAATCTCACTCCTTTTTCCCTGTCTGTAACTGTGCATTACCCTCGAACGATCGGACATACAAGACATAGACAGACCAAATAAAGTTGTGGAAACAACATTAATTTTCTCACCCTCGAATATCGGAAAGATCACCAGTCAGTTCGTAGCTGAGAGAGTAATAGAAGTAGAGCCTGGAAGCTAGAACATCAATGGTTCGCCTATTCAAAATTTTCAGACGGGCAATACTTGCTGAGGAACATGCTTTAGCCTGATGCAAAGCAGCAGTACATACCACTGAGGCTTATTATAAACATTGACAATTGCAAGTAGAAATCCGCAAGTACTTGATGTAAACATGCACTATTAAATACCTCATTATAGCACTTCTGATCAATTAAAAATATTAGCACAAGCAGGTAGCAGTAAATCTCAAGCTCAGGCAAGGTGTGCTTGACAGGAGTTTGAATTCCCGATGTTGCTGTATCAACTTCCATGTCATGATCATCCTCCTGCCGATATATTTAAACGGTAAAATTTGGATCAAGAATAAGCAATTAAACAATCCGTCAATAATAGAAATAGCATATATATGAGCTATCAGCATGCAAACATGGCTAGCCACTTCCTCTAAGTGTCTGGCGGGCTACTGAAGAATGAAGACGCCGAAGAGCTATGGCCACTAGAGTTGGGGGAGGGTAAAGCCAAGAAGACCTAGAGAGGGTGTGTGACAGTAGCAAGAGACCAATGACTATAGGTATGGAATGTTTGTTATTGCGGGATCGATACATTTCTTGGACAATGGAAGGGGTCACTTTACACGTGAGGAGTGGGGTGAGGTCCAGCACACCAGCACTCCGCAGAGGACTGTTGACGGGTCCTCTGTAGCCGACCATACTGAGGGGAAGACTCATGGGGTCAATGTTATATGGAGGCTGAGGTCCAGCTAGTGAAAAATACGTGGCAGGCCTCGGTGGCTGACAACATGGATAGTTCATGCCAGTGAAGGCAATGGGTGACTCAGAGGTCAGTGAGATGCAGGGCTAGTATTCAGTCCGTATCAACGTCAAGTGTCAGGTACAATAGGTCAATGAGGTCTGAGTTGTCAGGTGGTCAGAAGTTAGGGATGATACAAAGTCCAAGAATTTGTCCTCTGGTGAAAGATCTCCCTCACCCTTTCCGCGTTCCAACTTCCAACACTCAAAGTAGGCTCGAGCTATCAGACAAATACCAGCTCAAACCTCCAATTCACAAACTTCCACCAGTCTCAACAAGCAAGGATAAGGTTTGATGATTTAATCTCTAGACAATCAAATCCATCAAATAAAAATTAAAATGAAATGCTGGATACTCATGTCAAGAAGCAAGAAGATATTTCTCTGGAAAAAAAATCCTAAAGATGCATAACCCGCTCCATTTTATGCATCCGATACTCACATAAAGAAAGTACCTCATGCATTGGTTAAAAGTCATCAGAATTCAAAAGGTCCAGTGATTTCCTAGAAGTTCAAGAAAAGTTCTCTCATTATCATGCTAGTGAATGTGAGGATAAAAATTAAAATGATTAGCATTTATAACTACTCATGAAAATTAAGCAAGCTTAACAATGATCCATTACTCTTTTCGCGCCAACTAATCTCCAATGAGTCAAACAAAGTTCCATGTCGAGCAAGAAAATTCCTGACAATACTATACAACACAACAGGAAAAAAAGCCATCAAATTCACATCATGAGAGAGAGAGAGAGAGAGAGAGTACCTGGGGAAGAAAAGAGGACAACCGGCAGTGCACATCAGATCCCGCCACAAGAGCGAAATTCAAGAATGCACGTACCAAAGAGGCCTTCAGCTTCTTCCTCAATGAGATGGTTAGGCGAACAGCACGCCCAATCCGCCGAACCTCCCGAGCATGTGAACCAGTCTCAATCAATGAAGCAATCTCCTTCAACTCTGATAACCCCACAATGCCGAATATTTCAAATTTCCCAATTTAATCGATACATACAGGCCAAGTTCTATGACAATATGTATATGTTACATACTGAAACATTCTAAATAAAGCGGCCAGTTAAATGCAAATACATACAATATCAACTGGCCTCTCCGCATATACTACACCAGTACACCGTACTTTAAAAATTCCCTAATATACAACTTCACATTTATACATCCTAGTTGAAAATACTCCACCCCGGCCTGCAACTTACATAAAATACATTTTGTTAAAAAAAAAATTAAATTTATAAGAAATATCTAGTATCTTGCGGGGAAAAAGATTGAAATTTTCTAAACAAAAATGCATTCTCTTAAGCTCTCGTTTCGCAAATCGATCCAATTATCAACATAATACCCATGCCATGGTTTTGAGGCCTGTCGAACCCGAATAGTCAGCAAAGCGCAAATTAAACTGAATCAGGCTTCACTATACAACTTCACATTCTTAATCCTAGCTGTAAAATACATAGCTTGATTGGTTTCTTACGCTGCAAAGTAGAAGGGGCAGCTGAAGAAACGGAATTGGAAGGAGCTGCAGCAGGTTGCTCTTTCATCTCCACATCTTCTGTCATCTTTTCACAAACCCTAAAAATTATTCACGAATATTAATTGTTTAAATTTCCGAGGTTAAAGCTACGGAGACATGGATAACTAATTATATATACACTTGACGAAAGATGGATGAATGTATCAATGCAAAATCTCAGATCGAAGTACCTCAACTTTAAGAGAGAGAAGCAACCGAAGTACGGTGGATCTGAATCGATCGGCGACGGAGAAGAGAGGGGTTCACTGGTATTTCTTTCACTGCAAGCCAGAAAATTGATTTACTTATCAAACAGTTGCCCTACATATATATCCCACTACAAAACTGTAACCCGTTTCACATTTTCTGTTCAAAAAAAAAGAAAAACTCCATGTTCCTCTGTTAGTGAAAATTTTCGGTGCAAATAGAGTATGAGTGACGTGGTGCCTCTTCAGCACATCTGGGCTATCTAAAAATATACCGGACGGTCTGTATTGAAGCACACTTTTTCTTTTCTTTTCTATATTTTGTAAACCCGGATGGTACTTTCAATCAAGACCATCGGTTGTATTATCGAACGGCCCGGATGTGCCAAGAGGGTACCACGTGGTACCCTCCCCATACCCAAATTCTTCTCGTTACAAGGGTTTGGGCTGTTAGATGGTGAATTTTGTTTTCGTGTTTTAAAAATTTGTGCATGATCCTACGGCCCAAAACTCCGAGAAATAGGGGGAATTTGGAACAGGGGATCTGGTTCCTAATAGTTATAAGTATCAGGAAAATAAATAATTTCACACATCCTTTTAACTTCAAACACTTCATTTTCTTCTTTATTCACCTTAAAATTATCTAATTGTCCTTACCTCATGAATCACTTTTTCCGTATGAACTACGAAGGGCAATTTGGTACTTTAGTGGATAAATGAGTATTGAAAGATAAAAAAGTAATATGAAAATCATTTCCCTATTATTATTAGGGGCAGTTAATTAGCCATCCTTAACAAGTAAAAATGTTATGATCCCATCCTATTGATTTCAAATTATTATGATTCCATCCCGACTTCTTAATAATACCCAAAAAGCCCTTGTTTTTTTGTTTTTACCTTTTTTAATTTCATATATTTTAGGACAGTTTTTGGAAATATTAGTAGTCCTAAAATCATCCCAAAAAACTGCCGAAAATTTAATTCTTTTAAATCCCACTAATTTAGGGCGGTTTTGAAAACTCTTCATGTTTGTATTCAGTTATGGAATCTTTAACAATCTCTCTCACCCCACTTTCTCTCACATACCCGATCCCTAACATTTCGGGGAGGAGAAATCCATAACCAAAATCGTCCAAACCCTGTGTAATCCCTAATTTTTCGGTTATCTCCCACACCCATCCCCCAAATCGGGCAAACCCCATCATTTTCGGTGTAAACCAAACCCTAACCGAACCATCCCAAATCCCTAATTTTTCGGGAAAACCCCACCCAAACCCCAGATCGTCCCATCCTTTTCTGAATTTCATCACACCACAATCCCATCTTGCCGTTATTCGCGGAAACCCCAAGGTGTGAAAAACGAAAACCCCGAAAGGAGGTTGAGGCGGCGACACCGGCCAAAAAAGACGGTGACGAATGAGCTTTACAATATAAACATGTCCAATCGGAAACAGGCGGACTACATGGGTGCAGTGAACTGAAAAACTTGAGAAAATCTCCCTCCTCGTTGTATTCTGGATTCTTTTCTTCAGGATAAATCTGGAAAGACCAAAAAAAAAGGACAAAAAGTTGACTAATGACTTCACATCTTTGAAAATATATATATATAGTTCATATCCACACCCTCCCGGAAATGAGAAAAACATGGTTTTTTTTGTGTTGCAAATTATTTTTGGAAAATCCGATCCGTCCAATGTGTTCAGAAGGTGTTTTCAAGGGTCCGCGAGGGAAATCTTCAAAAAAAAATACTGGGAAAGGCTTGATCCAAGCAGTTTTTCGCAAAAACTGTATTTATATATTTTTGCGAAAACTGCTTGGATCAAGCCCTTCCCAGTATTTTTTTTTGAAAATTTTCCGCGAGGACCCTTGAAAACACCTTCTAAACACATTGGACGGATCGGATTTTCCAAAAATAATTTGTATGAAAAGTCCGGAAATTAAAAGTCCGGATTAGAACAAAACCCTATATATATATATATATAGGAAGAGCTTCTAATGAGGACCCTTATATGAGGACCAAAGTGAGGACCTCATGCTTCCCGACCAAATTTCGACGATCCGAACCGTTAGATGTGTTTAAAATGTGTTTTTGAGGTCCACCAAGAGGATTCGTCCAAAAAAATACCCGGAAGGGCTTCATCCGATCAGTTTTTGTTAAAAACGATATATATAGCGTTTTTAACAAAAATTGATCGGATGAAGCCCTTATGGGTAAGACGAAGACCTTAAAAACACATTTTAAACACATCTAACGGTTCGATCGTCGAAAACTCAATTTGGAAAATGGAAAAATTTCTTGGTCCTCATGAAATTTAAAATGAGGGATCCCTCATTGGAAGTTGATCTATATATATATATATATATATAGGTAAAATTTCTTATCCACACTCCCGGATTTAAGGAAAAATGGGGTTTTTTTGTGTTGCAAATTTTTTTGAAAAATATATTTTTTTGAAAACCGCTTGTTATCAAGCCCTTTATTTTTTTTTGAAGATTTTCCGCGTGGACCCTTGAAAACACCTAAGGAACACATTGGACGGATCGGATCGCAAAAAAAAAAATTTTGGATCACGCGAAAAGGTGCGGAAATTAAAAGTCCGGATAATTTTTTTGAAGATTTATATATATATATTGAAAAGCACCTCCAAACTCCCTTAACTTGTTAAGTTACGGACCTAAAAAATTTTGGACTTTCCGGACTAAATTTCGGATCCGAACCGTTAGATGTGTTTAAAAGGTGTTTTCAAGGTCCAACGCGAAGATTTGGCAAAAAGAATACTTCATTTTGTGGAACGCGTTTTTCACAAAACGTCTTTAAACACATCTAACGGTTCGGATTTTCAAAAAAAATTTGGGAAGGTGGAGGTCCGTAACTTAAGAGGGTGCGGGAGTTTGGAGGTGAAGTTTATTGTATATATATATATTTCGTTTATTTCGAAATTTACATAAGTCACTTCATTTGTGGACCAACGTTTGGTCGTCTTTGGTATTCGCTCATCGTTGGCAACATATAACTATTGATGATCGTCCATAATTCGCTCTTTTGGATAACGTTATTTACTAGAGAAAACATTTTTTACACCGCCGGTGTAAAACTCCTCTTTTTCACCACCGCCATATGTGGGTCCCATCGTGAGTTTATTGTTTTAATATGAACCGTTCATCTTGTAGAGCCCATAGAGTATTGCATTCATGCAAAAAAACATTTTGATCGGACATTAATAGATATATGAAATTTTTAATTTCGTTTGGCGAAATGGATGGTCAAGGACAACTTAACTTTAAAATCTATGACCACCCATTTTACAAAACAAAATTCAAATTTTAATATGCATGTCGATGTCCGATCATGATGATTTTTTACAGGGATGAAGTACTTCGCGGGCACTACAAGATAAACGGTTCAGATCAACATTTAATTAACGATGAGACCCACAAAAGTGGTGGTGGAAAATGGAGGTTTTACACCGGCGGTATAAAGAATGTTCTCTCTATTTACTAATTAGAGTGTTCGAAACTTGGTTAGTCTTAGGTAAGAATTTTGTAGATAAGTAATCCCGCTAACAAAACCAACATTCGTAGCTTATCATCCTCAAATTGCATATAAATCTCCGGCAGAACCCACATTTTCATTCGTTGCCGGTACATCTATTTAATTCATTGCGGTATTATTTGTAAGGGCGATTGTCGATGTATTAGTATTGAGTTTGTATTTGTAAGCAATAAATTATATCTTGTTGTAATTGCTAAACAGGGTGAGTATATTTTTTCATTTGAACTTTCGTTATTAGACAAAATTTATTGCCACTTTCTTAATAAAAATGATATTGCAAAACAATACAAAATTTTGGTGGAGAAAATCAAGTAACCACATTTTGTCAAACTTTATAGCAAGAAGTTCATATGAGAAGTTCAAGTAACCACATTTTGTCCGGATCTGAGGTTTCCAGATCCGGATTCCTGACGGCGGCGGCGGCGGGTGACAGCTCCGGCAACTTGCTCCGGAGTTCTTTGTTTTCCTGTCCTTTTTTTTTGTATTTTTTGTTGTTAGTTTTGCTGGCAGTTTTGGCCGGCCGTTTGTTTTGTAGACGGTTTTGCGGCCGTTAGTTTTTGTAGATGGTTTTGGCCGGCGGTTTCGCGGCCGTGGTTTTTGTTTGCCGGTTTTAGCCGACGGTTTTGTTTAATAAAATTTCTTCACCCTCTTTACCTAAGAAAATAAGAGTAGCATGATTTATTCTCCATCTCAATGCACAAAAAGTTGTACAAGAAAACACATAACACAAGTGTTGATTGGTCCAAAACTTCAAGAAATTCTCAGCTTGCCGCAATCAAAATCAGCCCTCTTCAACAGCAATCCGGCCAGAAAAGCAGCCAACACTTTATTATCCCTCAAGAAATTCATCACCACCCCATTACTCTGTTGCACAAACCCCACCATGTAAGCAGTGCTAATGAGCACAACCGCTCTCCACTTCCTTTCTTTAGCAAATTTCTCCAGCCCCATCTCAATCCTCTTATCCTCTTCTTTCTCATCTCCCTCTTTCGCTTCGACGCTCGGGTTTTTCCTCAAGACCTCTCCTAAACACCTAGCTAAAATGACACCATCTTCTAACGCAGAGCATCCTCCCTGCCTGATGTCTGGTGTCATCGGGTGGAACGCGTCGCCTGTGACACAAACATTGCCCTTGCTGATATTGCCCCATAAAAGCTCCCACGGACGTCCGGACCTTAATGGAGAATAAGTAATACTGTCCAGTTCAGTGATCTCCACAACAGCTTTTATTCTGTCTGGTACTTTGCCAAGGTTGCTCAGTACAAATTCTTTCATCCTACCTGGGTTTCCCTCCACTTCTTTATCTGTATTGTTCAATGAATATTTACATTAGAGATAGGGTGATGAGTTAACATAAAGTCTTGTTAATATTCCCAGCACACTTCTGTGTGATCTGATTTGTGCACCCTAGTTTTTTGGTTTGCACATAAGCCAAATATAGCATCAGAGGCTTCTCACCTGTAGTGGAGGAAATGAAGGTGAAAAACCAATACACTGTGTCTTCAGTACAAGGGACGAAACCACATCGCACGCCATTTCCGAAGAACAGCAAGAATTTGGGCTCGAACCCATGGCTGCCTTTGAAATCTGCAAACCCCCTGATGGAAGATCGGCCGACGAAAGCCGGTTTCTTGAAGCCCAACCACTTTGACACCACTGAATTTACGCCATCACATCCAATCAGCACCTTGGCTTTTACCACAGACCCATTTGCAAGATGGACCAGCTTGGAGCAGCCTCCTGATTCCTCCTCAATAGAAACCACTTTTGATGAGAACCTTATGGTGCCAATGGGAAGCTCCTTTTGAAGGGCTTCCAATACCAACTTTCTTCTTACACATCGAACTTCCTGCTCTCCACTGCACAACAAAAGGAAGACAACGTGTTGTTTTTAAGCTCGATATTGGTACCTGTAAATTCTGTCCATACGGTCGCTCGTCCGGATGGTGGTCAAGTCCGTCCAGACGATCGATGCGTGTTTCATCTGATTTAACTTGTTTTGGACTTCCTAGAGATTTGTTTCCTTGTTGGATCAGGACTTGGGTGCAAGAAATTTGTTTTGGCAAGGAATATCATGGGAAGGCTTCTGTGACTATAAATATAGCATTATCGTTTGAACTTCTTTAGTGAATCACTTTCTACCCGTAGGGGGTCTCATCAATAGAACCTTAGGGTTCTTTGTACGATCTTTTTCAATTTCTGGTTTCTTTCTAGTTGAAACCTTAGTGTTACGTGAAAATCATCTGTATCCGGTCACATCTGTGAAATTTCGTTTCGTCCGTGTCTCTTGGTCAAAACCCTAGAGTTTTTGTTTGATGAGAGAAAATCTATTTGGTGAGAGATTCTAATTGGGTGTTTGGCAAGGGAACTTGTATTTTGGGGTTGGTGAATGTCTCCTTGTGAGAGTTTGTTTTTGCCACCATTGTAGCTCTTCGGAGAATTGTTCTCTTCACATATTGGAATCGCCTCTCATTTGCTTGTCCTGTGGACTAGGTTTACAAATTGTTAGCCGAACCACGAATATCTTGGTCTTTCTCTTGTTTTGTTTGTGTTTTGGTTTCTCATTGCGTTTTCCGCATATGTTTGGTTTGTTGCTTCTCCATTATTATGACAATCAATCATCCTTGGGTTAGTTGGGTTCTTTTGGAGTGTTTCCCACAAAAGACAATATGACCTTGTCCGGAAGTAAGTAATTTCTTGTGAATTCTTTTGTAACTGTGTGGATGGCATATCTTTGACCAAACCGAAAAGGGGATTAGTCGAGGTAAGCATAAGTTTTCCTGAACACCCCTAATCGTCAAACCGGGTGAAAAAAAAAAAAAAAAAAGATGGTGAGGTAAGCGAATTTTGATGGAGAAAATTAAGAACTAAACATTGAGCTCCCTCTTTCTCAAGGGAAATCACACTCTTTTTGAAGTATCGTACACAAATTGCTCAACCACAACATTCCTTGTGACTACCTTAGAGAGCACCCAAAGGCCAATTTGCCCTTGTATCACTTCCAAGTCAAACTAAAAGCTATATGCACAAATGTGTATTTAAGCTTCTCCATGTGAAAGAAACTTACTGGTTTGCTTTGGTCGTAAATGACATTTCTGAAGTGGGAAGCCCCGAGATTATAGATGAGGCCAATATTCTGTAGACATCACAAAACACAGAGAAATACATAATTAGTGAACAAAAGACATTCACCAAAAGCAATCGTACAGGTTTGGAATTTAGAGAAAATTCAATGAAGAAGAAAATGATAATTACCCAGAGAGTTGGTAATGATGTTGGCGGAGGGAGTCTCCAATGCCGATTTCATCCAATGCCCTCCAAGCGTTTTTCCATGTTGTGAATGCAGACCCTGTCACTCTCAAACTATCTGATGATTCCAGTACCAAACTCTGGATTCCTAACCTGCAAAAACCCAATACTTCTTCCAACTTACACCTACTGAAATTGCTGTATATATAGACCAGTGTTTTCAATCTCGCACTGTACATAAAACGGTACATGTATCTTTGTTGTTCCACACCGGCCAAAATACTGGCATCGTACGCCAAGTACCGGGCTTGTACGGAATCTAGGCCAGTTCAAAAATACAAGTGGAAAAAGAATTGAATTTTAGGAGAATTTAACAAAACTTGAAGTCCATCACATGCTAATCACATCATTTGTTATTAGAAATAATGTTGAGGTATAAGTGTTAGAATTGTTTTTTCTTTCTTTAATTCAAATTTTACAATTATACATAACATACAGGAAAGGGCTACAATACACACCCCTTATTTGGGTGTGTATCATACACACCCCTATAAAAGTTACGAATTTTTTGTAAAAGTTACGAATGTTTTTATAAAAGTTACGAGATACACCAAAATGTTACGAATCATAAAAAATGTTACGAATCATATTGCTGAAAAGTTACGAAAAACTAAAAAATGTTACGATTACCGATGAGGTGGCACAATCTGGACCATGCAATAGGTGCATATGGTACACCCAAATAAGAGGTGTGTATTGTAGCCATTTCCTAACATATATATTGTAGTAAATCTGAAACTGTACCAAGATATACCCGCCAATACCAATATGTACCGACCCAATAGAGAAAACGCTACACTAACTGGTATGAGTTTGACAACTTTGATATAGAATATGCTTATGGTACCTGTGAAGTCCCAAGGATGTGGTGAGACCAGCAATCCCAGCTCCAACAATCACAATTTCTGCTTTAACCCCTTCCATAGTACTGTATTTGTTTTCTAGGTTTGAAACTGCTATAGTTCCGAGAAAAGATAAAGAGGGAAAAAACACAGAAAGACTGGAAAAGGAAGATATATCCAAAGGAAACCATAAGACAACAATATATAAGGAGCAATCTACCTAAAGAGGAAGATTGTGCAAAAGAACATGTCACATATGGCTTATGTGGCACTGTCTCATTGGTCAATGTAAAACGACATCTCATCCAAATATAGAGGTGTGTATTGTAGCATTTCCTAGTATATTAACACAACACTACAACCGTATACACAACATGCTTATGTGGCACTGTCTCATTGGGCAATGTAAAACGACATCTCATCCATTGCCCAATATTACGGTGCCACTGAAGCATGTTGTGCAAAATGCTGTGTTAGTAACGCCAAAAACCAATCATGATACCTAACCAGGCAGCGCTAAAAATCGTATGCAATGACCTCATGAGAAAAGGCTAAGGATAAAGATTCAGTGGATTATAATGCTGTTGATGCCATTTCGTATACATATATAAATTTGGATACAAGTGTAGTGGACATACATTCAATGTCAGAATTCTTGGAGGCTTCCATTTACAGTAGTAATAAAAGTCTGCACGGCAGCCACACAAAACAATAAAGGAAATTGACATGTTCCATAGATTATTGGTTTTTTTGACTTTTCACGCTTTATAAGATATGTTATTCTCATCATATACATGACCTAAAAAAATCCCAAAAGCCAAAAATCCAACTTAGTGGGACAGGCCCATCGCTTTTGCGTAAGTTTTCTTGAGGAACGAGAACGAGAGTCATGACTCATGAGACAATAATGTAGATTACGATAGTCAAATGGCGGAGTTAGAATTTTGGTCCGAAAGCACTGACTTAATAGAAATATTGTTATCTACGTGTAAACTTATTATATCGTAGGGTTTTTCCTTTCCATTATTAGAGCCTAATGTATTAAAAGAATATGAACCATTTATTCCATTCTTTAGGCTACGATAACCTCACAAGTTTATTTGCTTGTTTATGAAAGAAATTGAGAAATTAAAATGTAAAATAAACTTTTTTTTTGCTAAATAAAACCAAAGGTGATAAGATTACAAAAAGCTAACACTAAAAGTAACCATAATACTGGATAATTAGATATCATTTTGATGAAAATTACAAACAAATATGAGCCCAGCCACTAGTGTTGTGTAGTGACGTATCTTCACGAAAAGCCACACATTTTGAATGAAAAATGTGCATAGAGGACGGTTGGTTTTTCTTTCTATCAAGAAGAAAAGTTACATTTGCTGATTTGCATGTCTCCCTCATACAAAGATGGTTTTGGTGTTCTTTCATTTTCGGGTAGACTATTTGCCATTGTAGTTAAAGAAAAGGGAAAACTTCACTTTGACCCCTTGTGGTTTGGCCCATGTGCGCTTTCACCCCTGACATTTGATTACCAGAACATAACCACCCTATGGTTGTTGGACACAATGTGGCAATGTGGACAGTTACATTTTTCATCCGATTTGACAGAGTTTGAACCACACTTGACAATTTTGAGAGAGCGGAGAGGAGCTCAATGTGAAAGTACATTTTTACCCTTATCTCTCTCCTTCCTCTAACCTAACATAAACCCTAACTATTACTTAACACCAGTGACCACTTCCACCATTCCCACCACTGGTTGCCAACTCTAGTGCCATAGAAGGTATTGGGGAGAAGACCCAATCGAACAAACCCAAACCCAAATTTCACATACTTTTAGCTAAGATAAACCCTCAATCATGAATTTTGAACTCAACAAACAATGATCAAAGATTGAAGTCCTAATTAAACATTTTCAACTCTAAATGGACGTATTTAAATCAAATTAGGCAAACCCATTTTGTTATAGCTTTAGCTAGTGTATCTTAAACCCAATAGGCATTAGGAAAACTCCTTCATTATTCCTCTGCATAGCAAACCCAGTTGGCAATGAAATTCTATTCACACCGATATAAATTTGATATAAATTTAATATACACACTAACTATACTTGTATAGGATATATTTTATATATGGATATATTTGTATACATGTGTATGCCAATGTATTTGTATTTCATAACGACTAAAATCCAATCGGAAAACCCAAGCAAACATTTGAACTCTACCTAAAATCCCAAATGAAAATCTTACCCAAATCAAAAATTTAACAGGGGCATTCGACGGGATGGCCGACCATGGACCCCCTTTCGGACCAAACATTTGGCCGAAATGGTATACCTAAAAAGGTACCATGTAGCAAGGTGGGTGTTAGTATATCACATGAGGTTTTAGTTCCCAATTAGCTCCCAACCAATGTGGGACTAAACACCTTCTACCCCCAAACCCGGGGCATTACAATCTTCCCCTTGGATGCAATGTCCTCGTTGCATATTCTTAGTAACCTCCCGGGTGTCGCCAACCGAAAGGCGCATCCTACCCACCACTTAAATCGGGGTTGAAGAGGGGCTCAAATACCACTTTTAATGACTCGGGTTTGTTGACCATGGACTAGATTTTTTGGCCCAAACACTTCAATTTTTATTTATTTATAAGAAAAAGTATATCTAGGAAGGTACCATGTAGCCCAAAGTGAGTGTTAATATAACACATGAGGATTTAGCTCCCAACCAATGTGGGACTTAACACCTCTACCCCAAACCAAATTGGGGTATTAAGAAAGAAAAGAAAAAAACTGCATATCAATGGCACAAAAAAATTCATTTTATTTAGTGCAGGCCGCTAATTGTACCACGGTAAAAATTGAGTATTTTCAAAAGAAAAATCAAGCTCCACTTTCGGCAAGGGAAGTAGCAATTGTTGTTGATGGTTGGCAAGGAACGAGGGCAGAATCGCCAGTCGAAAGGCAACAAGACAATGTCGTTTTCTGAGTTGGGGCCATTGTAGGGGGTTCACAATCTCTCCAAATCCGATTAGAATGTTGTATTTTGGTTTTCATGATTTTACAGAGAGCCTTTTGCGTTTGCTGGGTTTGATTTTAAGTTCTCTCTTTACAGAGTCTAGATTTATATTTTAGGTGAATTGAAAAAAGTTCTGGTTCAGTTTTTTTTTTTTTTTTCTTTATAAGAAGGGCCTAGTGGAACAGAGAGAAGAGAGTGAGAGGAAGAAGATAAAGGCATTAGACTCTTTTTGCAAGTTTTGTTAACAGAGTTAGAAGTGCACATTGGTCCAACAACCACAGGGTGTTACGTGGTGATAATCAAATGTGAGGGGATGAAACTGCACCCAGCCCAAACCACGAGGGTTCAACTTGAAATTTACCCGAAAGAAAATGTGATGCACAGAAGACAAAAATTTGCTGATAAGGAAGTAGCTCTAAATGACTTCTTCCATCAATTGGTCCCAATCCCAACCATTTAATTGCCTGGAAATTTACGCCAAGAAAGAAAAAGAAACCAACACAGTAACGCACAAATGAGCCATTAGGGCATAATTGCATATCAATGGCACAAAAAAAAATTCAGGGATTCAGGGCATTTTTGGAATGTGTGTGTGATTTGTCCTCTTCACATTAAGGAATTAATTAGTGTCTTATTTCAATGATTGACTCCTATACCATATCTTTATCGAAGAAAAACCCTTCTAATTTAACTTGTAGTCCAAGAATACCAAAAATACCGTAGTGGAAACTCAATTTAATTTGCAAAATACCGTGGGATCAGCCTATTTGCAGGATCAACAACAGGCCTGGAGCTGAAGTCTGAAAACCTATTTGGTGCAGGATTCATTGGGACATCTTCCAAAATAGTTTCCAGTCTTTATATCCACCCCAAAATCAAACACACTGTCAAAATCACCACATTTTTCAAAAAATTTACAACAAGAAGTTCAAAATGGGAGTAGAATGATTTATTCTCCACCTCAATGCCCAAAGAGTTGTACAAAAGGGCACATTACACAAGTGTTGATTGGTTCAACTTCAAGAAATACTCAACTTGCCACAATCAAAATCAGCCCTTTTCAACATCAATCCAGCGAGAAAAGCAGCAAACACTTTGTCCCTCAAGAAATTCATCACCACCCCATTACTCTGTTGCACATAACCCACCATATAAGCAGTACTAATGAGCTCAAACCCTCTCCACTTCCTCTCTTTAGCAAACTTCTTCATCCCCGTCTCAATCCTCTTATACTCCTCTTTTCCATCTCCCTCTTTCGTTTCGACACTCGGGTTCTCCCTCAAGGCCTCTGCTAAACACCTCGCTAGAACGACACCGTCCTCCAATGCTGCACACCCGCCCTGCCCAATGTCTGGTGTCATCGGGTGGAGCGCGTCGCCCGTGACACAAACATTGCCTTTGCTGATATTTCCCCATAAAAGCTCCCACGGACGTCTGAACCTTAATGGAGAACAAGAAAGACTATCCAGTTCAGTTTTCTCCACAATAGATATTACTTTGTCTGGTACTTTGCCAAGGTTGCTTAGTACAAATTCTTTCATCTTCTCTGGATTTTCCTCCACCTCTCTGTCTATATCAGTCGATGAATGCACAACATTCAAAAAAGAGAGTAATGAGTATACCAAATAGTGCTAAGTATGGCTGCAAATGAGCTGAGCTGCTCGTGACTCAGCTCGGCTCGTTAAGGCTCCGCTCGACGAGCCGAGCTCAAGCTCAATTTACGGGCTCGTTTAGTTAATGAAGATAAAGCTCGGCTTGTTAAGTAAATTACCCTAGCTCGACTCGTTAAGGGCTCGTTTCGTTTATGACCAAGCCGAGCTCGAGCTCCATTTTCGGCCTCGGTTGCACCCTTAACTGTCCAAGATATTTCCGAAGTACCAAAAAGAAAATAGTACAAGTTTACTAGTTTTTCTTGATTAAATACGAACCAATTATGAGAGGATTCTAACCTTTAGGGGAGGCATCGAACGTGAAAAACCAATACACAATGTCTTCACTGCAAGGGAGGAAACCAGATCGCACGCCCTTTCCGAAGAACTGCAGGAATTTTGGCTCAATCCCATGACTGCCTTTGAAATCTGCGAATCCCCTAATGGCAGATCGGCCCACGAAAGCCGGGTTCTTGAAGCCAAGCCACTTTGACACTACTGAGTTTACGCCATCACACCCGATCAGTACCTTGGCTTTTACGACGGACCCATTTGCAAGATGGACCAGCTTGAAGCAGCCTCCTGATTCCTCTTCAATAGAAACCACTTTGGATGAGAACCTTATGGTGCCAACGGGAAGCTCATTTTGAAGGGCTTCCAATAACAACTTTCTTCTCGTACATCGAACTTCATGGCATCCACTACAACGAAAAGGAAGTCGACAGGAGTAAATGGTTTGGAAAGAGAACCTTGATGCAGAAAATTCACCCAAAGTGATCTGATAGTAACATTTTTTTAAAAAGGAAATGATAGTTCTTTTGGAACTTTTGTACTACAAAAAGAATGTGGCAATGGTAATTTTGAATCAGTAGTACTTTGTAGAGTTCTTCGCTTTCAAATGATAGGTTCGCCACTCAACCACATCATTTGGTGCGAGTTCTCCATATGTCTGCTCTTTGTATCATCACTGGGTGAAAGGAAAATGCTAAGTACCCAGAAATTTATTCAGAAATCGAAATCAGTGAGCCGCTGATTTTGAATTATGGGCATTTCTCACAAATTTCGAATTATGAGGAATTTTCTGGATGAATTTTCAGGGTATGTAGCACTGCTACTGGGTGAAATTACGAGCCACAATAACAGTACTTCTTTTAGTTCCAACAAACAAAACACTATATGCACAAACGTGTACTTAAAACTTCTCCATGTAAAACTTACTGGCTTGCTTCGGTCATAAATGATATTTCTGAAGTGGTAAGCCCTGAGATTGTAGATGAAGCCACTACTCTGTACACGTCGCAAAACACACAGGCAACAAATTGTGAACGAAAGACATTCATCAAAAGCAACAAATTGCAGGGAGTAGGGGTTTGGAATGCATAGTTTTGTGGCCTTTTTATTTTTGTGTGTGAAAAGAATGCAAGCCTGTGTTATCGGAGTACACCACATGCCTGAAGTTGTGGTACGGTAGGAATAGGCTTCCATAGACTATAATTTAAGAATGTACTTATTGGAAGAGATAATCTTGCTAAAGCTCCACTCTCTCTGGTTTCTAAAGGAAAAACTTCAGCATAGCTTTGAATGCAAGATTCACGGTTTTGGTAGACCATGGTTCTGAACATACGTTCAAAAACGTAATTCGCTAGGGTAATAGTGTTTTATGGTTACATAGATGCAAACACAAGCCCCTAAAAACAAAGTACAGAAAAAACCAAATTCGGAGAAAATTGCGTAAAGAAGAAAATGATATTCACCCAGAGAGTTGGTCATGTTGTCGGCGGAGGGAGTCGCCTATGCCGATTTCATCCAATGCCCTCCAAGCGTTTGTCCATGTTGTAAATGCAAAACCTGTCACTCGCAAACTATCTGATGATTCCAGTACCAAACTCTGGATTCCCAACCTACAAATAACCAATACTTCTTAGTTCTTACACTTACTGAAATTGTTGTATGTATTCTGCATACAAACTTGTAGGTACCTGTGAAGTCCTAAGGATGTGGTGAGACCAGCAATCCCAGCTCCAACAATCACAATTTCTGCTTCAACTCCTTCCATGGTACTTTCTTTCAGCTGTTTCTATGTTCTATGTTTCAAACTAGTAAAGATGAAGAGGGAAATGGACTGGAAGACTGGAAAAGGTAGAAATATCTCAAGGAACCCATAAGACAACAGTATATATTGGGGTGGGAATTTTCGATACCGACTCGAGAACACAACACAAGGTCGGCTATTTCTAACACGGAACACGACATGAAATCATGAAAAACAAAACATGTCGGGTTAGGGTTGAGAGAATTCTGGTACGAACACGACAGGACACGGGAATTTATGAAAGGACATGAAAACGCAACAAAAACCCAAACGAAGTTAGCGGGTCAGGGTCGGCTATTTCTGACACGGCACGATAACAAAAAAAAGCTAAACAGGTCGGGTAAGGATTAAGAGAACTTTGACCCGAAAAACAAGAACATACGACACGAACGCTACACGACATGACACGATGCGGACCCCTAAGTATATATTGTGCAATCCACCTAAAGAGGCAAGAAGATGTCACATATTGCTTCACTTGATTTTTGAACATTTTGCCTTTAGTATCACACAATCAACCACTTGGCGTAGAGCAAAACCAATCATGAATACCTAACCAGGCAGTGACAAAAAAAACCTATGCAATGACCTCACAAAAAGCTAGGGATAAAGATAAATTAAAGTAGATTATAATGCTGATGGCAGCCCTTGCGTATATGAATTTGGATACAAGTGTAGTGGATTCCTGAAGGTAATACACAGGTGTTGTTGAAGTCTCGACAGTAGGCCCTCAGACCAATAATGCAAATTATGTTCCTTTTATTTAAGGTTTCTTGAGGAGACAATATGCATTAGATTATTGCTGGTTGGTATTTTGTCATCATCAGGAGAAGAATACCCTGCATTTGTGCAAGAAGGTATGTGCCAGCATGTGATCAAATGACAAATTTCAGAAAAATGGTTAATGAAGTCAAATTGCTCACAAATTTCAGAAAAAATGGCAACGACGTTACAGAATAACTCGGCGATAGTATAATAGATATAATGAGCCAAGCCGTGAGCATTTCGCAGTGAAATATAGTCACAAAAACCCACACGTTCTTTATAAAATTCTTGTGCACAAAACGTTTTTCCTTTCGGCCAAGAAGAAAAAGTACATTTGCATTTCTCACAAATACAACGATAGTTTTGGTGTTGTTTCATTTTCAGTCAACTATATGCCCTTGTACAGGACAAAAAAAGCTGATTAGGAAGGAGCAGCTCTAAATGACTTCTACCAATGGGTCTCAATCATTCAATTGCCTGAATATGAATGTCGAGAAACAAGAAGAATCCAACACAGTAACACTCAAAATAACCCATTTACTAGCGCATGCATTGCGTATCAGTGGTACTCCTATATAAATATCAGGAATTATCCTGCATATCAAGAATAAAAAGTCTACAAAATCAAATAGATTAATTTTGTTACAAAACTTTCATCCCATAGGAATCAGGGCATGCATCAACAAAATCATGTAGGACGAACTAAACAAGGGTAGCCTGAACTGTCACCGCAGCATTATTGGTACCATTAGTTGAGAAGCATGGCTTGCAAAACTAACTGTAAAAGTACTATCGTCGAACCTTTGAATAGCTTTCAGAATTCCTGCTCGGTACCCCATTTGAGCTCTCTCTGCTGAATATTCCCCACTTCCCTTGTTCCCCATTATCAACTCCTGATCCACCTCTGTTCGTGTTTGACAAGGGTGTGTTTGGGTATTCTGAAACCCCTTGAGGCCTAGGGTGTCTTCTCGGATCAAAAGCATTTCTTTTCGCGTACCTATTATTAACTTCTGCTGGTTGACCATTTGTTTCAGGAGTATCATTAACTTTTGGAGCACTAAAAATACCATAACTGGTCCCCTTGCCGTCCATTGATTTTGGAGAATCAACACCAGGTCTGCGGTTTACGTCTGAAAAACTATTTGGTGCAGATTGTGCATCTCCATAATGCTTTCCAGTCTTTGTCTCAACCCCAACATCAAACACACTGTCAAAATCATCATTTCCATCAACGGCTGACCAAGTAGCATTTTTCTTGTCTGGAATAAGCGTTTCGGCCTCTTCCGAAAGGATTTCACCATCACTTTCAAATCCTGAGTCACGATCCAAAATGTCTTCAGACTGGATAGAGCTTTGATTGAGCACATCAGGGTTTAGTGGCGAAGTACTAGTGTCTCTGACAATGTTAGAAAGTTTGAAATTTGGGGAGTTAGGGCATCGCAGTGGTGGAGTTAAAAATGTGTTGTTATATGACACAAAAGTGTAAAAAGTGGGTCATATTTGTGTGTTGTTATGACAAAATGTGTTGTTAAGGAAAGTAGTGTTGCAATAGTGTTGTTAAAGTGTTGTTAAAAGTACACAAATATATATATTGGTATGCATATATATAGATACAAGTGGGGTTTTGGTTAAAGTGGGTCCCATTTATTTTGCAAATCTGACTACTTTTCTTGCTTTTTCGCTCTCCCCCCTCCCACTCACTCACTCTCTCTTTCCTCCCTTGCCATTTGTCGTACTATTACAGATATCTCCTGCACTATGTTTGTAGGAGCAATAGTTAACTTTAACTTTTTCTTAGCAACACTACTGCGTACGAAAACAAGAATTTTTTGATGCTAACTGTATATTTCTGACCCTAATTTTCTATTTAGTCATGTTACTGCGGATGCCCTTAGAATGGTGGAGTTAGAATTTTGGTCCGAAAGCACTGACTTAATAGAAATATTGTTATCTATGTGTAAACTTATTATATCGTAGGGTTTTTCCTTTCCATTATTAGAGCCTAATGTATTAAAAGAATATGAACCATTTATTCTATTCTTTAGGCTACGATAACCTCACAAGTTTATTTGCTTGTTTATGAAAGAAATTGAGAAATTAAAATGTAAAATAAACTTTTTTTTGCTAAATAAAACCAAAGGTGATAAGATTACAAAAAGCTAACACTAAAAGTAACCATAATACTGGATAATTAGATATCATTTTGATGAAAATTACAAACAAATATGAGCCCAGCCACTAGTGTTGTGTAGTGACGTATCTTCACAAAAAGCCACACATTCTGATGAAAAATGTGCACAGAGGACAGTTGGTTTTTCTTTCTATCAAGAAGAAAAGTTACATTTGCTGATTTGCATATCTCCCTCAGACAAAGATGGTTTTGGTGTTCTTTCATTTTCGGCTAGACTATTTGCCTTTGTAGTTAAAGAAAAGGGAAAACTTCACTTTGACCCCTTGTGGTTTGGCCCATGTGCGCTTTCACCCCTGACATTTGATTACCAGAACATAACCACCCTATGGTTGTTGGACACAATGTGCCAATGTGGATAGTTACATTTTTCATCCGATTTGACAGAGTTTGAACCACACTTGACAATTTTGAGAGAGCGGAGAGGAGCTCAATGTGAAAGTACATTTTTACCCTTATCTCTCTCCTTCCTCTAACCTAACATAAACCCTAACTATTACTTAACACCAGTGACCACTTCCACCATTCCCACCACTGGTTGCCCCTTCTAGTGCCATAGAAGGTATTGGGGAGAAGACCCAATCGAACAAACCCGAACCCAAATTTCACATACTTTTAGCTAAGATGAACCCTCAATCATGAATTTTGAACTCAACAAACAATGATCAAAGATTGAAGTCCTAATTAAGCATTTTCAACTCTAAATGGACATATTTAAATCAAATTTGGCAAACCCATTTTGTTATAGCTTTAGCTAGTGTATCTTAAACCCAATAGGCATTAGGAAAACTCCTTCATTATTCCTCTGCATAGCAAACCCAGTTGGCAATGAAATTCTATTCACACCTGATATAAATTTGATATAGCCAACCCACACACTCCTATACTTGTGTAGGATATATTTGTATACATGTGTATGCCTATGTATTTCCATAACTCGCCGGGCACGACTAAAATCCAATTGGAAAACCCAAGCCAATGATCTCTAATCGGAAATCCCAAATGAAAATATACCCAAATAAAAAATGTAACAACTTGACCTGGCTGACCATGGACCCCCTTTCAGACCAAACATTTGGCTTGAAATGGTATACCTAAGAAGGTACCATGTAGCAAGGTGGGTGTTAGTATATCACATGAGGTTTTAGCTCCCAACCAATGTGGGACTAAACACCTTCTACCCCCAAACCTGAGGCATTACAATCTTCCCCCTTAGATGCAATGTCCTCGTTGCATATTCTTAGTAACCTCCCCGGGTGTTTGTTGTGGTAGAGCGCATCCTACCCACCACTTAAATCAGGGCAGGGCTCTGATACCACTTTTAACGAGTCGACCCGGTTGACCATGGACCCCCTTTCGGCCCAAACACTTGGCCTGAAAAAGTATATCTAGGAAGGTACCATGTAGCCCAAAGTGAGTGTTCATTGATATGGCATGATTGCATATCAATGGCACAAAAAAAAAATCAGGGATTCTCCTGCATATACAAAAAGTAGTAAATTAATTTAACTATTGTATCCAAAAGGAACGAGGGCATGCAACAACAACGTTACAGAGGAAGAATAATCACAAACACATTACACACAAGCATCTTCTTGAAGAATAATCACAGACACATTACACAAGCATCTTCTTGAATCAAAAGCATTTTGTTTCTTGTATACATTATCCACTATGGTATTTTTTATACTTGGATTATAAGTTATCAATCAATTGATATATGTGTGAGCAATGACTTCCTAATTTCAAACAATTGGCCGAAAGGCCAATTTTGGGCTTTTAAAGGGTGTTTAGTCCACCTTAACTTATTTTAAGCCTCTAATACATTGATGAGAAATTTTTGAGGGCTCAAGGACAATACTAGACAAAAATACCCTTAATGATAAAAAAAAATTACAAAAAGAAAGCCAACATGCACGCATCAGCCAACTATGAAATTTGATGGGACGGAGGGAGATAGGTGACTAACCCGTCACTGTCAAATTGGCCCCGACAGTTGTCCCCATTTTTTAAACGAAAAGTGACCCTCACTTCTGAGTTCTGACCTCCTTCTCTCTCTCTCATGCTCATGGGACAAAATTGATGAGTGTGACAAAATTAATTTCTCTCCTCAATTTTGGGGTTTATTTTAGGGGGTTTAGGCTCTTTGGAGTAGGGTATAGTGGGTTTAGGCACTTAAGGTGCACTTTCCAATTATAGGGTTTTAGTGGTTTGCCCACTTTCATAGGGTACCCTAGAGTTTAAGTTTAGGGTGCACTTTCCAATTATAGGGTTTTAGTGGTTTAGACACTTTGATAGGGTACCCTAGGTTTTAGGTTTAGGCACTTTCATAAAGTTTCGGGATTTAGGCACTTTCATAGGGTTTGATTTAGGCACTTTCATGGGCTAGCGGGGGCATTTTTGGAATGTGTGTGTGATTTGTCCTCTTCGCATTAAGGAATTAATTTGTGTCTTATTTCAATGATTGACTCCTATACCATATCCTTATCGAAGAAAAACCCTTCTAATTTAACTTGTAGTCCAAGAATACCAAAAATACCGTAGTGGAAACTCAGCCTATTTGCAGGATCAACAACAGGCCTGGAGCTGAAGTCTGAAAACCTATTTGGTGCAGGATTCATTGGGACATCTTCCAAAATAGTTTCCAGTCTTTATATCCACCCCAAAATCAAACACACTCTCAAAATCACCACATTTTTCCAAAATTTTACAACAAGAAGTTCAAAATGGGAGTAGAATGATTTATTCTCCACCTCAATGCCCAAAGAGTTGTACAAAAGGGCACATTACACAAGTGTTGATTGGTTCAACTTCAAGAAATACTCAACTTGCCACAATCAAAATCAGCCCTTTTCAACAACAATCCAGCCAGAAAAGCAGCAAACACTTTGTCCCTCAAGAAATTCATCACCACCCCATTACTCTGTTGCACATAACCCACCATATAAGCAGTACTGATGAGCTCAAACCCTCTCCACTTCCTCTGTTTAGCAAACTTCTTCATCCCCGTCTCAATCCTCTTATACTCCTCTTTCCCATCTCCCTCTTTCGTTTTGACACTCGGGTTCTCCCTCAAGGCCTCTGCTAAACACCTCGCTAGAACGACACCGTCCTCCAATGCTGCGCACCCGCCCTGCCCAATGTCTGGTGTCATCGGGTGGAGCGCGTCGCCCGTGACACAAACATTGCCTTTGCTGATATTTCCCCATAAAAGCTCCCACGGACGTCTGAACCTTAATGGAGAACAAGAAAGACTATCCAGTTCAGTTTTCTCCACAACAGATATTACTTTGTCTGGTACTTTGCGAAGGTTGCTTAGTACAAATTCTTTCATCTTCTCTGGATTTTCCTCCACCTCTTTGTCTATATCAGTCGATGAATGCACAACATTCAAAAAAGAGAGTAATGAGTATACGGTATACCAAATAGTGCTAAGTATGGTTGCAAATCAGCTAAGCTGCTCGTGACTCGGCTCGGCTCGTTAAAGCTCCGCTCGACGAGCCGAGCTCGAGCTCAATTTACGGGCTTGTTTAGTTAATGAACTCGATAAAGCTCGGCTTGTTAAGTAAATTACCCTAGCTCGACTCGTGAAGAGCTCGTTTCGTTTATGACCAAGCCGAACTCGAGCTCGATTTTCGGCCTCATTTGCACCCTTAACTGTCCAAGATATTTCCGAAGTACCAAAAAGAAAATAGTACAAGATTACTAGTTTTTCTTGATTAAATACGAACCAATTATGAGAGGATTCTAACCTTTAGTGGAGGCATCGAACGTGAAAAACCAATACACAGTGTCTTCACTGCAAGGGAGGAAACCAGATCGCACGCCCTTTCCGAAGAACTGCAGGAATTTTGGCTCAAACCCATGACTGCCTTTGAAATCTGCGAATCCCCTAATGGCAGATCGGCCCACGAAAGCCGGGTTCTTGAAGCCAAGCCACTTTGACACTACTGAGTTTACGCCATCACACCCGATCAGTACCTTGGCTTTTACGACGGACCCATTTGCAAGATGGACCAGCTTGAAGCAGCCTCCTGATTCCTCTTCAATAGAAACCACTTTGGTTGAGAACCTTATGGTGCCAACGGGAAGCTCATTTTGAAGGGCTTCCAATAACAACTTTCTTCTCGTACATCGAAGTTCATGGCATCCACTACAACGAAAAGGAAGTCGACAGGAGTAAATGGTTTGGAAAGAGAACCTTGATGCAGAAAATTCACCCAGAGTGATCTGATAGTAACATTTTTTTAAAAAGGAAATGATAGTTCTTTTGGAACTTTTGTACTACAAAAAGAATGTGGCAATGGTAATTTTGAATCAGTGGTACTTTGTAGAGTTCTTCGCTTTCAAATGATAGGTTCGCAACTCAACCACATCATTCGGTGCGAGTTCTCCATATGTCTGCTCTTTGTATCATCACTGGGTGAAAGGAAAATGCGAAGTACCCAGAAATTTATTCAGAAATCGAAATCAGTGAGCCGCTGATTTTGAATTATGGGCATTGCTCACTAATTTCGAATTATGGGGAATTTTCTGGATGAATTTTCAGGGTACGTAGCACTGCTACTGGGTGAAATTACGAGCCACAATAACAGTACTTCTTTTAGTTCCAACAAATATCACTACCTTAGACCACCCGAAGGCCAATTTGCCCTTATGTCATTTCCAAGCCAAACAAAACACTATATGCACAAACGTGTACTTAAAACTTCTCCATGTAAAACTTACTGGCTTGCTTTGGTCATAAATGACATTTCTGAAGTGGGAAGCCCTGAGATTGTAGATGAAGCCACTAATCTGTACACGTCGCAAAACACACAGGCAACAAATTGTGAACGAAAGACATTCATCAAAAGCAACAAATTGCGGGGAGTAGGGGTTTGGAATGCATAGTTTTGTGGCCTTTTTATTTTTCTGTGAAAAGAATGCAAGCCCGTGTTATCTTGTATATGGATTTTTGTTGTATGACGAACAGATACGGGATATAATTTAAGAATGTACTTATTGGAAGAGATAATCTTGCAATAAAGTAAAGTATTATGTCCAATATTTCATAAGAATTGTCTTGCTAAAGCTCCACTCTCTCTGGTTTCTAAAGGAAAAACTTCAGCATAGCTTTGAATGCAAGATTCACGGTTTTGGTAGACCATGGTTCTGAACATACGTTCAAAAACGTAATTCGCTAGGGTAATAGTGTTTTATGGTTACATAGATGCAAACACAAGCCCCTAAAAACAAAGTACAGAAAAAACCAAATTCGGAGAAAATTGCGTAAAGAAGAAAATGATATTCACCCAGAGAGTTGGTCATGTTGTCGGCGGAGGGAGTCGCCTATGCCGATTTCATCCAATGCCCTCCAAGCGTTTGTCCATGTTGTAAATGCAAAACCTGTCACTCGCAAACTATCTGATGATTCCAGTACCAAACTCTGGATTCCCAACCTACAAATAACCAATAGTTCTTAGTTCTTACACTTACTGAAATTGTTGTATGTATTCTGCATACAAACTTGTAGGTACCTGTGAAGTCCTAAGGATGTGGTGAGACCAGCAATCCCAGCTCCAACAATCACAATTTCTGCTTCAACTCCTTCCATGGTACTTTCTTTCAGCTGTTTCTATGTTCTATGTTCCAAACTAGTAAAGATGAAGAGGGAAATGGACTGGAAGACTGGAAAAGGTAGAAATATCTCAAGGAACCCATAAGACAACAGTATATATTGGGGTGGGAATTTTCGATACGACTCGAGAACACAACACGAGGTCGGCTATTTCTAACACAGAACACGACATGATAACACGAAAAGTTAAATATGTTGGGTTAGGGTTGAGAGAATTCTGGTACGAACACGACACGACACAGGAATTTATGAAAGGACACGATAACGCAATACGAACCCGAACGAAGTTAGCGGGTTAGGGTCGGCTATTTCTGACACGACACGATAACAAAAAAACGATAGACAGGTCGGGTAAGGATTAAGAGAACTTTGACCCGAAAACGAGAACATACTACACGAACGCTACACGACATGACACGATGCGGACCCCTAAGTATATATTGTGCAATCCACCTAAAGAGGCAAGAAGATGTCACATATTGCTTCACTTGATTTTTGAACATTTTGTCTTTAGTATCACACAATCAACCACTTGGCGTAGAGCCAAACCAATCATGAATACCTAACCAGACAAAAAAATCCTATGCAATGACCTCACAAAAAGCTAGGGATAAAGATAAAAGTAGATTATAATGCTGATGGCAGCCCTTGCGTATATGAATTTGGATTCAAGTGTAGTGGATTCTCGACAGTAGGCCCTCAGACCAATAATGCAAATTATGATCCTTTTGTTTAAGCTTTCTTGAGAAGACAATATGCATTAGATTATTGCTGGTATTTTGTCATCATCAGGAGAAGAATACCCTGCATTTGTGCAAGAAGGTATGTGCCAGCATGTGATCAAGTGACAAATTTCAGAAAAATGGTTTATGAAGACAAATTGCTCACAAATTTCAGAAAAAATGACAACGACGTTACAGAATAACCTGGCGATAGTATAATAGATATAATGAGCCAAGCCGTGAGCATTTCGCAGTGAAATATAGTCACGAAAAGCCACACGTTCTTTATAAAATTCTTGTGCACAAAACGTTTTTCCTTTCGGCCAAGAAGAAAAAGTACATTTGCATTTCTCAATCATTCAATCAGAAAAAGCTGATTAGGAAGGAGTAGCTCTAAATGACTTCTACCAATGGGTCTCAATCATTCACTTGCCTGAATATGAAATAACCCATTTACTAGCGCATGCATTGCGTATCAGTGATACTCCTATATAAATATCAGGAATTATCCTGCATATCAAGAATAAAAAGTCTACAAAATCAAATAAATTAATTTTGTTACAAAACTTTCATCCCATAGGAATCAGGGCATGCATCAACAAAATCATGTAGGACGAACTAAACAAGGGTAGCCTGAACTGTCACCGCAGCATTCTTGGTACCATTAGTTGAGAAGCATGGCTTGCAAAACTAACTGTAAAAGTACTATCGTCGAACCTTTGAATAGCTTTCAGAATTCCTGCTCGGTACCCCATTTGAGCTCTCTCTGCTGAATATTCCCGACTTCCCTTGCCTGCCATTATCAACTCCCGATCCACCTCTGTTGGTGTTTGACAAGGGTGTGTTTGGGTATTCTGAAACCCCTTGAGGCCTAGGGTGTCTTCTCGGATCAAAAGCATTTCTTTTCGCGTACCTATTATTAACTTCCGCTGGTTGACCATTTGTTTCAGGAGTATCATTAACTTTTGGAGCACTAAAAATACCATAACTGGTCCCCTTGCCGTCCATTGATTTTGGAGAATCAACACCAGGTCTGCGGTTTACGTCTGAAAAACTATTTGGTGCAGATTGTGCATCTCCATAATGCTTTCCAGTCTTTGTCTCAACCCCAACATCAAACACACTGTCAAAATCATCATTTCCATCAACGGCTGACCAAGTAGCATTTTTCTTGTCTGGAATAAGCGTTTCGGCCTCTTCCGAAAGGATTTCACCATCACTTTCAAATCCTGAGTCACGGTCCAAAATGTCTTCAGACTGGATAGAGCTTTGATTGAGCACATCAGGGTTTAGTGGCGAAGTACTAGTGTCTCTGACAATGTTAGAAAGTTTCTTTAGCGAGCCTTTCTTTGATGGACCAAACTTGACATGCCTGACAATGACAAATGCTTGTCGTTTTTCCACCCTAGGTCCACTTTCCACTATAGAAACATCTTCAATCTGCATAAAAACAATAGTGATAAAGGATGCAGAAAAACAAGTTATGAAGAATTGCCACAAGAATGGAGAAATGAGAGAGAGAGAGAGAGACAGAGAGAGAGAGAGAGAGAATAAGGTGATACCAGAGCTGATAGACGAGATAACATTCCTCCCAAGTCCTGATCTTCAGTACCCATGGCCATGCACTATTTAAGAGGTATGAAAGGGGAAATAGTTAGGTTATAGAAAAAGAAAGGCAAAATAGTTGGCATATAAAAATGTGCAGTGCATACAGAAAGTCCTTTACACACAGAAGGAACCGAACATAGATTCTATCTGATACTTTTACCAATTAGAATGTTGATTCTCAGCATATTATGGACAATGGGAACCATAAATGTAGAACATCAAAGAAAATGAATCATCTGGGAGTTTCTAATGCTTGTTATTCAAAACATTTCCCTGTCAAGTAGGCTAAATCAACTATAATGCCGCTCTGCAGCTAGAAGATCATTATATACTCAGTAGCAACTGATATGTGAAGACCCACAAAACAGTTTGGAGGCTCATGAATCGGCACCAACAAAAGAAAATGAGACTCCATGACCCTTCAAGGTCTAATATATATATCAATGCATCCACACCTACATATGGATCTAGCTAGGGGGAGAAACACATTCTATATTTTGAAATGAATTACGGGTATTGGATATCACCATGATTTTCCATGACTCAACAGATTATTAATACCCATTTATTTGGTCCTGTGCATTTTTTCCATGAAATCACTAATCGAGACGCAATCCTAAGATCTTATGATTGCGATTCCCAATCTCCAGTTGCAACGCAAAACCCCAGATGCTTATAGTGCTTTTTGCTCAGCTCCAATGAATGCAGTTGCAAATCCCAGATGCAATATCAAACCATGATTCCTCAGCTCATTCGCATATTGGGATCACCTTTTCTCTAGATAAGGCACTGAAATTACAATATTCTCAAGGGGGTTAATGGTTAGTAGCGGTGCAGATGTTGAACTTGATAGGGGCAAAGGGAAGAAGAAAAGCTGCGGTGTGCCAAAGAGTGGTGGGTTATTTAGTGGTAGGCAGTTGGTTGCCGACAATACTGGTGCCTGGTGGTGATAGGCTCCCTCCCTCCCTCCCTAGATGGGTATAGTGATAGTTGATACCAGGTGTTGAGATAAGGCGGGTGTTTGGTAATCAGGCAATCAATTTAGTAAATAAAAGAGGTGTTTGGGTGCTGAATATGTATTCTGTATAACTAAGGGCAAATGTGGAATAAAAGCAAACCGTTAAATGTGACACCACCTTTTCTGTTAACCTTTGTAACAAAATTTGTACATCGGAAGAATCTGAAACTTAGATTCAACGCAGAGGAGAGGTGACGGTCATTTATAGGAACTGAGGTGATGTATCTATTATTGTCAGAAACCTCAGCTAAGGTTAGTGTATTTACCGAAAATTATAAGGCATACATGAGAGTTTACTGTATTATTGAGTCATGTTCCAGATCTTCTGGAAAAATATAAATTTTCACGAGTTCAAAGTACAAGATGTGTATGAATACAAGCAGGTACAAAGCTCAAGAGCTTTAGCTCTATCTTCATAAATTATGAAAATTTCAGTAAAGGCAACATTCTATGGTAAAATATTTTTTACATTAGAAAAAACTAACATCAGCGACTAAAATATGCTGCAAAATAATCATCTAGTACATAACAGGGAAATGGTTAATCTCCAGGTTGTCTTTAATAGATGGGGTAGATATCTAGAGAGTACCTTGACTCGATAGCCACGGTCCATCAATCTCTTAACCGTATTTGCTTTCATTTCGAGGTCCTTTTGTTCCTGAAAACAGCAGCAGTATATAGATGAGATACCGCCATTCCATATGGCCAAAACAATCTAATCTATTTGTACACTCTATTCAAAGTTCTCCAACTTCACAGATTATTACTTTTGGATATATTATAATTTAGAACGGAAACTGAGTTTGATACTAGATTGTTCAAATTTTAAAATGCCTAGTCAATTGGGCACTATTCATGGGATTAATTAAATTGTTTTTCTCCTTGGGTCATTAAACTGCCTATTTGAACAGACTATCAACTCCTAGGATGACCCATTTACCATTTGACATCCTATATTCCATGAAACATTGAGTGACTGGGCATACATAAAGATACACATATGCCTAATTAAGGCTGGAGAAAACAAATTCCCAAACAGTATTTACACATCTTAAAACAACATTGGAAGAGTTAGAAGAATTTTATTAACCTCATCCTTCTAAGTTTTGAAAGGAAAACAATGCTATCTATGAAATTTATTTCAATATTCTGGGTAGATATTAAGTTCATGTAGTAGGAGCTCCAGGACGTATAAAATACAGGAATGTAAAGAGAGAGAGAGAGAGAGAGAGAGAGAGAGAGAGAGAGAGAGAGAGAGAGAGAGAGAGAGAGAGAGAGAGCAAAGTATCAGATAAAGAACTTACAGTTTTAACAGAAAACCGAACTTCTTTGCAAACTCCTTTCCGTAAAGTCACTTCAGACTGCACCAAGAGAGTCATAACAAACAAGTGACAATGTGTTGCTAAGCTACTCTGACTGAGAGTAGCTAAAAACTAAAATGAAGCATACGTCATATTAAACATACAAAATTGCTTCTATCAGCCAATACACTTTATCTGGTGCATAGACTGTATCAAGAGCACAAAACCCGTTACCTTGCTTTTAGTACGGTCTTTTTCCTTTATTTGTTTTTCGTACTTGTCCTTATGGTAGTCAGCGATCTTGCAAACAGGTGGTTTAGCATTTCGGTCAACCTACACATGTTGAGACCAGAATAAATAAGGAAACCCACATGCCAAAAAATCGTGGAACTGCAAGTATGAGAGTGAGTAAAAGAAATATTGTACAACTTAACATTTTCTTGTGTCATACTACATCAGTACATCTTAATATTTTCTTCATTACATACCATAACCATTACAAAAAAGAAGGGCTGATAAGGTGGTTCCTACTAGAAGATGGAACTAACATCATGAACCATTTGGTCCAGAAGCAAATTAGGAGGTGTGTGCAGCCTCGAATAATAATGTTAAATTGTTAACTGTTTTCCTGGTTTATGTAGTTGACCATAGTTGCTAAGCAAGTTTCTTACTGATATTGTGAAATCATTTCCAACAAAAGCTCCCACAATCTCATTTTGCCAAGCTTGCGGAAAAAGGGCAAATAACAAGTGGGGAATAATTTGAGAATGCAGGAGGCATGGTACCCCAGTCCTTAAGCCTGGCCCAACTGTGAAGTCTAATCTTGATAGCAAGCCATAGGATGAAACTATGCCTGGGAATATATAAATAGAAACCAGAAAAGTTGGTCCCAGATGACATGTAGCAATTTGAGAATGCAGGAGGCATGGTACCCCAGTCCTTAAGCCTGGCCCAACTGTGAAGTCTAATCTTGATAGCAAGCCATAGGATGAAACTATGCCTGGGAATATATAAATAGAAACCAGAAAAGTTGGTCCCAGATGACATGTAGCTTTTGTTGTCTAAGTTTTTATCCAAACAAATATAGTGTTAAAAACTTCTCTTGAGCAAGATCGGTATCAGATGAAAAAGTTCACCTCAACTAAATCAAGATTGAGACATCTTGCACGTTCTAAGGCTTCCCTCCTTGAGACAACAGCGTGCCCTGCATAAGATACATAAATTTTGAAATAGTGCTTAAAACGTGTGCAATCTACCCATAAATCACCCACCCAACATCGGGATGCCATCTTTTCACTATGTTATATGGTGTTCTGAGAATAAAAGATACAGCAAGAAAAAAAAATGAATGTGCTTTCTCACAATCACCTATTGACGAACTCAAAAACCAAGCCTTAGAGAAGGCCCAAAAAAGGCATACCCTATCTATGTACATCAATTATCACCAGAAGAAGCTACAAAAATCCCCCAGGTGAACATTCCAAGCCCTGCATATCTCATTGAGCATTTCTTTTTTCAAACCATGCTCTGAGAAGCTACTACTTGGCTCCTTTGGTTACGATGCATAAAAAAATTCAAGTTAATCGGTTAACAAGCTAAGAATGAACATATGTTTGAAGCTCGTTAAGTTTTCAAACCAAGGTCGATCAACCTCATGCTTGGCTCTCATGGCTCATTTATCACCCCTATGCCTATTATAAGTTCCGGAATTTAGAGTCCACCGAGCCGCCTCGCAATTTGTACTTGAATTCCTTTTGTCTTTGCTTTTGAGCTGTTTGGTTATACTTTCAATGTGGTTATTTAATAAATTCCATATTTTGTACAGATAAGGTTTGTTTGATATTCAGATGGAGCTCAAATCATGTGCACTCATTTTTTGCTTTACCGGTTTAAGGTCCATTTGAGAACCCTGGATCACGCAGGAATTTTCATCTCTCTCAAGATTCCCATGTGATATAATGGCTGAGAATACGCCTGTATAAAGTAATTGGGTATGAAGGATGTGAATAATTGGGTACAGAGGATTTGTGGGAATTCGGATGAGCTCTAAGCTTTCCTCTCTCTAAGAGTGCATTTAGCACATGACCTCTAGTAGGGTGGTGTTTTCCTTTGTTGGATTGGATTTTGTATGGGCGTTCGGGCTGTTAATGAAAAGTACCTTTACCGGGGGAAAAAAAAATGCTCAACGAGCCTTTTAAGGAACAAACAAGAGCTTGAACTCAAGTAGCTTGTTTTGTTTAGGGGCTGTTATTAGACATACCTTCTTCTGTTACAAGCCTAACATATTCTCCCGTAATTTTCTCGTTCAACCGTGGGCCGCTCGTGTCTTTCTCTTCCTGCTTCGGCTTGGCCTGAAATTCAGTCATGCCACCACCAATTACCCCGTAACCCAACAATACAATATCCCTAAATCAACAATTAATACGCCATAACAGTGCGATTACCTGAACTGGGGCGGCGAAGAACCTGACATTGTTGCCAAATTCGATCTGGGTCTTGTGGATAATGGACGTGGTGGGCCTCTCGAGAACCCTAGTTATTGGATGTGTAGTAGTGTGATTGAGAATATGGTAAAAATGGCTTCTTTTGTACTGGTTTGAGAAGCGTATGAGCTTCGTTTGCCTGATTCGACACCAGAATGTCATTCTTCCTCTAACCTCGGTTCAATGGCATTCTCTTGATTGTTCTACACTTGCCAGAAAATTGACGAGAAGGAATCCAGTGAACTCTGACAGTCGACGCAGACAATCACACACACACAGTGAGAGAGAGAGAGAGAGAGAGAGAGAGAGAGAGAGCCCTAACCGGTGATGTCAATCGGGCTCTCGCTGAACAGAGTATTAACGATTTAACAGCACGTTCGGGACCAAATTAATTTTTGTTAAAACACACAACGGTGTTAAATTTTGGAGTAGAATAATTGCTAAAAGCCCTAGTTTTTCAAAAAAATTTATCAAAATTTGATAAAATCACTCCTTAATTTTATCAAATGAGGAGGTGATTTTATCAAATCTTGATTTATCAAAGATAAAATCACACAAGAAACTCAGCATAATTTTATTTTGTTAGCTTTTCATCGTAATTTTACATCACATCATTAGTCTCGGACCAAATTGGAAAAAGTTCTTAAATGACAATGCTAAGACATAAAATATTGATTTTTCTTAGGGCTCCTTTGGCAAAAAAGGAAAAACGGTCTTTTTTCGTTTTCTCTTTATTCAAAATAAAAAATTGCATTTTGTTAGTTTTAAAAATAATTTTGACCATAAGTAAATTTTTTATGGATTCAAAAATAAAAAGAAAAGTATAAAATTATGGTTGAAACTAATTTTTTTTTTAATAAAGCCAAAATTAAACCAATAAACTGGTTTATTTTCGGTTATATTTAAAAAAATATTACTTTTGACCATAATTTTATACTTTTGTGGATTCGTCTCGTCGAGACGAATCCATAAACCTCAAAAACTTGACTCAAAACTAACAAATGCAAATTTTTTTTAATAAAGACAACCAAAAAACTGGTTGAGAACATTTTTGACAAAGGAGCCCTTAGTAAATATTTTATATGTTGTTAGATAATTAAAAGCCTCATTTATCCCAAGAAGTGAACTATCATGATCTCACAAAAATTAACTAACGTAAGGCGGAAATTAAATAATCAGACGAATGATTAATTTATATATATATATATTCGATTTCTATCGTTGAGACGAATGATTAATTCAACCAAACTAGTACTAAATGTTAAATATAAAACAATAAAAGAGACAGAAAAAAGAGACCGAAAATATATAGGGGAAAGGGGTCTTATAAATAAACCAAAGCCGCTCGAGTTTAAGCTCTTGTTTGCGAGTTAAAAATTCCTTTAAGCTTTGTTTGTTAAATAAGGAAATTAAACTTGAGTATTTTTTTGAAGCTTGTTAAGATGTCAAACAAAGCTCGGACGAACTACAATTCGGCTCATTCGGCTTATATGGAGTATATAATTATTCAAGCTACTCGAGATCGGCACAATTAAATCTTGTTTGAGTTTGACTCGACTCCTTAACAAGCCAAATTTGAATAGATCTTGAAACTCGTTAAATTTTCAAAACAAACTTGAACAACTACCTACTCAGCTTGTTATCACTCCTAACACCACAAAGGTCCACAACCCATCTAAGGACAGCCCTACAACTACCTGCTCAGCTCGTTCGACTCGTTATCACTCCTACCACCACAACGTCGACAACCCATTCTAAGGACAGCCCACATATAAGATTCTGTTGGATCTACTTGGGGCCCAGTGGGCTTAGTCTATTTTCAAGACGAAACGTTTAGATGTTGGCCACCCTCCAGCCCAAATCTTGATTCTGCTTGGACTATCTTTAAATTCTCCTACTTGGTTTCCCATCTTTGGCCCAAATATTTATTCATCTTGGGCTATGCAAGACCTCTTAAAGACCATAAAAAAATTCTCACACCACCTAAAATTAAGAATATGAGGCCCCGATTGGATGCGGGATAAGTTTTGGTAGGATTAAATAGTAAGGGGTATTAGTTAGTAAGGGTGAACCCACATTGATGTGATGTTTATGGAGAGGGATTAAATAGTACGTGGTTTGGATAAATTTGTGATAAAGGGGGATAGAGTTGGGTGGATGATGTAAAAAGCGGGCAACTGACTTATTTGCCCTTGTGCATGGGTAATATTAAATATTACGATAAAATAAATACATAAATAAAAACTAATTAAATTAATTATACTTTTCAATAAATATGATATAATAATTACTTTTATTAATTATATCTAAAATTAACATATTTAATTATTATTTTTAATTATTCATTTTAATAATGTTGTGTACCACCTAATTTTTTTTGCTTGTTTTTTCTTCTAACTATGCGTTTTTTTACTTATAATAACTAATTAGTAATTTTTATGTTATTTCCCAACAATGTCAAATTCTAAAGTATAAAAAAATTTAAATTTTTTGTATCAAATTAAAGATCTCAATTAGTAGTTCAATTTGGTGCAAAATAATAAAAAAATAATAATGTGAAAGTACTTTATTTTTTTACCCGAAGGATATTGCAATGCAAGTCAACAATGTCAAATTCTTAAAGTATAAAATTTTTCAAACTTTTTTGTATCAAATTAAAGATCTCGATTAGTAGTTTAATTTGGTGTAAAAAAATAAATAAAAATAACCGCGAAAGTACTTTATTTTTTTATCCAAAGAAAATTGCAAGGGCTCGTAAACATTAAAATGGGTTTCGGTTTTTCATTTTAAACAGTGAATGAATTTTAGGGGTAAGCCAAGAGGGATAAGGGAGGGTAGTGGAGTAATTTTACTCGGGGTATTGGGGGTACTAAACAGTAACACCCCTCCCCCCTGTTATTAATTAGTACCCCTCCAGGGGGTATTGAGGGGTATTAATTTGGAGGGGTATAAGTTATACCCCTCCCAAAAAAATTGCCAAACCCTTCACTAATGTGTGGGACCGGGATAAGGGGAGGGGTATAACTTATACCCCCATCTAAACCCACAGCCAATCGGGCCCGAAGGGGACTAATCTGGGTGCTTTGGCAAAATAAACCATTTGGCTTTTTTTTTTTTTGTCTTTATTCTTTATTCTTTTTTTTTTTGCATTTGCTAGTGTTGCGTCGATTTTTTGTGGATTATTGGTTCGTCTCGACAACAAAGACAACGGTAACGGGGATGCCAATTTGGTTGGTGGGTTTGCTATCGCATAATTGATCGGTGTTTGGCTTTTAGGATCATGCTGCAATAAAGTAATTTTTTGTGAATCCTCTAAATATGGTGTGGATGGCATGCCTTTGACCGAATCGAAGAGTGGATTAATCGAGGTGCATGTAAGCTAATCCAGTTATAATTATTATTATTAAAACAATAATAATAATTGGTCCCGTTTCACTAAGTGAATTATTGACTTTTTGGTTTCTCATGTTTTACGAGATAAGTCATTCTTCTCACATGCATCAACTAAAGAAGTTAAAAGCCAGCTTAGGTCTTAGTGGAATTGACATCTCCTAGGCTTTATCTTGTCCCCGTGTAAGCAAACAATGGAATGGTAGTTTTTTGGGTAAATAATGGAATGGTAGTTTCCTTTTCACTTTCCTTTCTTCATTTCCATAAATTCCATTTTGTCAAATAAAACACAATATTTGCAACATTATTGCTCAAATATCGAATCAAGATCATATCTTGAGATATTACCTTGATTTCCAAAGAATTCTCCCTCACTGGTTTCCAATATTGTTTTCACGAATATTATTAGAAACTTATTTGAGTTAAGATTTTAAATAACCGGTCTCCATGTAATTGCATGTGTCGCCGATCGGATCATTTTGACATTAATTAAGGATAGCTCGCTATCGTGAATTCGGAATATATTCACGTACGATCAAGATCAACTTGAACTCGAACCCATGCTGTAACGATCAATTTATTTACAAAACTATGATGAGGACGGACGAGATTGGGCACTGAGGTTGGGGAACCTGATGAATTATATGAATTATTTTCTTAAATTTCTTTTGATAAATCCATAATTAAGTTTCAATTTCATACCAAAAATTTTATTTTTGACAAGAACTTTGCAAAACGTTTTTAACATAAAAAAAACAGGTGAATGCTTTTGTTTGTTTTTCTCACACAAATTCCAAACTTCCAAACACAATTTTAGAACGGAGGGAGAAAATTTAAACACATGGGGTGATAATCTTTTCTGGTCTCGTATAATATAATTTTATGTAAGCTTAACTGCGAAGCTACTATGCTTTGAATATACCTTCTAACACACCTCATGAATTGACAATAGGTAGAGTAACCTCTAGCTTATATAAACTAAGCTTGGATGGCTTAAGTAAGCGATGCAGAACAGAGTCTAACACACCCCCTCACGTGCAGCCCTGGATACATATGGAAGTATGGATTGATGAGGTGAGGCAATTGAATTAGGCGGAAACTCAACCACTTGAGGTGAGGCTACCTAAGACTTAGGGGGTGTTCCGCCAATGGGTGTTTTTTAAATAAACTGGTTTTTCACGGTTTTTTATGTGATGTATTGTGAGGAAATGACTTGTCTTAATTTTTGATAAAATAAACTGTTTTTTGTTAGTGGAACATCCCCTTAGCTCTAATAGAATGTCAAAAATTTTAAAGGGTTTCAGCTTAAAATCAATTAGAGGGTGTTCCACTGCCAAAAAATAGTTTTTTTCAAAAATCGAGACAATACATCACATAAAAAACTGTAAAAACTAATTTATTCTAAAAACACCCTTAGTGGAACACCCCGTAAAAAGCAGGGAAACTTCAAAATTGTTCTACCAAATTTTAGATGAGCGATTATTATTTTTCTCCTCAATATTGGGTCGTAGATTCTTTGTTGACTAAGAATTAAAGAGCATGGATTGTGATGTTTTGATGAAGGATGTGGTGTTGTGTTCTGGTTGGGACCCTCATTAATCAACAGATTACCACTTTCATAATCTCAGACCTAGACATTTCCTCGAAGCAATTGAGCTATTAATTAAATTTGTCCGAATTCATTTATTAAAAAATCATTTAAAATTATTCTTTTAATTTATTAAAGATTTTCTAATTACGACTAAACATATTTTGAAATCTTGTTAAGTTTTCAAACCTAAATAATCTTCAAAAAAAAAAAAAAAAAAAGCAAATTTTACAAGAGTTTTGCTATCGGTCAATTGATTAAAATTCGTTCTACAAATAAATTCAAATACGATCATATTCTTGTTTACGTGATTTATTATCTAACTTGAGTCGGCTGGTTTATCGTCGCAATTGACTATGATGATATTATTTCCACCCTCTTGAAAAAGCATATTAATTTTGCATCATAGCATACCTCATTAGAGAGAGAGAGAGAGAGATGGATTTGGCTTTGACATGCGACTAGCTGAAAGATATAGCTATCAAGGAGAAGTTTTAAGGAGTTGAGCATTTGGAAAAACCAAATTAATTAGTTAATTAATCAAAGGTCCATATACATTCCAAGCCAGTGGTCAATGTGATGTGATGCCATGGGACTAAAATTCAAATAAACCAATGAGGCAATGACAGATAAGCACTCATGTATGTATATTTTATGTGAAGTAAATGAGCAATTTTTCAGTGCCGAGTGAGTATCACGTCGGACTGCGAACGCGATCTGGGCCGTCCATTTCGGTTTTGGACCTGGTCCGGATTATAGAAAGAGAAACAGGAGAAAGAAAAAGGGGGGAGAGAGGATTTTTCAATTTTGGTCATCCAATACACTTTTAGACAACCCGGATGCAACATTCAGATACTACGAACCCAATTTTTTTCCGAAGTAAATGGATTTAGAACGTGACATAAAAAAAAGTAATACCCATTCTAAGGGAGGCTTCAACTTGCCCATGCTCTTTTCTTTAACCAATTTCCTTGTCCTTTGACTTTTTGGATTTGGTTTCTCGGCAGTCCACAAAACGGGTTTAGTTTGACGATCGGAATCGTACATTCTGTAGAACTCATAAACAACATCAATTATAAAAAAATTATGTTGTTTGGATACAAATCAATACCCGGTCGAAACACAAGTTAGACCTCAACGTCGAGTACTTATTTTTGGACCGAACGATGCAACTATTTTAACTCAGTCGTAAATTTTAATCAACGGTGAGTACTTATTTTTAGTTTAGACCTCAGTATTTCCTCATAGAATTCACATTAGTTACCAATATTTGTCATCTGTTTTTAACAAACTATTAAACTTAATTAATATTTGCAAAGTCATAAGTAATACTCCTATTTTGATAACTTGATGCGTTCTCAACGGAATGAAAATTGGAGTAGATGAACTTCAACACTTTTTAAATGATCGAGTTCCAATTTAAAATGGTGTGTACGTAGAAATTCTCAATAAAAACTCTGAAAGACTCATCTTGTCTTCCAGAGTTTCAAAGCAAAAAAAGACAAAACTTTGAGACTCTGAACGTGCTCTTAGCCAACCACCGACGCCTTGGCCATTGGACACTTCCCTAATACACATTGAAAGGGAAATATCTATGAATTTTGGTTTAAGCTCTATCTTGGACGATTTTTTGAGATTTAAAAGAATGTCGAGTTCCATTTTAAAAGAATTTTAAACTATGTTCATTCTATGTACGTTGATGGATATTTAATAATTTAAGAAGACTTTTTTTTTTTCATATTGTACATGGTTAATCAGAAGGATACATTTTTTTAGATATTGAATATATGATTTTCCATGTTCAATTCCTGGCCCCGTCATTACGTTTACGTGAAGAGTCACCTTTCAATGTTGCAATGGCGGAATTTTAGAATTGTAGTAATGATTAACATTAGTTAACGTGCAACTATTTCAATGCACACCATCTTAGCTATAAGTTTCTATCAATGCACAGTCGGGTTTGTCCAAAATTATTTGTTTTGGCTTTTTTGCCTTGGGTAAACTTTTATTAGTTACTATTGTGTCAAATTTAGTAAATAAAGTAATTATTCATCCCGATGAGAGTGAATTTAAAAATGAAAAATTTCTCTAAAGCTCGAAAAAATCACCGAAGACAAAAATAAATCAAAACATATAGGCTTTGTATGTTATTTTTCCTTATCTAATCTTTTCTGTCGTTAAGACGAATAAATAGTTTCAAAAAATTGACGTAAAACGAACAATGCTTGCAAAGGCAAAAACAAGCCAAAATAAACAAGTGGCCAACCACTTAATCTAGACCAATTTACATTGTTCTTCATTTAACACATGGTTTATAGATTTTAGGTACATCATCTGCAATGTCTGCCTCTGGTAGTTATGATAAGGCATTATACACATGGTTGGTCTTTCCATAATTAATTCCCCACTATCATCTCTTCTTTCTAAATTCTAATAAATTTATCCCCATTATGATAAAAAAATAAATAAAAATATATAGTAGTCAGTGCTCCTGAATATTTTAATTTCTTATAACCAAGGATGGAGTCAGAGGGGGACAAGTGGTGGCGGCTGCCACCACAAGGTTTTCAAAAAATGTAATTATTATATAGAAAAAAAAAATTATCCCCAAATTATGTAGACTCGGCACCACTAGATTTTTTAATTTTTCAAGCTCATAATGCAGTTTGTCTTTTTATTTTTTAAGTTCATATGTTCACTACCACAAAGGTAAAATCCTGGCTCCGTCCCTGCTTATAACGATAACTTAAATAATGCTTACCCGTTATAATAGCTTGAGAAAAGATAGAATTACCGGACGTAACGAGTAATTATTCAGGAGTCTTGAAGCATATATATAGTCGCATTGTACTCCGGATCACTCCAACATCACATATTTATATGAAATCCATACACTTAACCTCTAGACCCCACAAGAATGTATGATATTGGAGTTTTCCGGAGCACCATCCTTCGGAGCACTGTTAGACTAGAGTTGCAGGATTTCATAAGTGGATGCTATTGAAAACCTACCAGTAGTTGCCTTTTCCATAATCATTTTCTAGTTGCAAAGAGGAATTCAAAGTTCACAATCTCAAATGACGAAAGGTGTGTACAGGTACTAAAAGTGGTCCAAACTATTTAATCACGATCACCCCAAAAAATTAGGTAAGGGTTATCCACTCTTTTCCACTTATTATAAACCACTAGAGAGAGATTCTTGATCTTCGTGTTTAACGAGGCTTAGAGCATCCACAGTGGTTGATATTTTAGGGGGAATTTCTTGTCATTTCTCAAAAATGACAAAAGAAATGGCAAATTGGGTGGTGCCACGACCACAATGCCAAAATTCTCTCAAATTTGGCAAATGTCAATTCCTTTGTCAGATATCGCAGAATTTACAGCAAAGTTGCCATTTGAGATTGAGAGAGAAAGAGAAATGAGAATGACAATGAAAAATGGCATACATTGGTGTAGCACTCTTAGTATTTTTATGGGAAAATGGCACTATTGCCCAAAAGTGAGAATGGCAATAAAAAAAAAATGGCATTCATGGATGTGGATGCTCTTATTTTAAGCTCCATAACACAAAAATATGAGGAAGATTTATGGGCATATGGCTTTGGTCCCTACCAATTTTAATTTCATTTTCATCCACCAAAAAAAAAAAAAAAAAAAAAAGGGATATGGGGTTATATAATCTTTGGCATTGGACAAAATGAGGATTTGAGTCCTATCAAACAATGGGAGATGGGACTACCCATTGTGGAAATATTTGTTAGGTAAAGGGACACATCTCCATTGCTTTCAATCCACTCTTCTCTGTATAAATCTAAACATTTCCCCAAGAAAATACAATATGTAATCTATGAAGCATAAATAGATATTAAATAATTGAAAAGAATTGATTTATTATACATTAATGTAGGGTTGAATTTTTTATAACCATATTCAAGAGATGAATGCCAGCTAAAAAGATCCAAATACAACAAATAAAACGAATGGCAATTGAAATTGTTAATTTGAATAAGCCAAACAAATAAAGGAACCCTTCTACCTGCACCGGGGGTGCATCGACCCCGTACCGACGGTGTTGTTGGGTCCCAAACGATCGATCCGAGCCGTTCATCCTTCTTAAAATCGAATTCTGAGTGGGCCAACGCGGGAATCGAGGCAATCGGACGGCTGTATGAGTTCGATCCAAAATTCACCCCATTTCATTCAAAAGCGTTGGTCCACTCGGAATTCGATTTTGAGAAGGATGAACGGCTCGGATCAATCGTTTGGGACCCAAAACGGCGTCCACGACGCCGTCGGTACGGGGTCGGTGCACCTCCGTCGGTGCAGAAGGAATTACCGCAAATAAAGTGAAAAGTATTTCCCAGTGAGTATGAAAAGACATGCAAATAATGAAATTCAATCGTACGTTTCAATTACTTGAAAATGATTGCACGGGCCATCAATGATGAAAAATACTGGAGTATATGGATTTTCTTACGGTATGGGATTCGTCTGAAAGTACATGAATTTCAAACTGCCGACTGCTGTTTGGTGAAAAAAGCCACTAGAGTACGTAAACTCCTTTGGCAAAAACACCAAAAATTAGTTTTTTTGCTTATTCGTTTTGTCATTATTCAATTTTTTTTGCGCATGTTAGTTTTACGTCAAATTTTCGTAGATTATTGATTTATCTCAACGAGACGAATTTAAAAAAGTATAAAATTATGGTCAAAACTAAACTTTTTTTTAATAAAGCCGAAAATAAACCAGTTTATTGGATTAATTTTGGGTTTATTAAAAAAAATTAATTTTGATCATGATTTTATACTTTTTAGATTTGTCTCGTCGTGATAAATCAATAAACCACGGAAACTTGACGCAAAACTGACTTATGCAACAACAAAAAAAATTGAATAAAGAAAAACGAACAAACCAAAAAATTCAGTTTAAGTTTTTAGGGGTACTTAAATATCCATCCTCGCGGACATCTCAACTTATTTTTCCATCCCCCACACCTTTAGGAATTATTTTTTCATCCCCAAATTCAAAAAAACCCAACTTTGCCCCTGTAAATCTAATTATGTTAGTTTTTATCTTATGTGATTATCCCCAGGATAATATCCCACGAATTATGGTTTCCATCTCTCTCCTCTCTCTCTCTCTCTCTCTCTCATCCCAAGTGTTAATCTGATCTTGACTCTCGCATTTTCATCCCATCCCATTCCGTCACGCTGTTAGACGTCCTCCGGCGTCGCCCATCACGTATCTCCATCGCCACAATTCGCCATCCATCCTCCATCACCGGCGTCGATGTCCCTCCACACTCTATCGTCTACATTTATTTTCCCAGAATTCACGTGTTCATTCTACAAACAAACTATGGTGTAAAATGGCTTGATGTCGAAAATGTTTCGATTTATACAATGATCCAATTTTTTCCTGTAAATAACGATGGATCTGCCATTGATTTTGCATGGAGAAGTCTGACTTTTTAATTTTACTTTTCTACTTTTTAAAATAATTAACTCTTTCTTTGCCTCCTCTCTCTTTTCAGAATCAAAAATGATACAGACACAAACTCTCAGCCACAACCCACCACAACCCCTCTCACATGTGGGGGACCCATCTCGAAGCGCCCCCCACCCCACATGTGAGAGTGGTTGTCATGGGTACATTTGGTAGCCACAGATGATGATTCGTCGTTTTCTTTGAGAATAGTGTGTTGCCAAAAAGTAATAATAGAATATTAATTAACTTGTGAATAGTGTCTTGCCAAAAAGTAATAATAGAATACTGTAGCAAAGTTATAACTTTTGTAAATTATCCAATATTTGTTGAGGCTGATTTGGAATTTTTTTTTTGCCTTTCACTCAACAAAGTAACTATCACGGGGATTTGCCTCTCCTGACGAGGATGCTCTTATATCATCAAAAACCGTTAATGACTTAAAGTAATCTTTATTTTATTTACCAGTACATGATCCAAAACCCAAAAAACCAGAGTAAAAATTGGACCACACCCTTCCCAAGTCCAATGGCCGATTCACGTTTGGCTGCTTTCTGAATTGGCTTTGCCTTCTGGAAGTTTGACAAAAGATAGGAAAAACGTCTCAACTACACAATATCCAAGATTCCAAATACTATTCTGAACTCTGAAGGGTAATGAATTGTCAGGAGATTTTTCTTCACCCGATAGTTACTTTTGACATCGTAATTTACATAATACTCCCTCCATTCCTATTTGTCTGTCCACTACGAAAAGTTGTGTCCAAATAAAAAAATAAAGTGTTTTCGTGTATTATTTTTCAAATTTTTTTGCACCAAATTAAAGTACTCATCGTGTACTTTAATTCGGTGCAAAAAAATTTGAAAAATAATACACGGAAGCACTTAATTTTTTTATTTGAAAAAATGCAAGAGAGAGAGGATAAGACAAACAAATAGAAACGGAGGGAGTAATAATTATTGTTAAGTGATGTGTGAAGACTAGGACGCAAGTGTCCGGAAGTCCGCCAAGCCCGCCTATCCCAAACTGTTTTTCAAGGTTTCGGATAAATATTTAGGCTCATAGAGTTAGGCTGGGTTGAGATTTTAAACCCATTTACTAAACGGGTTGTCCCGTTTACTAAACGGGTTGTGTTTGAAAAAATCTATTGAGGCCCGGCCTAATTAAAATAATTATTTTATTTTAATATGATATATAAATGTATGTTGTTACCGTTATAAGCCCTAGTTGCTTAGGGTTTTTTTTTTTAAGCGCCCATCTCCTGTTATTAAAGAATAGGTTTCATCTTTGTGTTCTTGCTCTTCAATTTCTCATTTTTTTTCTTTTAAAAGTTATTTACTTTAATAGTTTTGTAAGAACTGAGAACTTGAACTATAATTATTACGGTTGTAAATTCTACTTTGTGATTGTTGATTAATTTATTTTGTGATACGCTAAATAAAACGAGATTTCGAGGGCACATAATACTATCGAAGCAGAATCCAGATAAAGCCCCGGAAAATCCATAGTATCCTTTCGTCAAACAGTTAGTGAGCGAAAACTGTGTTAGTAAACCGAAAGCATTTGGAGACGGTTTTTTGGTGTTAGTAAACCAAGAGAATTCGAGGGCAATTTTTTAGCACGGGAAAATGCCGAGTATACCTTCGTCAAACAGTAGTGAGCGAAAACTTGCTGGTACATTTAAAAGAAAAAGGAGTAGAGATTATATGGGCTTGTTGGACGGGCTTGGGAAATTAAAAATTTAACTGGGTTGGGGTAGAGAGATAAAGTTTAGCCATGGAAGTTTAGTGAAGAGAGAAAAAATTGGGTTTTAGACCATAGACTACAGTACTAGTATACTCAAATTTGTGTCACATAGACTCTACAACACTCTCAAGAAGCACTAATCCAACCTTCACTCCTCTTAAAGCCGAGCCAAACTCCATCACTTTGGTTATCTTCTCCAAACATTTCGTTTTTACCAAATCCTCGTTTTAAATTCTAGCATTCGGACCAAAGGTCAATTTCTCTTACTTTACTACCCTTAAATATATTGTTGTGTATTAGACTTGCTTATGTGACTTGAAACGAGCCCAACCAAGTAAACAAAATTTCTAGAGCAACTGTCGAAAATCAGAAATAGGTTGCACAAAAATTGTTGAGTGTTGCACAAAAACCATTAGATCGTTGCACAAAACCAGATTTTCAACCACCAAATTCCTAAAACATGGCTTAAACTCAAGGATCGAAGTAGATACCTCTAAACGCCTTCTTCCTAAGTATAATGTGCATTAGATGTATTATAGGGACTCGAGTTAAAACCAAACAGAACTAGTCGATTGTCACACAAACATAAAAGAATGCCACACTATCTAAACGAATGTTGCAAAGAATGAAATCAGAGAAATGTATGTACATTACAACTATTGAATGACATATAAGTTAAATTACAGAATGTCCCTAATAGTTTGAAACAATAAAGATTTACCCTTATAATTTTACTAATCCCACAATGTGCCTAAAGTTTATCAAATTCTAATCGCACCAAGGTTTACTTAAATTTTCATCGAACCCTCAAACTTATTTGAAATAATCAAATACATCTTAGGTGTACGAAACATAGTAATGTACAAAATAATCAAATACATCTTAGGTGTACGAAACATAGTAATGTACAAAATAATCAAATACATCTTAGGTGTACGAAACATATGCACAATTGTACTGAATGTATTGTATTATAGTTGCGCTATTATACTTGAAGTATTGAATAATAGTTGTTCTATGATACTTAATGTACAAAATTAAAGTTGCATCTGCACTGTGGTACTCGATATACAAAATTGTAGTTGCACTATGGTATTTGTAATGACCCGCGCCGGTTGACGTGCTAACCCTTGGCCTAACCAGGTGTGTCAAAAGGTTAACCTTTATTTACATAGTAGCTCGACAATATCCCACATCGAAGAATATCAGAAGTACATTCGATATACAAGGAAACGTGTGACGATATCCCGCATCGAAATAATATCGAAAGTAAATTCGATATACAAGGAAACGCGTGCGTTATACATCGATAGAATATCGAAAGTAATTTCAATATACAAGGAAATGCGAGGGGTAACTTGAGGTTAACCTTTTGAGCCACCTGGTTAGGCTAATGGTTAACAGGTTAGCTGGCTTGAGTCGTTATGAGATATTGAAATATAGATGGCTTGAGTCGTTATGAGATATACGAAATATAGATGCTTTATGGTAGTCGATGTACAGAATTATAGTTGCGTTTCTATGGACTATAGTGTTCCTTGTGGTTTAGTTTGTTCCCTAGGGATGGCAAAAGATGATCTAAATAAGTGAAATTACGAGGATGGCTTAGTGTAGCGGTTGAGCGGGTAAAATGTTAATCATGGATGAGATTCTATTAAAACATTAAAGAGAAGATTGTGTTAAGATCTTGTTCCTTATTCTACAATTCTTTTATTGAACTGCAAGTTACTTGTAATGTAAATGTTGGTGGGTAGAAGTCATCTACGGAATGATTAGTCACTCATAGTGCTATTGTTGGCCTTGGCATTTCACGTCAAGTATCAACAAAGAGGAAGCGAGTAGTACTACCAAAACAATGACCCTGCTGTCAACTAGGGACCAGTTGCAAAGTTAAGACCGTAACTCAAACTTCTAAACTGTTTTGGCCATTTCAATACTTATTTTGGGAACAATGTAATCTTAATTCTAAACCTTGTACTTGTTTATGTATCAGACTTAAGTTAATTTACGAGGTTTTAATTATAATTCCGCTGCTTTATTGACATAATTCTTTTAGTTAATTATACTATTTTCAAGAGATAATCTTATTAACACCCGAAAATGGGGCAATTACATGATTGGTTTGTTTATGATAGTTATGGTTACATATTTTACATTATAATTTCAGATTCTGCTACAGAGTATAGATTTTCGCAGAAGCAGCTTAAGTATAATATCATAGTAAAATTGGTACTCATTGCAAATAACTGAAATCAAATTTCATAATACTCATCATCTAAAATCTAATCCAAAAAGCACTCCAAACCAAGCTAGACTCTACAATCAGATTCTAGACTAATTTTCACTTTGTGGGAATCTCTAGAATCCAAAACTCTGCGAATAAGAATTTTTTGACAAAAACTCAAAATAGCTTTTCAAAAAGTTAAAATCTCAAAATCTGCTCCTAGAACATGCACGGTATCCAAATGGTAAGTTTGAATTTCTCTCTAAATCTATGGACTCCACAAACAAATTTGTGCTTCTCCCTTAAGAATGGTAAGTGTGTCTTACAAATGTTGTGAGCAGTTAAAATTAGAGAGCCATTTAGGCATTGTTTGCTAATTCATCTTATTACTCTAAAAATGTCAAATAATCAGTATTCAAATTTGGTCATTGTTGCAAGTGGAGTGGAGTGCAGTTGGTGCCTCCCTTATACTCCCATGCACATGGGCAGGGTTCGATTCCCGTAAGCACCCATCCCTCTCCCCAAGTCCCCTAGTATAGAGTAGATTGAGATTAACAAATGAAAAAAAAAAATTGGTCATTGTTGTAGCCTAAAGTTGACAAAAAAAGATAAGCAAATAATCAGGGCTGGCTTTAGACATACGCCGAGGATGTGACCGCATCGAGTCCCAAATTTTTCCTTTTTTTAGGATCCCTAAATATTTATGCCCTTGTAGTTATATGGTACGTAATTTTTTTTTTCCTTATCTTTGGAGAAGATTTGGATCACGGATAGAGATGAGAGGCTGCAAAGTGCTAAGTTAGTGGATGATGACAGTATATTATTCATGCCTCCTAGATAACACCAATAGATTTTTCATAAAGTGTTTATGAGGTAATGAATGACCTTAACTACAGAGGAAACATTAATCATGCTATCTCATTAAAGTGCCAAACTGAAAAAGACCATTGGTAAATGAGGGATTATCTGAGGCTGGACATGTACTGTTCTCCTCTCCAGTTTTTCATTTTTACTTTGCCTTTTCCTCTTGGTTGTTGGTTGATTTCTTGCCAACCATGTAAACTTTCGGGTTTCACTGACTGGAATCCGGGAGGGGTACTATGCACCTCTTAGCCATCCGATCATGTATTTGGATGGTCCGGATGCATTCGGCAATTTTAATTTAATTTAGATTTATTTTTGCCATTAAAAAATCAAAACACATCCGGACCTTCCAAAACACGATCGGAAGGCCGAGGAGTGCATAGCATCTCCCCCGTCCCAGTGACTGATGATTATCGGGGGGATTAGCTAGGGTGCTAACCTCGTTAGGATAATTCCCTCACGTTATGATACTTTTTGCTTTTGGTTTTTTCATCTTTTGTAATCATTCCAAATAATTAACAAATTCTCTTTTTTTTTTTGGCCGTTCAAAAAAAAAAACATGCAGGATGCAGTTATGGTAAACAATTCACATACACAACAGTAGTACCACTCAGACTGAGGTTTTTGTTTGATTTTAGCAACCCAGACTGAATCGAGATTTCATACTCGGGTCAAGTTTTATTTGACAATGTCACTTAAGAAGGTCTATTAAGATTTCATCCTATATAGTTGTCCACTTTCACTATTTGAGACCTCCTGCAAAATTGTCTACATACTTCAATTTATAACACTTTTTTTTTATATAAAATTTGAATTTTATTTGATAGATCTCAATTAGTTTTACTAACAAAGTTTTCAAAATTATACAAAATTATTATAGATTGTGAGATATACATAACTTTTTGAAAAACACGTATGTTGAAATTGGACTGAGGGGGGTGCTGTGCATCCCATGCACAACACCGTGCTGTGCAGCCCCGTGGCGCCCTCGCTCCGGCATTTTTCGACGATCGGAGATGTTCACCGCGTAGACCTCGTCGAATACTACAAGTACGCAAAAAATTAACTTGATCGGATATCTTTAAGTAGGTTATCGGAACACAAATACTTTGAAAACACATGGAACACATATGGACACAAACACTGGATAAAAACCACTTTTTCATGTTATTTGTGTTCTGATGAGGCACAAAAAGATATCCGATCAAGTTGATTTTTGTTACACTTGTAGTATTCGACGAGGTCTACACGGTGAACGTCTCCGATCGTCGAAAAAATGCCGGCGTGGCGGCACCACGGGGCTGCACAGCACGGTGTTGTGCATGGGATGCACACACCCCAGTCCAATTTCAACTAGTTAGACCCATATCAAAATATCATTATTTCTTGTTTTGCCCGCAAAAGAACCTAAAAGTCACTTACCCAAAAAAAAAACCCTACAAGTCCAATTTTATTAATTTAGTTTTCGTTTTTCTTTTAGTAGACAAATTTAAAATCCAAAGGTTGTGTTAAGGAAATAAAAATCTACCATAAAAGGACAAAAAATACCTAAATATGGTCACACAACACTTTTTCTAAGATAAAAGTAGGTCTAGAAAGGAAATAGGAATGTAGAAACAATGAACAAAGCAAAATCTTCAGTGCTTCATGTGCATACCCAAGTGGCGCTCCGGACCACGGGCTATCACCAAATATTCATTTGGAATTTATACACTTAGCTGAAATTCCTACAAGAAATCAAGAATGTGTGATATAAAGTGGTTGGGAGCACCCGTAGCGGTGCTCCAAGACTACTAAATAGTGGAGTAGATGGCTAGGCGATAATCTCGCAATGTAAAAAGGATAATATGGGCCTTCAACATATGGGATACTACCATTGACAGATTTCTCTAGGTGTTTGGCAAAATATAGGCCACTGACATTTCATTAACACTATACACAATACTGTATATAGGACTCTTCTGGGAACTCACTACCGCTGTCCATCTCGACTCACTACGGCCCTCCATCTTGACACCGACGGCTCGAATTTAATTCGAACTCCAAATGACCCAAGCCGTCTATTGTTTAGATTCAAATTCGAGTGTTCATTATTGAGATAAATGGCAGGACGAAACTACACTCCGTGATGAGCCCCCTTCACTATAGGCCCTTTGTTCTCTTCTAGGTATGGTTTTCTTTTTCTTTTTGGATTGGAAAAATTAATGTCCTAGATAAAAAGAAAGAAAGAAAGATACTGTGCAAGGTCAAAATACATTCTTTTGAAAATATTTTTGAGATAGTGTTTGGATGAGTTTTTGGAAAAAGAAATAATTAGATCACTTTGATGTTTATCTAAATCACTGATTTCACTGTCGGACATTTTCGGGTACCTATTATTGTCGTTCTTTCCCTTAGGTACTATGAAGCTACAGAACAGAGCAAACAAACAAAATACAGCTTGCACATAATTTTATGGGATCTTGTGTTCATGCATGTCTTCTGGGTCAGCCTTTCAAAAGGCTCGAATACTTGTTCAGTGGAGTTATTATCTTCAACTTTAAAAATAGAAAATTTTCTATTGTTTACCAGATTCATTTATTCTGCAGACTTTCGTATTTTAGGAAGTGCTTAAAAAGTGAATGAAAATTACTTAGTAGTATTTTTTTACCAGATTCATTTATTCTGCAGACTTAGGTATTTTTTATCTCTCCCTTTTTTTTTTGGAACTGGCAGTTCGAATACTTGTTCAAAATTCACTAGGTACTTTATATATCTCGATTCAAATAAATTCAATTGAATGACTCCATCTGTCCCATAAAGTTTTTCCGGCACGGAGTCCAATAACTAAAAAAAATAGACTTCTGTCAAGAGAAAAATATTTTTTTTTGCACAAATTAACAGATCAATGTTTGTTCCATTATCTTTTGGAAAAAAAAAAAAAAATTTTTTGACAAAGAACTAGTGTTTTTTTGAGTCCTTGGAAATGTGGGTGTGTCGTTTGACAAACTTTATGAGGTGAAAAGTTTGTACAATTTTTTTCCCTTTTGAACTCAGGTGGGTAAAAATTAATGGTTTATGCGTGGAGGTTAATTTTGAAAAAAGGTCCAATAAGTTGATGTCCATTAGTTGAAATCCAATTAAAGCGAGAGCAGATCTTCTTATACACTGACCCCATAAGAGCTAATATTAGCACTTGTGAAGTTTCAAATCTAAAATAAAAAGAGGAAGCCAAAGTCTTGACAGCCAGGCCGACGCTTGAACTTGAACCAACAATGATACATGTTTTTTTCAGATGGAGTTTTTTTTTTTTTTTTTGGTAAATTCTTTTTTCAGATGGAGTAGATGAAAGATGTATGGATATCCTGTAATTTTGTTACCTAAGCAAGTTCTCCGTATAAAACATTCATGTAAACAGTCATATAAAATTATAAATAGTGTTTAGAGTATTCTCGATGGTTTTTACCCTCGTCAGGGCAAACAATATCTTCACTTTTATTGGTAAAATAAAGCGTGAGATCTACTAGTATTAAATTAAACGATGATCTCATATTATCATCGAGTTAAATTATGTTATTGGCCTTGACGTAATCTTATCTAAACTTATGGCGGGTAAATTAAAGCAAGAGCGGAGGATTACACTGATATAAGAGCTCATTTAACCAATCCTTTGAATTTTGACATAGAAAATTGAGAATTTGCGACGTCGCATACTTTGTTAAATTGCTCGAAAGTGCTTAAAATTAATATAAAGTAACTCCAAACATTCTCTTATTTTTTAGAGTTGATTGCATTATGAATTATATTAAGCCTTTGAGACCCATCGCAAAGCAAAATAATACTAATTATGAGTGTATAACTACTTTATAATGAATTTATAAATGAATGAATTTAGTTATTTTATGGTTAAAAAAATAGAAAAAATAACTTGCATATAGATTTCATTGTTTACTCCACTAACTAAAATTTTTGTCTCCGCCCCTTCACATTACGTGTAAGCAAGAGAAAGAGAGTGCGAATGAAACGTTATCTGAAAACATTTCAAACCCCGACGTGAAAGAAAAGAGCGTGAATGCTAGCGAACGTGAAAACGTCTTTCAAAAACGTAAACGTAATTGCGAGCAGAGCGGAGTTCCGACCCAAATCAAATAAAATAAAAAACTCGTCAGGTCATAACAGTAACATGTCAAAATTGCTCCACCTAAAAAATCGCATTACTTCCGTGATGTTGGTTCGAAATTTTGCCACGTGTAGGCCTACCTCCCAATAAAATTTTGCAAAGTCCTTTCTTTCCAAACAATGCCTTAAATTCAACTGACGAACACTTACGGAGATGAGAAAGCTTAATCTTGTCACAATGTCAAAAAGTTATTCAAGGTGTCGTAGGAATGTTTGAAATTTAAGGCCAGTTTCCACTAAGATAAGGTATTTTCTAATTTGATAATTTGTAGTCGAAAAATATCAAAATTATCAAAAATACCCTTGTGATTAATTTTTAAAAGTCTTGTCTCGACGGAGAAATTAGAAAGTTAATTATATAATGTAGACAACTAAGAGCATCACTAATGGCATACTCAAATGTTGCCACATCATCTTTTGAGTATTCATTTAATGGGTTTCTAAAGTTAGCAATGTGAAGCTCTACAATGGTTTATTTTTGTCCATAATCAAAAAAAGGGAAAATGTTGGTAGTTTTGAGTATGCAAGTTTGATTATTGGAAAAATGTTGGTAGTTTTGAGTATCCAGATGCCAAAATTTGAGTATTTATAAAAAAATATTGCTAACTTCGAGTATTTATCCAAATGCCACTGTGAGCCCTTTTTGAGTGTCTAAATATCAAAATTTGAGTACTTTTCTTTTTGAGTATGCCATTGGGGATGCCCTAATGGCTCCAAATTTTCTTCCGTTCGCACTTAATTGCAATGGGGTTTGCTCTCATTCTCGAGGTAAGAGTTCAATTCTCGAGGGGTAGGCCAACCAGTTGAGAGGTGAAAGTTCATGTGGATAGTCTCATGGGCGTGTCCAATGATCTCTCCTTCTAGTTGCTTCTCACTGTTTTTGGTGGGTGTTGGTTCCCCCGCCCTAGGTGAAGTAGTCTCATCCCATTATTTTTTAATATATTAAAAAAGATAATCCTTCATCAAGATGAAATACATGGAAAAAAATATCAATAGACAATATAATCTATAATAGCACTTATAAGTTATTTATATAGCTTGTATGCTTAAAAAATTAATGAATAGTGTTAAACAATAATTATACATAACCACTTGTCTAGCATCATCAATTTTACACTATTATTTGTAGCTATTTCACTTTTTTTTTTAAACCGTAAAAAACACAATATAATTCATTCTAAGGGTCAATATCTATTAAGAATACTCTACTACTCTACTTATTTAACTGAACCGTGTGAAATTAAATTCAAATTGCTATGGTTAGTTTTGGCTAAATAAAAAAGGGTGGATCATTTAGTTGTCCTTAATCGAATTTGTTTGTTTTGCGTCAAATTTTTAAGATTATTATTTTGTCTCGACAGATAAATTTAAAAAGTAAAAAAATTTAAACCAAACAATTTTTTTGAATAAAAACAAAAATAATCTAACAGGTCTGTTTATTACTGCATTATTTTTGCCTTTAACTAATATTTTTTTACGATTTTACTAATATTTTTTTTTACTTTTTAGATTATTCTCGTCGAGTAGAACCAATAAAAAAATAAAAAATTTCAATGGATAATCAAGAAAATATAATTTCAAAATACTCCAAATACTCCAAACATTCCAAACAAAATATTCCGTATACTCCAAACAAAAATAAAATAAAATTACTAAAAACATTCCAAAAACCAGTCTTACGTGTCCCCACGGGACATCCCATTTCCTGGAAAAATCCATCAAAATTACCCACCCCCCGAATTACTTTCATTATCCACAAACATAACTTCATTGACTCTCTCTCTCTCTCTCTCTCTCTCTCTCTCTCTCATCTCTAGCTTATAGCCTGAATCGAGGGCGTGGAGCCCAAACCGGTCCTCTGCTTTGCTGGCTCCAAGCTCTCAATTGGGTGGCTTCTTTAATGGCGTTTGTCTGCTCACAAAGACCAGACCTTCAGTTGGCCCCAATCAAACTTCACTCTCTCTCTAATTGACAACTCTCTCTCTTGTTTTCTCGATCATTGACAACTATATTTTTCACTATTCTCTCATCATATATACCCAACTACAAAACCCACTTCAGTTTCTCTTTGATACAGATGGACGCACAGATCTAACTCTTTCACATTCAGATCTTCCCATCCTTCAATAATCAAGGTAAACTGTTTTCCCCAATTTTTTCCCACACCCAGTTTTGTATACTATGTTTTTTCTGCTGTTTTCTTTGGAAAATTACGCTTAATTCTCATGACGGCGGAGGATTTTTTGGCATTTTAGAAAATGGGGTTTATTGTTTTTTACGCTTTTAGAGTTGGACCTTCTGGATTAGAGGTGGCTGACCAGAAAATTGAATTTTTGACCGTTGTTTTTTCAAAGTCAGACTCTTGCATTGGTCTTGATTTTTCACTAGGAGCCGCTGTTTTGGTCATTGTTTTTCTATATTTCTATTTTGAGAAGGTGAAACAGATGGGTTTTGACATAAAATTGGTATAAATTATATAACCTTATTCTTTAGTTTCTTTTGAATTCGCAGCTGAATTTTACAGAAGAGGCTGTTGTGGTCATGGGTTTTCTTTCTTAGTACAGAGATGGGTTTCACATATAAAGCTTATTCCTTAGATTTTTTTACAATCCTCACCTGATTCCTTTTCCAGTAAAGGAAGGCTTTTTTTGTAGTTAGTATGATCCTTTAGATTGTGATAGTTAAAAGTTATTCAAAATCAAATTTGTTGTGGAGTAGGCAAGGGAACAGTTCACAATTGCTACTTATTTGGGGCATAGTTAATTTGAGTGCTTATTGGAAGTGGAGAATTTGTGGAGTTGATTAGAGTGAAAAAGCTGAATTTCTCAGGAGGATTGTTTTTCTTTTTTCTTTTGATGTATTGATTCATTAGAGTGTATTTCTGTTTTGTTGTGCAGTAGACAAGGGGACAGTTCAAATTGAGGTTTGTTAGATTTGGAGATTCCGTGGGGTTATGTGGGGGAAATGAGGTATGATAACCCAGTTGATGAACTTCTTGAGAGCCTGTTTTCGGCCGAGGTCGAATCGACATGTTCATGCGGGTCCAGATTCCGGTGGTAAGCAAGAAGGGCTTTTATGGTACAAAGATACAGGCCAACATGCTAACGGGGAATTCTCAATGGCTGTTGTTCAAGCCAACAATTTACTTGAGGATCAGAGCCAAATTGAGTCAGGTTGCTTGAGCACGAATGAATTGGGTCCATTCGGAACCTTTGTTGGAGTATATGATGGGCATGGAGGCCCCGAGACTTCGCGGTACATCAATCAATATCTGTTCCAGCATATCAAGAGTAAGTCACCTCAATTCTAGTGTAATTTGAAGCCGCCATTTTTTTCCCGCTCGGTCCAATATTTACTCATGTTTTTTTACTTATGTTATTGCAGTTCGTAGGTTGTAGAGAAAAATAAGAAGAGGGAGAAATATTATTATTATTATTATTTAAATTTTTTTTTTTATCATTGTATGCTGTCTTTTATTACATCCAATCTCTTCTCAGTGTGTTTGGCTGGTTTGGTGAAAATTTCAGGATCCTCGATTTCCATAGTGTGAATTATTGAAAGGTTTTTTTGGGTCGGTACGTCTCAGATTTATAGGTTCAAAGCACTCTTAGGGTCTGTTGGATAGATATGGATGTGAATGAAGGATGGATGTGGATTGTGAATGAAGGGAATTTGCATCATTACTCAGCAAGGATTAGTTTAAATAGCTTATTCACCGTTACAGAGGAGTTGAGCTCTTTATCATGATTGATTTGAAATAACTATTTAGTATGAGTGATTTGAAATACTCCATGCTGTGGATTGTAGATACACAAGGCTTTCAGAAGGATACATCTCTGGCATCCATCTTCTATTCTAGTTTCACAAGCTACCTCTGGCCAATCCTCTTATATTTTTGTGTAACAGGATGTGAAATCCCTTCATTTGATATCCACCTGTGTCCAACCGGAGCCTTAATACCTTTTTATGCTGATCTATCGGGTTTTATGCAGGGTTTACTAATGAGCAACAGTCTATGTCAGTGGATGTAATACGGAAGGCATTCCAAGCAACAGAGGAAGGATTTCTTTCTCTTGTTACCCAACAATGGCCAATGAAACCGCAGATTGCAGCAGTAGGATCTTGTTGCCTTGTTGGTGTTATTTGCAATGGGACCCTTTACATTGCAAACCTGGGTGATTCCAGAGCTGTTTTGGGGAGACTTGTCAAGTCAACAGGGGAGGTTCTGGCCATTCAGCTCTCGGCGGAGCACAATGTGGCTATAGAGTCTGTGAGGCAGGAGTTGCGATCTTTGCACCCAGATGACTCGCAAATAGTTGTTTTAAAGCATAATGTATGGCGTGTGAAGGGCCTTATACAAGTAAGTCTTATTTGAAAGGGAAGGCTTGATGTTGGAGTCAACAGTTAGGGTTAGCATATGCTTTTACTTCCTTCTCCATTATAGCTAGTTAACTAGTTAAACATCTGGCAATCTAGTGAAACTTAGAGGAGATGGATATCATAGACTTGCGTCGGGGTTGATACTTAAGCATTTTATTCCATCTGCAGTTATTTAGAGTTGGAGCAAATTTTGGTTATACTTATGTTTTCTGGGTTTCAAGGTTCGCACCTCCTTTATTTAGCACCCGTAGTAGGACTACAATAATACTTGTAGTTGGTTTCATTAGATTTGGCATCTTTGAAGCAGTCGTAAAACTGATTATGGAGCATATGTTTATAAAAACTTTTTATGCTGAGTGGAAGTCTTTCAGCCTCATACTATGTCATGTATTGTCTCTAGTTTGTGAGGTTGGTTTAGAGATCTTTTCTATTTCTTTTTTTCCTCAACACCGTAGATGTTGAAATTTTTTGTTTTCCACCGAAAGCATCTCTTCATCAAGTGGTTTGCTTGATATCTAACATCAAATTGTTTATTGTTTAGAAACGATTAGGCTCTTTGTTTGTTCCTTGTATTTTGTGCTTTGCTTGATATCGAACTCCAAATTGTTCATAGTTTTTTCTAGTATGAATCTCAACTTAAAACAAGGATTGCTGCGAATAAAGAGTATTACTTATTTTTATCAAAGAAGGATGCTTCTTGTCCTTTCTCGCTGTGGTAGTCCTTTTCGTATTAAAAGTTGCACTGCCAGGGGCGACTCCAGGATTTTCATCCAGCGCTGACAAAAATACATAAGCGTGTCTATGATGAAAAGTTGTATGCAAAAAAAAAAAAAAAAAAAAAGCCGCCTGATTCCCTTTAATTTTTTAGTGTTTCCACATTTAATCAAATGTCAGACAACCATTATCCTTAAATATGTGCTATATATTGGGCTCTCATACTTGGGCTAGGCTTGTTTTGTTTTGTTGGGTTATAACAATTTGATTCAAATTTAGTTGGAAACATTTATTTTAATTTCATATGAGTAATACAGCGTTGACAATAATAAAGAAAATTTAATTTATATCTAAATTTTTTTTTCAATGCATTTTTTGAACCCAACGAGGTCGCTTGAACTCGCTGAACCTATGCTGGAGTCACCAGTGTGCACTGCCACAAAACACACATCTTGAAGTTTCTGGACCAAAATTTTATTTTCCTTAAGCTTTGCTCAAGGACCTTGCAACTCCAATGTCTTAGGTTTTCTGAGTGATCAGGTGGGTGTAGAATGTAGACAGTGGTTGCTTGATGTATGGTTCTCCTTATGCGTGCCTCCACTTTTCACATTGATTATGCATCTGCTAATGCTTTCAAAGCTGAGTTATTTATAGAACCTATTTTTACTTGTAAAGCATACATGATTGTTAAGTTGATGAGGTGATAAGGAAGGTCAAGATTGCCTTAATCTAAGTTGACAGTTTGACACCGAATTGAACCAACTTAAGGAGACGAGTCCGTCTGGCCGACCTTGCATAGATGTTTTAAGGGCTTGTCAGCTGATTTTGTTGTTCTATCATTTTTGTCTATTTTCCTTGTCACTGGCAAATAAACTTTGGTTTGCAGTTTTTGCCTTGTATCTGCCAGCAATATCTTGTCTCTACCATTCGTTATTAGACATCATGTCTCTTGAACTTTTGAATTTTGTCTCTCTCTAATGTTCAGCTTATTATATCTTGCAGATTTCAAGATCTATTGGCGATGTCTATTTGAAAAAGGCAGAGTTCAATAGGGAACCCTTATATGCCAAGTTTCGGCTACGCGAACCTCTTAGAAGGCCGGTATTGAGTTCAGAACCAGCGATTTCAGTGCATCCACTTCAGCCGCATGATCGGTTTATTATATTCGCTTCAGATGGTCTCTGGGAGCACCTAAGCAACCAGGAAGCAGTTGATTTAGTTCAAAATCATCCTCGAAGCGTAAGATGCTTGACACTGGGCATATATATTTGTTCCAATATAGGGGCATTAAAACTAACATTATTCCTTTCATCAAAGAACACCAATGACAACTTCTAATCTTACCTCTTCTTAAGTTTTCTTACCAGACAACAGAAGCAGATAGGGTAATTGGGGTTATATTAGTAACCTCATTATGGAACTAGTAAAAACCACTTTTTATGATCGAATTAGTTATTGTTATGGGGTGTAGAGCATGATATATATACAGAGCTATGCCAGCCAAATCACTTGGTGTACCTTTTTTTGGCAGACTTCGATTCCTGCTATATAATGCGGCGATAGCCGAGAGCCAATAGAGAAACACTATTTTTCAACCACGTAAATTTTATGTTCCTGCGTTTGTTCTTTTATCGCTTTGTATTAGACTATTAGGTATTCATATCCCCCTGATCTTCTGTTAGTGTTTCGTAAATTCCTATCACATTGTATCTTGGAAAACATTAGTAGGTGATTATTATTGCCATTATTAGGTTCACATATGACGAAAGTCGACATTAGTTTTGTGGCTTTTGCCTGTATCTACTGTTGTCGATGCAGAAATTGGTAATCCTCAAAACAAGCTAATGTCTCATTCTTATGCTTTTTAGTGTTGTGCAGAAAGAATAAGAAAGCTAGAAAATTTTACTCTTGAGCTACCTTGATTGCAGGGAAGTGCCAAAAGGTTAGTGAAAGTTGCGCTGCAAGAAGCGGCAAAGAAGAGAGAGATGAGGTATTCGGACTTGAAGAAGATCGATCGTGGGGTCCGCCGGCATTTCCACGACGACATCACGGTGATTGTTGTTTTTCTTGATTCTAATCTAGTGAGCAGGGCCAGTTCGGTCCATAGTCCCAACCTGTCTGTGAAAGGAGGCGGGGTTAACCTTCCTTCCAACACTCTCGTCCCTTGCACGACGCCCACTTGAGGAACAGAAGAAGAAGAAGAAGAAGAAGAAGAAGAAGAAGAAGAAGAAGAAGAAGAAGAAGAAGGTTCTAATGTTGTTCATAACTCCATATGTTGTACTATTCTGTTGTGTGAATACCAGGTATCTTCTAAAAGGATATGATTCTTGAAAAGAACATGCTGTTAATTCTTGGTGCAGTTTTACAAGAAGTAAAACTTGGGTTGTTTATCTTAACCCAAGAAAGGAAACTTGAAAATCTCTTGGTGCAGTTTTACTTTTAGGATTGTTGTTTCTACCTTTTATTCCTTTAGGTTGTGTTTGGGCCTTAGGCTTGCCCTTTCTGATGCCTTTCGACTTTGATTTGGGGGTATGGTTCTGTAGCAAAACGTCCCTATAGCTTCTCGGTTCTTGATGGTTTAGGGGGGCCACTGTCTCGGTGGCATTTTGAGAGTAATCACTTTGTGCATATTGTGAAATGTTAGGTCTATCTCCAATCATTCCCGTCCATACTAGGTTATGTTATTGTTATTATTTATGTAATGAGCACAGAAATTGATTTGGGTCTCTAGGCATACCCTCTCTAATGCCTTTCGGCTTTAATTTGGGGGCAGGGTTCTGCAGCAAAATGTCCCTTAGCTTTTCAGTTCTTGGAGATTTAGGGGGGCCACTGTTTCAGTTGTATTTTGAAAACAGCTACTTTGTGCGTATATTGCTAAAGGTTAGATTTGTTTCTAATCATCCTCCGCCCATACCCAATGATTGGGGACTAGATGGGTTTTTGTTTTTGTTTTTGTCGTGTTGTGTTGTGTTGTGTTTGGACGATGGATTTGCGTATGGGTTTCTGGATGGGATTGAAGAGTTTTAGGACAAGGATAATGAACCCCAAGAGTACTGGGGTTTTTTTTCCAATTTTCTTTTTCCGGTAAAATTCATCCACAATTCACGATCCAAATACACCTGAATTTTTCCTTTTACAGCTCCTGTAGATCATTCAATTGCTCTCTAGAAATCGGAGGATGAGTGATTGTTTGGTTGCGTAAATATTCAGATAGTATTCGGTATAACAATTTCAAGTGCAATTACTCGTCGACCGGGATCGTAGAAGTCTATGCAGTATCCATATCTCGAATTTCATCTTCTCTTTGTGCTTTGCAGAGTTAAGATCAATGGCCGTGTCAATGATATTTCAAACGTATACTTTGTAAAAAATTCTTAAAATTGCACAGGTCTAGCTTAAACAACCAAGCATCGATTTTGATCTTCAAACTCAGCCGTGGAAGGGCCCAAAAATGGACGATCATCAAAGTAGGCCATGGAAATGGACTCGAGAGCACAGCGCGAGATCTGATTCCTTTTCTTTTCTCCCTTGTTTTTCTCTCTCTCTCTCTCTCTCTCTCTCTCTCTCGGGTTGTGAAACGGTTGAGACTCTCTCATTAAGGAGGGGAGATCTTCTAATTTACCCCTCATTTTTGGATTCGGGGGATCAGAAGTAGGGAACCAGCTCTGGGTTTTTGGCCTTGAAATCCGATCAGTCTTGGGGATCCTCCAACAGCAGTGATGGTGCAGCGACGACTGCAATGGTGGGACGAAGGGACAGTAAGCTCCAGCATATGATGTGATTATTCCAACTTTCTCCAGCCACATTTACGAGCAATCGGTGGTCTCCAACTTTCGTAGCTGTTAAATTTTGCGCCTCTATATTTTATTTTCTTGTTTTTGTTTGGATCTTTTGGGTCCTTGGCTGTACCAGTTGTTTTTAGGCAGAGCAATTTGTGACTGATTTTATCAATAAATAGTTGAATTTTCTCGAAAAAAATGAATTCTCTTAGAAGTTTTCTTACCCGAAAAACGTAACTGCAAGCAAGACGCAGAATTTAAGCCTCAGAAGTTGGTTTTTAACAAGAAACAATGACATTTTGTACTCTACTTTACCGTAGCAAAAACCACACCAAAAATTCCAATTGAAACTAAAACTTAGATTAAAACAAGCGAAAATATTATCGTATATAAACTAATAAATTTCTCAATCTCTCTTAGTCTCACTGGTAAAATATGTAGCAGATATAACGGTACATTTTTCCATTTCTGGGATATGAATCCTGAAAATGGGTCTGTGCAGTAATATTTTTTTTAAAAAAAAAAGATGAAAAAAAAAATAAAAAATCCTTCCCTTGGCCATGAAGTTAATGTTGTAGGAACTTTTAATCAACCTGACCACCACAATTTGGTAGCTCTGGTACAAAATTAGGACTTGGGTTAGGAGCCAATTGGGTATTCCCCTCTTCTAACTAGGCCATCCCAGGTCCATTAGTATGATAAGAACTTCTCATTTCGTCTCCGAATTGGTCTTCCATGCAAAAAATGAGAATAGTTGGATATCGACACCAACACGAACAAATTACGTTTTTATTAAACGCAAACATCACAAGGGCACAGTTCTATCCTGCTAAAACATAGTAGTAATACTATCCATGGAATACTGGCATCCCTTCATCGAGCCCCTACCTTCACCCTATGCCACTTTTGCTTCATTATCCAGAAAGTTCCCATAGTCGAAATAAGGGTGGTGCCATTGAATTGAAGCAGAAAAGCTGTATATGCTTGAGTTGACCCCATAACAATAAATTCATAAAAGATCTCAGTTCCTATGTTACACGGACTCGGGTGCGAGTATCGGGTGCGAGATCTTAGGATACTAGGATATATCCCCCTAATTTGGTGTGGGTACGTGGACACATCTTGAAGACTTGAACACTTGTTTGTAGCATATATTGCATAATTTTTTTCCAGATTACGTATCAGCAATATGCATTTAAAAATGTAAATAAACAAGAAATGGTTAAGAAAAATATGTTCTTGCTATTTCCTGTTAATGTGAGAGGCTAGAAATATCGCTTTTGTAGCTAATTTGATATTCTTTTTTCAGTAAATATCATAGCAATTGAGGATCCTAGTGTCTAAATGGATACGGGGTGTCAGACACATCGACATAGGTACTTCAGCCAAAATGAAGGATCCATGTAATATAACGAAGTTCTAGAACAATCAATTTGTACAAAACTACAAATATATGATGAGACACTTTTTAAGATCATGCACGTGAATAATTACAGGTCTAGTGATTCAAGTCATGTATACAACTTTTCTTATCCTATCTCAGGTACAAGGAAACCAAAAACTGAGAGAAGAGTATGAATTCACTAACTATGACGGCAGGGGAATGTATGCCGAAAAATGGGACAATGTCCACCTGCAACCAGTTCTCCACCACTGAACCCACCGCTGCACCAGCTACAAGTCCCCCAATGGTAATTACAGTTGCCTTTCCTGCACAAGAACAAATCACAAACCAATTTGAAATAGTCCATACGTTTTGTGGCTCTGACAGGCATAAAGTGAAACGTATACATCAGTATCAAAACAGTTGGTTGAAAGAGAATTTTGAGAGAGGAACAACCGTATCTTGATAGCATATGCAGGCAGTTTGTGAAACTACTCTTCGAATGACTAAAGGGTTTCCTAACTGTGCGCAGTCCTAGATTGGGCTTTTGCAGCTATAGAGGACTACATGGAAGCACCAACACAATCTCATCATCAAATTGTAAGGATGAAGGATGAAGGATGAAATCAGTATTTCTAGGAGAAGAGCAAAATGTAAACTTGTCTCTTCTGATACATCTGTTTGTAATCACCTAACATAAGACTAAGTCTCACCAAAGGTGGAGTGGATTATCGTCATTCATTATTTATCACCCAACTCCAGCTAGTTCTATTCTTTAGTTTTCTAAATCACATCTGAATCTTTTGAACATGCTTGGTGTCTTGTATGGAAAACATTTTCACTTCTTGTATTGTAGGCAGTATATATTTTTCTCTTTTTTAGCAAAAATAAAGCAGATGAAGATGATGGGAATTTTTTAGGTCATAAAGCGCTAAGAACTCAGGCAGAGGCATAAACTGATCAGTCAAATAGCATATACGAGAGTACATGGGATAGTGCAGCAGTGCCAGCAACAAGAAAACAACGTGGTGCTTGACCTCCGTGATTGGATGCAACTGAAACTCAAGACAAATTGAAACACAGTAGTGGCATAGTATTTCCGTTAAAACAAATGAATCCCCTACATACCAATGCCTGCATGGTGACCTGTGTTTGGGGTACATTGATTTGGATAAATGAAATCATTTGGACAAATTAACACACAATGCTAAAAAGTACATTCATTATGAAAACCACGAAATAACATAACCCATGACATCATTCAATCAATTTCAAACCCTAATAACCTAGGAACCCAACCAAATTGATCATCACAATAAAGAATCCACAACCTAGACCACCATCGAGATCAACAGTGCCGATCAAAGACTTTGAATAAAAAAATGCAAAATCACACTCAAGGAAAAGGGAAAAGCCCAAATCCCTAAAGGGATAATCAAAAACAACCAGAAAAAAGCGAAATCCAGACCATTGAAGGAAAAACACGGTGCTTTGTGTCATGAATCTCAACTATGCTTGACCCTCGAACTTGAAGTTGAAATCCTGTTTTAGGAAAATACCTAATGTTCATCAATATTCTTTGGTAATTTGATGAAGTATAAGGTTGGATTTGATTTATCCTTGTTAAAGTTCTTTTAATGGGGTTGCCGATAATGGATCAGTACTCAAATCAGGAACATCTGCCCCAGCAGGTTTGTGGTTGGAGTGATTGGTTGGTTGGTTTGATGCTTAGTTGATTGTCCTTGTTCTATTTGACGACAAAATTTCAAGAAAAGACCTATTTTTGTTGGGAGTACTTCTAGCTCCATAAACACCATTATTTTGAATGGCCATAATCATGCCATTTTTGGTCTTTGTCAAGGTTTATTAAAGCGAAAGTTTGTGAATGCTCCTCCCAAGAAAGAGGAACAGTAGCCGGGAAGCCATTGTCATAGTGTTGAGTTATGGAATGTTATGGAACCTCATATTAGTGGCCCTCTGTTCTACCTTGATATCTTTGCAAGCAAGTATGGGATCGGGTTGCAGGATGTATTGTATCAATAATCTTCGGCGTACATATGATCTTTGCCAATTCTTTTCTTTATCCAGCTTTGGATCATCAGGCTACTACTCCAAACGGATGAACTGTTTATGAGCCAACAATCCTTTTCCAGCGTTTGGAGGTCTCTCGGTTTCTATTTGGATTGCCCTCATCTTAAACTTTGTCTCAAGCATCGGGGAGCAGTTGCCTTCCCTTGATGAGGTGCAACGTCTCTACCTGAAACCATGTCATTGGCTCCCATAACCCACCAAAAATAGATTACAACCAATTCTGTGCATTTTGGATAATGAAGTTAATAACATGACACCATTCATTGGTCGTAGTTCGGTACACAGCTGAACAAGCAATGGAAAATGTTTTTGGTTCAATACGGTCACTTATCAAACAAATCAAAGGCAAAAGATCTTCATGGTTTTCCCTTCTCACTTCCAAACAGAAAAGGTTTCTCATTCAAAATAGTTCTACAAACTCAGAGACAAGTATTAAACAACTACTCCTTTTTGGAAAGGCATACTAATCAATCCAATCTTATCCATTGTCAATCCATTGGTAAAAACATGTTACCCAGCGCATCATTCAACAGTAAATCCTCAAAATGAAACCCCAGTTTACCTTTTAAATCAATTCAATAATTACAAAGTCTTTAAATTGTTCCATCACCTTTTCTTCTCATGATTGCGGGTGATCTCAAAACGGGAGGAAGATTGGTGGCGGTGTTGAAACGTAACGAGCTTCTAAAATAGTGATCGCTTAGCTTGTTGCTCTTCAATAAAGTCACCCTATCGCAACATTGTAGGCTTGGACATCCATCTCTTAAATTTGAAACGTCTAGTGCCCTCCGGGGTTCTCTTAGAGAATTGTCATGTGAAGTGTGTGAGTTTTAAGCATCGTCGCGTCACTTTTTATCCTAGAGTCAAGTCGTGTGTCGAGTCCTTTCGTTAGTGCATTCGGATATTTGGGGCCTATTCATGTGCCCAATGTTTTTGGTTTTCAAGTACTATGTTATTTTTGTGGATGATTTCTCTCGTATTACATATCTTTATCTTATGAAAGAGAGATTCGAGTTGAAGACTATTTTTAAATCATTTTATATGAAATCAAGAGGTTTAATACTTGCAGTCTATTTGGATAATTTGAATATTTTCATAGTACATATCTCGCTTTTTTGATGATCATGGTATTATTCATCGTCATCGTGCGCTCGGACTCCAAACAAAATGGAAGCTTGGTTCGACATTTATCCGAAGTAATATGCATTGTTATTTCAAATGCAAGTCCCCAAGAAGTGACGCGGTTCTTCTTGCCATTTAAATCGTATGCTTGTTCTTGGAGGATGTAAATACAAAAAACCCCATACGGTCTTGTTTATCGTCCCCCTCCACACATTACCTCTTCGAATTTTGGGTGCACGTGTTATGTTCACGATCCCGATCGAGCAAACTCGACCCTCGATCCATTAGGTGCATTTTTCTTGGTTACTCTCGGACTCGGGAAAGGGTATAAGTGTTATTCTCCGTCTTTACGTCGTCATTTTGATGTCTTTGATGTTACATTTAATGAGTCCCTCCCATTTTAAAGCCTGCAACCAATCGATTGGCTTAGCTCGAAATATCGGTTCAAACCAAAACCTCAGTGTATCGACGCCCTAACATTCCAAGCCATCTCCACCGAGCCACCGTGTCATCTCCACGGCGTACGGCCCCGACCTTCGTCGCTCCGTCTTCAGCCTGCGGAAGGACAATCTTGATCTTCCTATTGGCCTCCGAAGGTATTCGGTCATGCACTCACAACTAAGTTTGTTTCCTATGACCACCTGTCACCATCCCCGTGCTTTTAAATGCGGTTTCTTCCATTTTTGTTCCTAACATCTCGGGAGGCCTTAACGGTCCGAGTGGCGATCGACTATGGAGGATGAGAGCCGCCCTTCATCATAATGGAGGACTTGGTTTCTGCCGGCGTTGGTTGTCGTTGGGTATTCACTGGAATCTTCTGATGGGAGCGAAACTTGTTGCCAAAGGCTACACCCCACCGCAATCGGTTGATGTTTTTGATCATTTTCGCCGTTATCTTATTTGAGCCGAATCTTGGTTGGCCGTTGAATTGGATGTCAAGGCTTTCTTGCATGGGGATCCGAGGATGGCAACCACCGGGGTTTGGGCCGGGCGCCGGAGTATGTCGTGGTGGCTCTTTTGGGTTTCTCGAGGGCTTGGTTTGGGAAGTTTAGTGATCTTTGTTTTTTGCGATTTGGTATGAAGCGTTGTCATCGATTTCTGCTTTTTCTCTCACATCGGCCGAGGGAAAATATTATTGATTTCTATGTAGATGATATTATTATTCGAAAGGTATTTGAGTTGAAGCTTTTTCTCCCATCCGTTTCATCAAAGACTTTTTGAGATATTTCTTGGGTATTGAGGTGCGATCGAAGGATGGTATTTTTCGCAGGCGGAAATATGTGTTGGATATTTTCAATCTGGTTTACTAGGGTCAAAGCCTGTTGAGACTCCTATGGAAAAAATGTGTTTTGAATCTAACTGATCAATATCTAGTATTGGGAAAGCAATTATCTTCGTTATCAGGATATCTCATTTGCGATTAGCTTGGTTAGACAATTTTTCAACCGGGAAGCTGTTCTAAAATTTTGAAGTATCTCAAAGCCCATCCAGATGTGGCTGTTTTATAAGCGAGTGGACACTTGCGTGTTGAGGCTTTCAAATTGGGCGGGAGGACCAATAGGAGATCCACTAAGGAATTGTATCTTCCTTGGTGGGAATCTTGTTAATTGGAAAAGTAAGAAGAAACGGTAGTAAAGAGTATAGAGCTATGGCTCACACAACATGTGGTTTTTACGTTGTTTCTTGAAGAGATAGGGTTCCTGTGCGGTGCCTATGAATCTATCTTGTGATAATCAAGCCGCAATTCATATAGCATCCAATCCGGTGTTTCATGAGAGGACCAAACACATTGAAGTAGATTGTCATCTTGTTGAAAAAGTTGATTGGTGGAGTGATAACGTTTGTATCCACAAATACGATTAGCCGATATGTTTACTAAGCCGTTGTTCAAGCCACGATTGAAAAATCGGGACTTATTGATATCTACTCTAAAAATTGAAGTGTTAGAATAGTTTATGTTTAGTTTATGTGTTTGTCCCACATTGTTTAATTATGTCATGTAATGTGGTGAGTGATAATATAAATAAGACTCTCACGTGTTAGGGTTAATTAACACCCTTACACATTTCTTTCTCTCTCTAATAACAGGAGGGGTCAGCTCGGGTGCTGCATTTGGGGGTCCACAATCATTTGGCTAACACGCAACAATGCTAAAAAAGACATTCTTATGATACAAGACGCGAAATAACATATAACTGAGAATTTAACAATTTCAAACATAACAGGAAGCAACCAAATTGATCATCACAATAAAGAATCAACATGAGTAAGCGCTCACGTGATCAACAGTGCCGACAAAGACTTTGAATATAAAAAAATGCAAAATCACATTCAAGGGAAAAGACAAAAATAAGAAGGGATAACAAAAACAACCAGAAAAAAGCAGCAGACCATTGAAGGAAAAACACGCTATGAATCTCAATATGCTTAAAAAGTTGAAATCCTGCTTGATAGAAATGCTCCTTACCTAACTTAATATTCTTTTTGGTCATGAAGTATAAGGATGCTCCAAAACTAGTTGCCAAGATCAGCCCAGGAACATCTGCCCCAGCATAGGGTGCCGTAGAAGATGTAGACGCTCCATTGACGTAATTTAAGACCATGAGGGCTCCATAAACACCTGCTTGTATGCCCAAGTCACCAGTATTTGGCGTTTCAAACGAAAGTTGTGAACTCTTAACAGTAGCTTGCAGCCATTGAGGCATTGATCCCATTTGCCAAGTGTTTACAGCTTTAACATCAGCATAACGGATGTTGCTATCAACAACTTTTCCAGCTCGGCGCTGCGACAAACTTTGCATAAGCAACATGTCATATGCAACCTCTACCTGAAACCATGTCATTCCCCATAACACAAAAAAATAGATTACAACCAATTCTGTGCATGTTAATAATAAGTTAATAACATACACCATTCATTGTGGTAAACACAGCTGAACAAGCAATGGAAAATGTTTTTGGTTCAATACCACTTATCAAAAAACCAAAGGCAAAAGATCTAAGGCCTTCTCCACTTCCAAACAGAAAAGGATCCCAAAATATCCAGTTGCCAAGTTAAAATTTCTTTTCCCCACCTGAGGCTAAATAGTTCTACAAACTCAGAGACAAGTAATAAACAACTACTCCTTTTTTGGAAAGGCATAAATCCAATCCAATCTTCCATTACCAAAACTTTCCAGCGCATCATTCAACAGTAAATCCCAAAATGAAACCCTAAGATAGTCAATTAGATAATTAGCCAGTTTCAGATAGGGTGATAAACGAGCCGATCATTGGTTAGAAACCCTAACGAGCTTCAAAACATGATCAAGCTTAGCTTGTTTATGAGATAAATTGATCTCGAACGAGCATTAATTGCGCCAATCTCAAGTAGCTTGAATTTTTTATACAACATAAATTGAACAAACATGAGTAATAGTACCATTTTCGAGCTTAGTTTGAAAGCTTAACGAGCTTTAAAAAAAAAAAAAAAAGGCCTGGTTTGTTACATATGCGCTTTTAACGAAGGAACACGAGCTCAAACTCGAGCAGCTTGGTTCGTTTATTAGCCTACTTTCAGACCAAGAATAAGATTCTGTAAATGCGCGCTCTCGATTGCATGTAAATACAAAAAACCTCAACAAATTACTCCAAAAAATCTCACAATTCACACTACATATCGAGTGTAAGATAACACCACCTGTGCAATTATCTCTTCGTCGCCCTTACAGCCTGCAATAATCGATTTCTTAGCTCGAAGTATATCATCAAACGAAGCGCCCTCTGATACGCCCAACAGCTTCAAAGCATTCTCCACGGACATCTCGAACGGCGCCGAGTCGTCGGCTCTAGAGCCGGCGAGGAGGACCGCCGGTGTTGTGCGGCGGAAGGGGGCCGAAACCGCCGCACCCCACCGCAATCGGTTGATGTTGATCATTTTCGCCGTTATCTTCACAATTTGAGCCGACTCTGGCCGCCGTGAACGGACCGGACCGGTCGGGCCGAGGATGGCGCGCGTGGGCCGGGCCGAGAGAGTGGTGGCCATTTGTTTCTGTCCCGTCCCTGTGGAGTGTGGAGAAGATGAGAGAGAGAGTGTATCGTTTCCTTGGTTATGCGCCGTTTGATTTATTCGGGATTTTTTAGTAATTTTTTACTCCCATCCGTCTCAAATTTCTTGCCAATTTGTTTGCGTGTTATTTTTCAATCTTTATAGAAAAATAGAAATATAAAAAAATATCTTCATTAAGCAAGATCAATATTGAATATATGTAAAATTAGACATTTTCAAATGAACAAATTTTTGAAGGAAAATTCGTTAATGCACCCCGGATATGTGAAAGTATATTGAAAAGTGTAAAATGTGTGTTGGAGAGTGTTTTGTTTATCATTGTTTGGCGTCATTGTATCACCTCAAATATGAGATTTGCATTAGTTACTGCAAAAAGGTATGATTCCGATTTTCTTTGTTTCATAAGGTTTTGTCAACAGATAAACGATGCTGATAATACGTTCTCAATTTGCCTAGAATATATCACCCCTTCTAACATCAGAACAATTCGTATTATATCAAGGACCATCAGAACTGAACTTTACATTGTCACAGAGAGATGACAGCGCAAATAACAACTTGAAGAACAAACAACACGCGCAACTCTTTTTTCCATAAAAATACGCGCAAGGGCCTCCAATAGGGTTCCTATTGACTCTTCCCATGAAGGCAGTCGGAAAGAATTGTATCAAGATCCTAAAGAACTACAAAAAAAAAAAAAAAAAAAAAAAAAAGGGCTAGACAGTGAAGCAAGGTTGGTTCAAGTGGTTCGGCACTTGTTCCCCTTAAGCAAGATCTCGAGTTCGAGTCTTGTGAATGGAGGAAACTTGCACTGGGAGAGCTTTACCCCTTCGTGGGCCGACCCGGCTCGAACCGGATTTAGTCGGGGTTCAGTGGGCTTCCGGATACCGGTGGTTTAGACCAAAAAAAAAAAAAATGAATTCAAAATTCAAATTCATCCTGCTTTTGATGTTCGTGATACAGGCGGTAGTGCAACCGAACTAAGGTTCCCAGGATACGGAGTCCACAACCCTAATCCACCTCTGCTCTCTTTCAAGCTACTATTGTTCCCCTTAAACTCATCCAGGGATTTCACCCACTCAACTTTGGAAGAATGCTCGCGAGTATGAGGGTGCAACACAAAGAGGGAGTTGTACTCACAGTTTGGAAACATGAAGAATTTGAAGACACCTCCTAACCTGTAAACAACATAGCCAAAGCTTAGCTGATCTCTTGGTGTAAAGAGGTTGACCTCGTTGAACCACAAGCAGCTAAATAAATCGTTCAGAGCTGTATGTTCGCGTATAATGATCGCCCCCTCTGGCACATCTGCATTTCAAAAAAATGCCAATTTATGTACAACACAAGTTGACAAGCAGAATAGTAAAGTAATAAGCGGATTTGTAGGAGGAAATGTGCAGGAAGCAGGACTTCCATCATTCTACATCCCGTACTGCAGAGTACAAGTTAAAGCCAATGATAAGCCGTATGCTCATTCAGTATTTACCTCAGTAGCACTCAGTTGAACAATAACTGGAAACGAAAAAAATTTCAAGAAAACAAAGTAGAATTCTGTTTCCCATGCCCAACCATGTCATTATTGTTTCAAGAGTTTGAGAAGATCCTCATTCTCCTTCCTCCAAGAAAATAAACCAAACCAAACCAAGCCTTATGTCCCAATCAATTGGGGTCGACTACATGAATCCTTTTTCCTCCGAGAAAATAAATATGGAAAAACTCATCTCTAAGCAAAAACCTATGGGTTTTTGGTAAAAACACATTCCATTTCACCTTCATGGGATTCCGTACAAATGTAAAACAGATGGGAAAAAAACATGGATAAAAAAATGTTAGAATCCCTCTCCTTACCACTAATAGTGTCTTTCTTTGGACTCCATGGCTCCATGCCTTCATAACGGTATATCTTCATGTGAAGATCAATAAGAGGTCGAGCATATCTTTTCCTCCTCTTGTTTGCATCAGCTTCCTCATATATACTGCGATGATGCTTGTGCTGAGCAATCACAAATGTGTGCTTCCCACGCCACAAATATCTGCAAAATCATGACAAAATTGCTTTTTAACTAAGAGGTCCCATTAATTCAAGGTCAAATTGTTTAGAACATCTCTAAGTTCTACTGCAATTTTGAACAGTGGAGTTTTATAGGCCAGCATTTTTGGGCATAACTACTCATATATTATTACAGCCAACCTATTACACTTGTTGGCATATTCTAACAGCTTGTCGAATAATGTCAGTAACTAGGCCAACATACAGTGATGTCCATGCAATTCATCTCACATTCAGGTCAATAATAGTAGTTTAAGGAAAATGCAAGCAGAGAGGCTGTTTCCAAGAATTGAACCCATGACCTATAGGCCACAATGGTGCAGCTTTACCTAGGGGTGGGCATCGTGTCATGTCATTTTGTGTTTATGTCAAAATTCTCTCAACCCTAACCCAAGCTGTCTAGTTTTTTGTGTTGTGCCCCTGCAAGGAGAGAGGTTGTATCCAAGAATCGAACCCATGACCTATAGGCCACAATGGTGCAGCTTTACCTAGGGGTGGGCATCGTGTCATGTCATTTTCGTGTTTATGTCAAAATTCTCTCAACCCTAACCCAAGCTGTCTTAGTTTTTTTGTGTTGTGTCATATTCGTGTTCCGTGTTAGAAATAGCACACTCTAATCCACTAACTTTGTGTTGGGTTCATGTTGTGTTATCGTGTCATTTCATCAATTTTTGTGTTACGTCGTGTTTGTGTCGTGACGTGTTATCTCATGTTCGAGTCAGAACTCTCTCAATCCTATCCTAACCCTACATGTTTAACTCTTTGAATTATTGAGTCGTGTCATATTCGTATTTTGTGTCAGAAATAGTTGACCCTAACCGGCTAAACTTTGTGTCGGGTTCATGTCGTGTCGAAAATTCTCACCCCTAGCTTTACTGCTGTGCCAGGTCCACCCTTCAACATTGGATGGTGATTAAGGTTCAAAGTACACTGAACATGTGAATATTATCAACACGTGTGGTGTGTTAAAACTTGAAACTCTAGTATTTTATGGCATTATTTCCACCTTAAACACTGGGGTCATTAGCAATGAACAGTTGTTTAAAACTCGATAGAACCATAAACTAGCTTTGTCCATCTTAATCGGTTATAGAAGACCAGACCTTTCAAGAATAAGCAATGGATCTACCATTAGCTCCATTTTACCATCAATCCAGATACTGTACTGTGCTTGAGGAAATAATCTGTGCGTTAATATCTTGGGAACCTTTCCATTCCTTCTGGGTTCATCATAAGGCGGATTCTTCAGCAGGATAAGACGCCAAATACCAACCCATAGTCCCCCATCCTTGTCCTCTCTGACTGTAACATTCTTCTTGATGAAGTCGATGGATACTTCATCCACCACCATAAGAAAACAGAAGAGCTTTTCAGAGCGAAGGCTTATATCTGAAGGCTGATGTGGAGTATCATATCCATCGAAAATTCCAGAAGCAACCACAAACCTACAGTTATCTACATATCTGACATCCTTCGGAGCCATTTCTGCGCCGCCGCCATGCATGAAACCGCAGTGCACCTGAAGATATAAAACAGAACAACAAAAAAAAAGGAAAAAATCTACAATCAGAAGAGAAAAATTGAATCATGATGCATTCTCATAAAAGGGTCTTGTTTTTTCACTAAAAATCTAGGCAATTAATTTTCACACCCCCTTTTTTGATAAACACACTCCTTTTTTTGTCTTTTAGTGAAACTTTGAGGGTTAAAACTACACTAAAAAACGAAAAAGGGGTGTTTATCAAAATAGGGGGTGTGGATATCATTTCCCTAAATCAATGGATTTAAAGTTCAAACGTAAGAAGAGACTAGTAGATTCATTCAAGAAAGTGAACAAATCAAAATTATAACAGAAGGACAGCAAGACAATTATTCACCTTCATTGATGATTTTAGTTTAAAACTCTCATCTCGTTGCAACCAGCTCTGATGCCCTCCGAATAGTGGAGGTGAATAAGATCTATTATTTCCTATCTCATCCTCTGTGATGTATGTCAAATGTTCAACAACTTCACTAGGTGTTCTTCTCTTCGGAATAACTATTTTTTCTGGGTCATCCGCAACGGGAATGAGACAACCTAATTGCATATCACGCACACAAAATCATTACCATCTTCCTACTAAGATAAGTATTTCAAAATAGGAAACTTACTGTAGTCTTACGGTGTGGAGGTTTTGGTACAAGTCCCATCGTGTCTAACATGAAAAATACCTTGCTACCTCTGTTACAAATAGCTGCGCATGGATCACAAAAACAAACAACCATTATCCAAAATCATTACCATAGAAAGAACTGCAATAGTTGGAGTAGAAAAAATGGATGACACGTGATTGTCCATTTTTCATCTAGCATGCATAACCCAATTAAAAAGTATAACTATGCTGGCCAACAACTCAAAAAATCTAATTGGTACCGCCGCATGTGCAACAAAAAAGGGCAACTGATTCATCTAGCAAATGTTTATGATAATTCACATACATAGGAAAGATCATGTAACTTGACCTCAATTGTTCAGATGAAATTCAGTGACAAATACTCCACTCCTTGTACCAACAAAAAAAAAAAAATTCTTTCAAAGTTTGGCATATGCAGTCTCAAAACATCAATTGTAGGTACTGTACAAACAAAAGGGAACTTCAAGTAGAAGAGTATCTACAAATAGTATCTTTAGTGCAGCCTCGAAACTTCAATTTTAGGTAATGCACACACACAAAAAGGAACTTGATGTAGACGAGTCTATCTATAAAGTACCTGAAAAGAAAGCCAGTGAAGATTGGCAAGACCAAACATGAAACACTAAAGCAGTGAGAATGAGAAACATCCACAAGATGCCCCCCACGAGAACCAAACATAGAAAACCTTTCTTCCAAATTATCTTCATAGGGTGATCCTGAGACAACTTCCCCGTAGGGAAAAACCCACTTTCAACATCTGCATCCACATCCACACCAATAACTTCAACACGGGGCCCACTGAGTTAAGGAAACAGATACATATATACTTGGTATAGCC